>PVLA01000918.1:339406-431785 GCA_004027455.1 Hydrochoerus hydrochaeris | reverse complement strand
TTCTTCTTCCTCCTCCTCCTCCTCCTCCTCCTCCTCCTCTTCTTCTTCTTCTTCTTCTTCTTCTTCTTCTTCTTCTTCTTCTTCTTCAGGCTCACAATTTGTTCATGATTATTAATATTTGTTCATGTTCTTGTCCTACTGTGGGTTTTGGTTCCCTCTGAGTGGAGCATGTTTGGTCTTGGCCATGTGATTCTTTTTTGCCAATAGCATGCAGGTAGAAGTTTTAATGCCATGTTTTAAGGAGAAAAGTTAAATGGTCCTAGGTAGTTTGGCACTGACTCATTTGTGCTCCTGTTGCATTCTTATAAGAATAACGTGTCCCAGAGAGGGTCTCCTGCTTTACCCTGGGTGCCACAATAAGAAGACATGGGGAAGCCTGGCCAAGCCAGCATCATCAAGATGAGTATTGTTCACCCAGAACCCTTATGCATCATAAGTGGGAGATAAATCTATGGTGTAAGCTACTGAGTTAATGTGGTTGGTGGTTATGTCAGTAAAAACTGACTGAAAGCAATAAAGAGGAAAAAATGCTATAGAACCACAACAACAAAAAGAAGGAAATGGAGGCCATGTGGGGACAAAAAGACTAAAACTTTCTGGAGGATGGAAAGTTTTTAGAAAAGTGTTGGCTGGAACCATTTAGGTAAAACCACAGTTCACAAACATGAGAAAATGCCATGGGGTGCCTTGCAGAAGGTGGGTGAGAACTTGGACCCAGGGGTGCATGAGAGTGCAGAGTCTGGAAGCAACAAACCTCACCTTCCCTTACTCACCTGAACCCCAGCTCAGTGTCCAGGAACCTCCTTTAATATACAGTGCTTGTGGTTATCAATCACTGTTGGCTCCCAGAAATACTATTCATTTAAATAAAACCTAATTACACCACTATATTCTGTCCAGTCATTCTTCCTGTACTAGATTTGAGGGCACAGACAATTACCCCAAAAATAGCAAGATATAGTATGGTAATCATCCTTAATTTCCTAGTTAACTTAATCTAAAGCTCTGTATAACCTTCACTTTTACCATGACTGATCTTAATCGAATCTGGTCTGGTAGATCACTGTTTTGTATTGATAGATTTTATTCAAAGCTGTTATGATTGATAGTATCAAGTCTGAGAGTATAGGCAACTGCACTTAAGATGACAGGATCCACTAGAATATCCACTCTGGTTTGATTATTACCTGCCTTTGAAGTTTTATACTGTCTACAATGTTTTATTTTTACTAATATTGTTATGTACTGCTATATTCAATTATACTGCTATATTCAGTTATGCCTGATGATGTAGCCAATTCTATTGAAGATAAGACACAACACAATAATCATTGTATATCACCTTGTACTGTGGTTTTATATGACTTTTTGGTTTCATGTTTTTATAGGAATTTGTTTTGTTGTCTTGCTATATTTTGTTTTTCCCTCTAATACAGAAAAGATAGAAATACATTTAGAGATTCATGCATGCATAGCTGTTTTCAGTCTCACTGTTTGACTATCTACTTTGCATGCTTTAATTTTGTAACTTGAACAATTATTTCTAAGAGGACAATATGTAATTTATCAACTAGTGATTTCTTACTGTTTATCTTTTTTTTTGAAATTCTATATTATCTCTACCCTTTACAAGTTTTTTTCTCTTTAAATAAAAAAAGTGTTAATAACTGAAAAGGCAATTAAAGGATACATCTGAAAAAATAAATAAATAAATAAAACCTAACAAAAATGACCAATATTTTTTCAATAAAGTATGTCCCTGAAGGAAAGAAAGAATATTTCATAAGGGAAAATTTTTAAATAATTCAAATCCCCATTGTTAGGAATATGTGAAAAGAGTCTTTGTTTATAGAAATATAAAAGCAAAACAGAGCTTTGCAGAAAAGTAATTATAAGAAATGGAACTTTCTGGTAATGTAAAATACTGTTTTTAGTGTTAGCAACTAGTTGATTAACTTGATTATTTGGTTAAGACGGTGAACAATAACAAATGTTCCCATTGAGGAGGTGTGTTTTCCCCGATGTAATTAAGAAATAATCTACGAAGTACTCATTTGGAGTTGTAAATCTGCTTCACAATCATCTATTGAGTCAGTGGTGTCAGCATCCATTGACAATTCTTGCTTCAATTTAATCAGATTGAGAGCAGCAAATGAATGGGTTTAAATTTTACCACTTATTTTCTATTTATATCTGGTCCTCTTTCTTTCTTTGGGTAATATTAAGGATTCATGGATCTTTATTAATTTTTAAACCATCGGTTGTTATCAATCATTGTTATTTTTATTACTCAAATTGACTCTTCTACAAGATGTCTTGAGAGTAAGACAGTAAGCAACTGAGAAATATAGAAACCCAGGCACATCACTGAAATAAAAACACCAAAAGGAAATAGGATGTAAAATCTTCCAGGCTTAAAAACAACAAAGATAAATGAACAAAAATAAATATATAGAATTTCTATCAAGCAGTGGAATGCAAACATATATTTTTTCAGTAATAATTAAGGAAAAATTCCAAGAGGAAAATCTTTTCCATCTCTAATTCTTTACCTGTTGAAACAATGAATAAAATATAAAGGCAAAAAGGAGATGTGTTCAACATCCAGAGCCTCAGGAATTTTATCATGGAAATTTCTTTTTCCCAGGAAGATGCATCAGGATGTATGTCAGTAAGATGAGAGAGAAAATCAGAAGGGAGGTGGGTTTAGGGATTTCCTGGCTGCCACATAGGCAATAAAATGCTAGGAAACCTAGCATAATGGTTGTGTTGTCGCTGGGAGGAAGTGTCTCATCTGGAGTCAAGAGAGACACTTCTCTTTCAGAGGCACCTCTAAAGAAAGGGGGGTACCAGTCTGCTTAGGCGGCTGCAAACAAAACAACAACAAAAACAACATAAAAAATTTTAAAAAGCCAAGATGAGTGGCTCACACTGCAGTAATTTTATTTTCTCACAACTCAAAAGCCCAAGATGAAGGTGCCATGTACACACAATGAATAACTTTTCTGTGGTCATAAATAATGAAAATGCTTTTCTGGGAATTTCAATTTCTGGAATCACTAGCATGAAAATCTTAAAATGGTTATAGAACAGGACATAAATTTAATCACCGCAGGCAATTTAAAAGTAAAATACAGGAAACAGAGTGTGAAAGAACATGGGTTTAAGAGAACTTAGGAGAAAGCCAAGGATATTAATAGTGTCATGCTGCACAGTAATGTCCAGACAGAACTTCTAAACTTGATGGTAGAGAAAATAAAAATATCATCATTATTTGGATTGAGTTATGACCTGTCCAAGAGTCCTAGCTCCTAAGACTTCAGAAAGTGACTTCATTGGGAGATAAGATGATTAGTTAAAATGAGGCAAATTAGAGCAGGCCATAATACCATGAGACTGGTGTCTTTATACAAAGAGGGAATTAAGCCCCAGAGACACATGTATACAGGTCAGGTGATATGAGCAGTTGTGTGGAAAAGATGGCTATTGGCCACATATAGAGGCCTGGGCAAATTGTCCCTTCACAACTCTCAGGAGGATCCAAACCCCTGGAGGAGCTGACACTCTCAGTTTGGATTTCCAGTCTCCAGAACTCTGGGACAATAAACACCTGATGGTTAAGCCACCACACTTGTGGCACTTTGCACAGCAGAACTGGGCAAATAATACAACCACGTGGCTTAAAGTTACAAATTGATCCAGTAGAGATGCTAGGAAGAGTGACATCCCTGCATTGAGCAGGGAGAAAAGGAAGCAAGAAGCCAAGGTGTATGTCTAAAATTAATAAATCTAAAAGCACTTTTAACCCCGTGTTTAGAGGAAGAAGTATAATTCTCTGAATTATTAGAAACAGACTCTATTTCCTCTGGAGACAGATCTGGAGGTGGAAAAGAATGAGGCAGGGTAAAGAATGAGGCAAGGAATTTTTCACTAAAAATTCTTCTCTACTGATAGATTTTTAAATTATGGCATATTGTACTTTGGCTAACATTTAAAATGAATTAAAAACAATATCCACTTAGAATTTTTGGGGAGTTTTGTAATGTTTTTGATCAAATGTTGCACAACCAAGAACCAGCTGTACAATACATCTCTGTACTATGTATATGTTACAGCTTTTGGTTTAACCCAGCTGAAATTGCTCTGGGGGACAGCCTTTGGGCCCCAAGTTTACCTCAAACAGGGCAAATCCCAGGGAAGGAGGCTTTGTGTGTCTCAAAGTTCTTTAAAATAAGCAGTATTACTGTTGAGTGTTTTGGATATATAAAATCATAGAGCAGAAATATGGAGTCTGTAACATGCTGATACTATACCATAGCACATAAGAGAATGAAATATTCATAAATAACAAACATCAGCTGCTAGATACACTATGATATAAGGCAGGGTGATAAGGGAGCCAGTTTCATTTTATTCCATTCTGTAATTTAATTATACATAATTTAGCTTCCCACACATTGTAGGATTTATAAGTCCAGTGCTCTATGATTAATGTAGTCGTGTCAAAAGGACACAGGAGCAGGTGACAGAGGCCCCCACTGGCCAAACGGGACCAGACAAACATGAGACACAGTGACAGTGATGGATTGCAGTACACATAATTTTTAGAAACCTATGAGTACATTGTTATAATCAGAATGAGGGAGGGAGAGATACAGAAATGTAGAGAGGTATTTTTTCCAGAAAAATCTAGCAAGGCTGACTTTGTCCTTAAATGTAAATATATGGAAAGGCTTACCTGACTGTTACATAGGAAGACTCAATAGGATTGAAACTTGTACAAATGTCTATTTTTCAGAACTTCATTACTGTGCCAAGAGAATGCAATTTAATACAGACAACTGCATGGATTCATTAAGGATTTGGCAACATATTCTTTTTAATCTAAAAAATAATGTGTTAAGAATTCTACAACATGAGAGAAATGTATGGGACTAACCTTATTAAGATGAATGAAAAAGCCGTAAAAATTAATTTTTTTACAGGAACACAGAGAAATCAATGAATCAGAAAGGAGTATAGCCTTATCTCTGGAATTCTGTATATATTTGCATTTTAAAATCAGTGGCTGACAAATAGGATGTTTAGTAAGAGAAGCCAGGACAATGTCTAACTATTTGAGGTTACAAAAAGGAAGAAGGAAAAGATGCTTGATTCCTTGCTGCCTTGCTTATTTCCAAATAAACTTGAGGACTTTAAGTTACAAAAGTTTGAACTTAAAAAAAAATTTTTTTTTTTGGTACTGGGATTGAACTCATGACCTTGTGCCTGCTAGGCAACTGCTTATGTCACTGAGCTAAATACCCAGCTAATCTGAATTTCTTGAATTGGAAGATGATCTTTTTCTTATCTTCATCCATCATTTATACATCATTTATATATATTTTTCTAAACTATCTGCTTATGACCACTGCCTAATTTTCTACTTGAGGACACATATTTGAATTCTTATTTATATTACATATTTGTAAAATTTGTGTATAGTAAAATAAAAATAGTGGGAGAAAATGTTATCAGTGCATGTCCCAAAAGACTAAATGGAAAAACATACTGGCCAGAGTTTTTATTTGCCAGTAAAAACAACAGTAACAACAATAACAAAGATAAAAAACACCTGGTTAGCTAGTTGATCGAGGCTGTAAGAGAATTTATGAAAACCCAGAGAAGTACTGGGTGAGCTCGACACACAGGCTTGGAAAATAAGAACACAGGAAGAGTAAGTAGGTCAACATGGAACCACAGCCACTCTGTGGAAGCAGCATGTAAGTTAGCAATATCCCATCCTGGGGACCTGGGGGCGAGGCGTCTGTCACACCTTGCTACAGGCACCGCCACCGCCCATCACTCTGCACTAAGCCATCCCGTAGGCCTAGATGTTTGCTTCACGATCTCCTGATGCAAACTCCCAGGTGGGAGAGTCGTGGAATCCAAGCCATGAGTGGGCATTCTGATGGTGTGAAAAACTGGAAAGTCAAATCTAGTCTTCAGAACTTCAGTTTTGGGAGCAAGTTCTGAGATCTTCCTACCAACACTACTTATATGATCTGGGATTATAAACTCTAAGAAGAAGATTCAGATCCTGGATAGCCCCCAAAACTATAAACAGCTATGTGAGAAGTATATAACACCCCCAGCTACATAGGAAAAGATTCTTTCATTTATTTCAAAATTGTTTAAAGTAGTAGAGGAAAAGCAATCCAAAATAAAAAAAGAGTACATTGTAAGAGACAACATCAAAGTGCATTTATTTTATTTTACACAAATTTTACAAATATGTAATATAAATAAGAATTCAAATATGTGTCCTCAAGTAGAAAATTAGGCAGTGGTCATAAGCAGATAGTTTAGAAAAATATATATAAATGATGTATAAATGATGGATGAAGATAAGAAAAAGATCATCTTCCAATTCAAGAAATTCAGGTTAGCTGGGTATTTAGCTCAGTGACATAAGCAGTTGCCTAGCAGGCACAAGGTCATGAGTTCAATCCCGGTACCAAAAAAAACCCAAAAAAACTGAAATTAGACTTTTTAGCTCTTGAGGTGGGCAAAGATTTAATTTGTTAAATAAAATTGAGCATAGAAAAGAATGGGGGAAATAATGTGTCTCCATGAAGTTGCATAAAATAGGTACAAAATAGAGTAAATAATATTTAAATAAATTTGTCTTAAAAAAAAAAAGTCAGTTTCCCCTGCTTGAAATCCTTCAGTGCCTCCCTTTGTTACTCAGTCTCTTCCAGGGTCTAGGGTGTCCGCAAGGGACCTGGATGCTTCCCAGGTCCAAGCTTAGGGAAGGCTGCCCACTTTATTTCCTCCCCATTTGCCTCCTTTGTCCACGGCCCTAGCACATGTCGTCTATGAATCTTGGTTTTTTTTATTGATACGCAGCAAAATGGCTCACCAAAATTTGTACAAAGTGTACACGACTAATCAATATTTGCGGTATTTCTCTTGCTGCTGCTAAGAGTGTAGTAGGTCTCCTCCTCCCTGTCAATATGCCTGCTTTAAAAAAGGATGAGAAGAGATTATAGGGAAAGAAGCACAATGCCCATTGCACAAATCTGTTACTTAGAATTTCTCAAAATATGTTTTCCCCAAATATGAAACCCTTGAAATGTTCCATAAAGAGCACATTTGTGAGATGAAATAAATTTTAGAAAACTCCATATTCCCCTCCGTGGCAATTTACAGCAGTAAAGTTGAGATTCGGACACATCCTGCGTCAACACTACCTGTTTTAAGCCAGTGTTGCCTAAAGCATTGAACCATGGAGACATTAAAAATAATGCAAATATCCCTATGAACCAAAGAACTGGAGGAGTATGTGAATTATCTTCTTTGATTCCCTCTTTCTTTTGCTCTGACGGCATTAGCAGAGACATCCTTGGAGTGAAAAGTGGGTGTGCCTGGTTCCCCGACTTACTAATCCATAACTTTCTTAAGATGGAGTTGCCCTTTAGCAGAAAATGCTCTATCAGAGGAGGTACACAGACATGGAAGTAGCAGTACGTAACCGGCGCTGGCACAGAAGTGCTTGTGAGGACTACAAAAGGAGAAAGGAGGGAGAAATTAGCTCCTCTGAACTAGAAGGAGGTAGGCAGAGCCCATCTCCACAACGAGAGAAGACCTTAAGTATGTTTGACCTTGAAGGATAGTCATGGGTGGCCCAGAGGGAAAGGGTACCCTAAAGATAGAGAAGGGCTGTGGAGACAGACATACAGAAATTTCAGGAGCACAGTGTCAGGAAGGAAGAGCAAGAAATGTGACCCAAGATCTGAAGGTGCAGTCAAATGAATGGGATGGCATCCAGGGACAATGAAAAGACAATTGAGGTGCAATTGTTTAGGGGACTGTTTTTGTCTAGGAAGGAGGGGAGGACGGGAAGGGGAAGGGGCTGAAGAAAGAACTGAGATGTGATATGCACATGGACCAGTTCTGCATAAGAGTTGTAATCACTGTGGACCATGAACATGCACTACTATAAAATAAAAACTGAAAAATAAAATAAAATTGAACTGTGCATCAGAATCATATGGATAATTTGCTGAAACATGGATTTATGGAGTTCTAAGATACTAATCCAGACCAGTCTGGGTGGGGCCCGAGAAATTGCATTTTTGAAGAAAGCTGCTGATCTCAGCCCACATTTTGAGAACTGCTGCTCTCTACATTTGCAGTGCTCTAAATGTTTTTAGGCAAAAGGTTAAGAAGAAAAGTTTTGGTTTTTTGTTCTGTTTTGTTTTTGGCAATACACTCTACGGGCAGGTTGTGCGAAGAATGTAATAAGGGCAGTAAGTAAAGAGAGTAATTAGGATGCTTTTGTCAGTGATCCATATGAGAGCTAATCAGGGATGCATCTTTCCGTTCTACTCACTTTGATTCAAACAGACCTGATCTGGGTCTCTTTATAAATAAGCTATAACCAAGGCTCTGTTTTTGATATATACACATAGGAAGGGATAAAAATAGGCAGGCCACGATAATCATCTGGATATGAAAAGAGAGAAACGATAAAGTGGAAAGTAACCCCAGGTGTTCCTGGGGTTCTGTTACAGGATGGGTTTTGTTGCCTTTAGCCAAAAAGAGATAGACAGTCAGACCAACCATAAGTATATAGTGATGGAGGGATGGACACAAGGAAAGACAGACTGATAGCGTGGGAAGCGAGGCTAGAAGTGTGGCCATGTGAAGCTTGAGTGTTTTTTTCCCTAGGGAACCTGTGGATTAATATCCACTTGACTGTGGCATTGGTTAAGTCAGTCTGTTTTGGCTCTTGATGTCAAAAGCTCAAAATCTTGTGAAATGTATGTATAATGCTCAGGGAATGATCTGGAGAGTCAGTTTGAGAGAATTGGAGTAATTTACACGTTCTTGCCTCTACTCTTCCTGTGGAAGGTGGCTCTCATCACCCCTGCTGATCTGTAAAACAGACTCAGGTTCTTCTCAGCCTTTCTCAGAACTCCTTGGTCCTGCTAGGTTGAAACTAAGGAAGATGAAAATAATTTTCTACTCTTGACCTACAGATAAACTCTTTTCCTCATGAAGTTGTCTTTTGAATGGTCTTCATGTCCTGTGTCATCCAAACCAGGATATTATGAAAATGAAAGAATGTCACACAGCAAGAAAAATAAAGCATGTTGCCACTGAGCAAGTTGGGATTGAAGAGCATCCTACCTCTGAATACCAAGAAAATATTATTGTAACTCAGTTATGTGAAATAGCAATGGTGGATTCCTTCTCTTACTCCCTGTAACACAGGCTGAGTCTTTCTCTGCACCATTCATCTCCCTATGAGCTTCACTCTAATTCTGACGAAGAATCTGTATAAGCATGGATTGCTATGGAAACAGTTTTCAACTGAGAGTAAAAACTACTACATTTCATAGCATCCTGCCCAGCATGTGAAATCAGCAAGTGAGTCCTCTGGTACTGCTGGGACAGTTGCCACAGAGGCATCATAAGAGAGGCCCAGGAGGACACGCGTGGAAGAGAAAGAAGGTGCATTGTGCTGGGCTCCCTCCCTCCTAACAATAGGAGTATTAGGGAGCTGCTAAGGGAAGCTTCCTCCATCTTCCCAGTGATGCTGAATGCGAGAAACTCAGGATTGCTTCCTGTCTATTCGTAGAGCATAAGGACACTGAGGAATCTAGCCAGATTGGAGGAGAAAAGAGCAAAAAAATGGAAAAGCAGTTAAGATAGTGTCACAGCAAATTCTGTTTCCAAAGAGCTGTGTTTGGCAAGCTTCCCATGGGTTCCAGGTTTCCTGTAGTTGAAGCAAGGCCAAGGGAAAGTGGTTAACATCCTAGACCCTCTCACAGCCCTTAAGGAGGTCCTGGGAAAGATTGATTTCAGCACAATTCTTCTCTGAGGAAGTACACACCCAGAAAGCTGACAAGAGCCTTGCAAAGGACAGGAGGTCATTTATTTTCCCCATAAAAAAAGGGAGAATCAGGTGTCTACAGTGCCAAGCCAGGGAGACCGCAGCCAGCATGAGTCCAAGGGAGAAGGCAATTTTCAGACTAAAGTACCTGGAAAAACTGCACTAGAATTCTAATGTTCACCTAATATTAGGTTATAAAAAGTTTTTCACTGCCGAACAAGACTAATTGTAGAAAAACTGAGTTCTATAAATCCTACCAATGCCTGTATTTGGTTTCATTGTAGTTCTTGACTTTTTTTTCTTGGTACTAGAGATTGAACCCAGGGCCTTCACCATGAGCTACTGCCCCAGCCCTTTAAATTGATTTATTTATTTATGTACTTTTTTTTTTTTGAGACAGTCTTGCTAAGGTGCTGGGTTGCTCTGACTACGTTTGAACAAACTTGTTACCCTGCTGCCTCAGCTTCCCAGAATGCTAGCATTATAGTACTGGACTTTTCCTCCATGCTCAATGGAAGCTTTACATTATGGTTTTCTACCAAAAGAATGAGATTTTGCACTCTTTTTTCCTCCTGTACCGACTGTAATGTCTTCCCTAGTTTGTTTTCAATATATGCATGCTAACTATGTGAGATAAAAACTATGTAATGAGAATTGAAAGCCTTCTCCAGAGCATGTTTGTATAATAATTGATTCAGAAATGAATTTACATCTTCATTCACTGCCAGGACTAACTTGGCTAGTTGAGCTGACTGTGGAGGGATATTTGTCTTTCTTATAAACACTATTTATATACACAGAAGGCTGCTATTCATCAAAAAATAAAAATAAATAAATGAAAAATAAAGACAGATAAAATAAAAAATGCAGATAATGAGAGAGACAGAAAGACAGGGAGAGAAGATTCCTTCTCAGTTAAAAACTATTCTTCAGTTGAAGATATGAATGAAATCATCACTCTGTTATAACCTTTGAAAGACATGAGATTTTTTAAAAATATATAATTTTGAGTTATGGCAAGTCTTTTATATAGAGTTTGATTAAATTAACACTCTTCCAGACATTGCAATTTTTTTTTTTTTTTTACTTTTCAGTGCCATTAAGAAATACCAAAAGTGCTGGTTTCGATGACCATAGATGAATGCCTTCTCTGCAATCTATTGCTGAATCAAAGTCATGTCTTTATGATTCACCAGCCAGATGAGACTTGCTGTGAGCCAAACTGTGTTTTGGCCTCAATAAAAGATAATTGTAATTTAGTAAAATCATCTCATGATTTAAACAAGCCGAACACCACCGGCAAACACACGAGACCCTGGGGCACAGTCCTTTTTTCCTCAAAACAGGAGATTGAAAAGATGATAAATATGAGGCACACAATACAAAATACTTCACCATGGATCTCACAGATGTGTATCGCATACCCCACATTTACAAACAACCCACAGAAAGCATTCCCAGTGTTCAAGTTATTAAGAAAGCTTTCAAAAAATACTTTTAGAATGCATTAGAAACAAAGGAATTTCAAACAGAGTCCAAACACCAATAGATTCCAGCTGTTTTCATTTTGATGCCTAACAAATCAGTAGTTGTGAGTTCCCGGGTTAAAAGTAGGAATCTAAATTCTGATTTGGGTTATGAGCGGAGTCTTCTTTTGACATAGGGCCTCACTGGGGACATCTCAATGTAAGGATTTCAAATGCTTATTCAAATCTTCACAATGTTAGACCTGAATCTTTCTTCATTTTGTATGTTAGCTATTCCACATACGATGTTTATTGAGTGTCTTGTTTATCAAATCTTCAACTTTTGAAACAGGAAGACTTGGAGATAAGAGAGTCCAGGATGGTCATGTGACATTAGACATTAGAATTATCATACTACAACTAAGAAGTGAACACACCACATCCATGATACTCAGAACCTGTTATGCTCCTAGATGGCCTCCAAAGTCTACACATTGAAGGTTTGGTCACCAGTCTGTGGTACTATCAGGAGGTGATGGGACATTTAGGAGGTAGAACATGGTAGAAGGAAGTTAGGTCACTGTAAAGGGCTACTGAAACCCTGGTCCTTTCCTCTCTTTTGCTTTTCTTTCTCACTGTCCTGAGATGAGCAAATCTGCTCCATCATATACTTCCCACCATGATATACTGACTCACACAGGCCCAAAAACCACAGAGCCAACCAACCAGGGACTGAACCATCTAAAACCATGAGCCAAAACGAATTTTCCTCTTTCTAAACTGATCATTTCAGGTATTTTGTCACAGTGATGGAAAACTAACCGAGGCTCTAAAGTGGAAACCAGGTTTCCTAACAGTGTCAGCCCTAATACATACTTGTGCCTCTATACAGGTAGATAGTGCATCTGAATTAACATCACAACAGGGAAATGAGGCATTCACTCCTTTTGTCTGCATAGAAGGTAGCCCACAAAGTCAGTTGGTCAATGAATCAAAGTGAAACAAAAGCTTGCATCTACTAACTGGTAGTAGTGGAATCTTAGACAATCATTTGAGCTCACTTAATCTCCCTTTATAAATTAGTTACTTTATACTTTTATAATAAATAATTACCACAGTGCTTAGCACTATGTATGGATAAACAAAGCATTCACCAAAATCTGACAGGAAGTAAAGATATTATTCATTCCTATATCAGATTACTAATTATTCTTTACCAACCTCCATCATCTCTTCCCATCTCCCTGACTTTCTTCTATTTTTAGCAAAATATTTTCCACCAATCAGGATTCAGGCTCCAAAACTGCACTGATGCCACGAATGCTCGTTTACCTTCATGATTCCCATGCAAATGGTTACCAAGTCCTGCAATTTATCAGAATTATCTCTCATGACTTCTTTCATGCTTGTCCTAGTCCAATTAGTTCAGTGGAAATGTCTATATTTAGATTTAGCAGGTGAGCACAGGGTATGTAAGGTGAGATTTGGGGTAAATAGGTCCAAACATCATCAAAGAGATGTGTATCAAGGACTAGAATAAACCTAATGATGACTGGACAGGAAGAATGATGGACTCAAGAAGCAAGGCACAAAAGGGGCACCGAAGAGTCACTGCTGGATTTCAGAGAAAGAGAACACTTTACAAGGGTGCTTAACTGCCATGTACAGGACCCAGATCAAAGGAGAGCACAGCTCTGTATCCTATTATCCTTGTTCAGAGTACATACTCATATAGGTGAATTGAACTAAATATGAGAACTATTTAATGTATTGAATTCACCAGTCCTGTCTTTTCCCCATTCTTTCATAGACACATTCAATAATCATAAATCATATGGTTGCAGCATAGAGTTCAAACCATTAAAAGTAATGATGAAGGAATGTGATACAAACCTGAACAATTCTTCTTATTTTAATGTATCTACTCCATTTATGTTCCTAATCTTCTAATGTGTTTGCTGAGTTTTCAAGAGCGATAACCCTGCCTGTGGACACATACTCAGCTTTCTTGTGTATAGGGATAGGAATCTATGAGTGAGGTGAGAACTGCCAAATGTAGGGATAAGGAAATTTCCAAGGTGTGAGATACCCTCAGACAACTTAGGCTGCCTCTTAACAGTGCCAGGGTGTAGCTTCCTAAAACTTCTATAGAGCTGTTGAAATCTCTGGACTTGTCATTGTTTCTGAGTCCCCAAGGAAAAATGAGTGGGACAAAATGAAATGTAGGACATTGTTAGAAGGTAGTGTGTATATGGGTTGTTTCTTTAAAAAGAAAGAAAAGAAAACAAAGCAAATCAGAACAGAACAATACAAGTAACACAGGACTTAAAAACAAGACAATAGGAAATCAACAGTGGTTACCACAATGTCTTGATTCTTTGAAATAGTTGTCCATACCTTCACACACAATAAAATAAAAAAACCAAAATAGTATAAAATTGATCAAAACAAAAGAATGAAAGCATTATAGGACTTCAAAGCAAGACAATAGGAAATTAACAAGGGCTACCATAGTCTCCTTTTCTTCAGAATATTCATGCCCTCATGCATAATAAAATCAAACAAAGCACAACAGAATAAAACCAGTTTAAGAAAACAATTAAAAAACAAAAGAATGAAAGCATTACAGGAATTCAAAACAAGATAATAGGAAACTAATGGTTACCATAGTACATCCCATTATGTTCAAAATAGCTGCCCATACCATCAGACACAGTAAAATCTAACAAAACAAGACAGAACAAAACCAAACCTAATGAAATTGTGAAAGGAATACAGTAGTTCAAGACAAGACAATAAGAAATTAACATTGGTTACCACCTTCCCCTCCTAGGTGTTTCCTTGCCTATCACTTTTATAATATCTGTTGTGCTTTTTGGATCCCACTAACTCCTGTTTTTTGTGCCAGGGTTCACTTATATGAGTTCAAACCATTTCATCCATGAACATGATCTCCAGTTGCATCCATTTACCTACAAGAGCCTTGAGATTATCCTACTTTATGGCTGGGTAGGTTTCCATTATATGAAAATACTGTATCTTTCTTATCTATTCTGTAGTTGATGTGTAAGGTACTCTTGCTATTTTCTGACCTCCTATCATATGGAACAATTGTTTTCTCTCCTTTGATTTTCATTCTATGAATTTCCTTTCAAGTTAAATGTATTTATTGTATGCAGTATACTGATGGATCTTGTTTCTTGATCCACTCTCCCTGTGTTTCTTTTTATTGGTGAATTGAGGACACATTAGTGGTTACAACCAGAATGTATTGGTTCATTTCTGCCCTGCTATCTTCCTGCTGTTGACCCTCCACTTTTCCCCTTCATTCAATTGCCTCTCCTGTTTGGTGATCCTCCTCTGCTGCTGTTCCTTGAATCATGGTCATCTTTATCTCTCTCTAGAATATCCTTTAGCATTCTCTGCAGAGTTGGTTTTTTGGTCAAGAATCCCTTAAGTTGTTCTTTATCATGGAAATATCTTTTTTTTTCCATCAACTTTGAAAGATAGTCTTGCTGGGTACATCAGTCTGGGTTGGAAGCTGTTTTCTTTCAGGGTTTGAAACACTTCACTCCAAACTCTTCTTGACTTGATGGTTTGTGTTGACAAGTCTGCTGTGATTCTGATTGGTTTTCCTTTATAGGTGATCTGCTTCTTTTCTCTAACATAGTATAATATTCTGTTCTTATGCTGAATTTCTGGGATTTGATTATTATATGTCTGAATGTAGATTTACTTTGATTGTGGCTAGTTTGAGTTCTATATGCCATACTACTCTGTATGCCAGATCCTTTTCCCATGTTTGGGAAGATTTCTGCTAAGTTTTATTTCATTTGTGTTGATCCCTGCTTCTTCACTGATACCTATCACTCTTAAATTATTTTTCTTTGCATTGTCTCATAGCCATTGAATTGTTATTTCATGGTTCCTTGTTAGGATATCTTTAAGATATCTTTCCTCTCATGATCGCTAACTGTGATCCTATCTTCCAAGTCTGAAAGTCTACCTTCAGTATCTTTCAGACAGTTGTGCCAGCTTTTGATCAACTTTTTAATTTCCTGGATATCTCTTTGAATCTATTTCATGCATTGTAATTCCTTTCTGTATTTTTCATTCAAGATTTTGATCATTTTCTATGCTCCTCTTTTATTTATCTAGGTCATCTTTAGATATGCTCAGTAATTCTTTCATTATGTTTGTGATTTCTTCTTTTACCTGAGACATTGTTTCTGATGTGATTACTTTTACAGTCTCATGATGTTGTTTTTTTTATTTTAGTTGCTATCCTCTTGGACATTTCAGGTGTGTGACTTCCATTTTCTTCCATGGCTGTATCTCCCAGACCTGTTCTGTATGGGCTGGAGGTCTGAGATTGCCTTTTGCTCTTTTGTCTTGACATTCTCCTGGGTTCCTCCCAACAAGCTGATTGTGGGGTCTCAGGCACTTCCACATTGGCTATCCCTCTGCAGTGTTGGGGAATGGGACAGGCACCTGGGCTCCTCTAACCCCAGGTTTACAGGGAGATATTAGGGCATGGGTTTGGCTTCTCCAGACCCTTGCAGCTACACTGAAGCTTCCCCAATGGCCAAGGGGTGTGTGGTGGTGGCATTGCTTCTCTTGGCCTGCATGTCTACACCAGGACTCCTGTGATGATTGCAGGTACACAGGGGTGGTTGTCTGATTCTCCTGGTGGATGATGGCTGCCTGAAGGAAACTCCAGTGATGGCCTGCATGTGAACGGGGCTTACCTGGCTAATTGTCCCTGCTCCTGCTGGCTGCCCAAAGTAAGCAAGCAATCCAATGGTGGTGGCCAGCACGTAAAGGCAGATCTGGCTGTTTTTTCTCTGCCACGCTGGCTGCCCATGGGAAACAAGACTTCTGATCGTATATAGGATGTTAAAGGCTTGTATGGCACTTTTCTTCTACTTAAAGAAAATTTACTGACAGCAACCTACATGACTTGCAGTGAAGTAGAGGAAAACTTCTCTCTGCTAACCCTGACCACCATGGATCTTCCCTTTTTAAAAGCAAAGCTTGAGCTACAATTCCTGACAAATCCTTCATTTATCTTCCCAAAGTGCAGTGAGTTTATGTTCATCTTAAACTCTTAGGATATTTATTTGTTAATATTTATTGAGTACTGCTCTGAGATATTTCATTTTATACTTTGTGTTCATTAGCTGATTAAATTCCCACCACCCTATATATCATACATACCTGTATTGTCCTGATTTTAGAAATAAGGAACCTGGCTCTGCAGTGCATGTTTTTAGCCACTACATACTGTGCTGCATCTCTAGATGAAACAATTAAGAAAAATTCTGCTAACCTGCAGGCCAAATCTTTGTGTTAATAATACAGCGAACTTTGTATCAGTAAGGACTTTATTTTTCCTTTGGGTATATAGTCAGGTCACAGCTTCATTACAAGAAAATGTGGCTTTATTTCATATAATTTCTTTGATATTTTCTGTAAGTCTTTACTCATTAAGCAGTATAATAAAAGTGAGACTTGCAAGTGTACTCTACCCTAATAATGCCTAATACAATGAGATCCTCTTTTTCTTTTCAATCTGAAGGAGTTTATTTGGGTTCTGCCTGCTCCCTCTGTGTCCTCCCCGTGGTGCCCCGCTGAGTGGATGAGATGAGGTTAAGGGTGCATGGAGGGAGGTAAAGAATGGAAGTGGACATTGAAGTGGATCTCAACTTCTCTGGATCTCCCCGGAGAGAGATGGGCAATGCAAGATCCCACAGGTAGAAAAAGTCAGAGCATAAGTAAAAGACTGTTTCCAGGACAATTTGTGTAACAGATACCAGCCCCAAGAGTCATTTTGCCACTTGTAAATTCTCACACTTGGAATAGGCTTTGTCTGGAGCTCGGGCTCCTATTGGGCTGTTGTCTCTCTCCAGTTTTCTGCACCTTCTCTGTAAGCAGTTAGTAAACATTGAATTTCATGATTCCCTTGCACTGACCACGGAGAAGTGAGTTCCCCTCTCAGGCTCATAGTCCACTACTTCCTGTCACTAATTCTGAATTAATGTCCCCTTCCCATGCTGACCATGGGATCAAGTGAGGATTCCTCCCAAAGGCATTTCTGCCCTATGACTGATACTCTTTTTCACAACATTCCCAAAAGAAGGGCTGAACTTCTGTCTTCTGTTCCTCATCCGACAAAGGCTTCTCTGTAGTCCACAGAGAGGAAACAGCCCACCATTTGGAGAGCATAAATTAGAAAACATTTTAAATGCAAATTGAAATCATACTACAATACAGACCCTCTCCTGTTGGCACTTATTATAATGGATTATACTTCTTGGCGTTGACCAAGCACGTAGTCTGGACACCAATTTATTGGTGTCCAGATGGGATAAGTCAAGAGATCCCATTATTCAGCATTCAAGATAAAGAATATTTTAGACTTCTCTTTTTAACTTGATCACCAAAATCTTCCTACCATTAATGTTAATTTTGCATGAAAAAAAAAAGCAGCATTGATTTTATTATGGCATTTAAATGTGATTCTTAATTTAAAACATAAGCTTGGACAGGTTTAAAAAAGAGAGAGAAGCCAGGCTAAAAGAACGGACTGTCTATGACCCAACAAAATGTTCCCTACCCAAAAAGAAGAGGTTTCCAAAAAGAAGCTTTTGCAGCAGTTAGCCAGTCTAATCTGAAATAACAATGGTCAATAGGAAAACTTGAGTAGAAGTAAGGGAATTGAACTCCCATATATAAGATTTGTGAAGGAAAACCTAAAGGACCCAATTACTGTGATTTAAGGATATTGCTACAAATAGGCATGGGCCAGACATAAAAGTGTTGGTGGTGATCTATAGCATCCGACCACCGCCAATGACGTGCATTAAATAATGAAAAATCACCAAGGAAGTTTCCTGGAGCTGCAGGCCAATATAAATGTTTAACTCTGTAAAATTATTTTCTAAAAACAAAATACTGGGCGGGGGGATACCCTGATTCAGTTCACTCCATAATTTTGATTAGCTGTTAATTTCAAGCATGGCTTTGCTCCAAATAACTGTGTCTCCCTTCCCACTCTACTCTAGATTTAAATCTTGTGCTGTGGTCTTTGATTTGCCCTCAGCCCTTGGCCACAGAGCTCTGGCTGCTGTTACTGTCAGCTTTCACTTTTGGTTCCACAGAGGTACGCTTGTAGCTGTGCCTGGGTAAGTGGTGAGGTGGAGTCCCCTTGGAGGGGACACTGAATAGTAACTTCCAAACACTGCACTCAGCACCAGGCAGTTTCCATTGTTCTTCCACCAGGAACACAAAAGCCTACTTTGTTTTAGAAGCCCATTTAAGAGAAGGTGGCTCAATAAGGTAGAAAATGGTCTCTTCCTCATATTGAATCAAAAGTAGATGAAAAGTGGCCAAGTTAAGGTAGCAAGAAAGCAATCCAGCAGCGTTTTAAAGCAAAGAAGGATGTCACTCAAAACTTTCCTATGTGATTAATGATTCTTAAATCAGCATCTGCTATGTGGCACTGTTGCCCGGATTCATGGGTCCAGAAATCTAGGCATGGAAGTAGGAATGGTACCACCCACCATTATGTCTAGTGACCCACCATCAAAGTTTCTGCTTGTTGTGCCTGTGACTTTATACTCTGCTGATCTACACGTTGTAGCTCCAGAGAGGGAGGGCTTGTACTCAAAAGCACAACTGATTCCACTGATCTAGAAGCTAAGACTTCCCCCTGGTAGTTTGGGCTACTCATATTTCTGAGTAAATAAGCTACCAAGGGAATGAAGATATTGTCAGGGGTGATTGATCCAGACTTTTAAGGGAAAATTGAACTTGCACTTCATATTGGAGGAAAGGAAAAATGTGTTTAGAGCTGAACCCTTAAAGCACCTTCTAGTGTTAACATTCCCTGTTATTAAACTACAGGAATGGGATCCAGAAAGATGACAAGTGACACAGAACATTCAGGAATGAAAGTACAGGTTACTCTGCCGGGAAAAGAACCAAGACCAGCTGAGCTTGTGGTTGATCTTATTTGCACTAGCAGATGATGTGTTATTGAAGGCCAAGGGAATGCAGAATGGGTAGTAGAAAAGGTAGATACATTTACCAGCTGCGGCCACATGAACTGTGTTCATTATTTGCTTCATTTTTAATTACTGTGTTAGACTAATACAAAGGTGCAAGGTCTGTTGTAGCTGAACAAAGACTGCAAAGTGATGTGGTCTATCTCACATTCCTCTGTTTCCTTCCCTGAAAAGCCCCCCCTAGTAAACACTCTTCTGATTTCTTATGGTTTTCTTTGTAAATTAGACTTTACATAAGAAATCAGGTAGAATAAATCTAACATTTCCCTTGGTTTTTAAAGTTGTCTTTTTTTAATCAAGGTGTTTTGGAATTATGTTTTTAAATCAATGTATAAAATTTTCTACAAAATAAGTGCTGGGGATTTTTAAGTTAAAAGTTTGGTGAATCTACTGATTGCACAACAGTACTGATTTTTAAAAAAATTTCTTAAATTTTGTTATTTTCTGTCAGCAGTATTGTGTAGTTTTCAATATAGGAATGCAGTATAGTTCCTATACTGTTGCTAGGATTTAATTCTTTCATGGTTTGGTTTGGTTTTCAAATTTTCTTTTTTTCCCAATTGTTTTTAGTATATAGTACAATTTTTGTTGACCTTGTAACCTGTGGCATTATGAAATCCATTTATTGAAATTTATTAGAGAAGTTAATTTAATTTTTACATACACCTCTATGTGATCTGCAAATAAATACAGTTTTAACTCATCCTTTTTAATGTCCATGTTTGTTATTTGTTTTTGTTCCTTAAACTTGGGTAGACTATACAGCCCAATTTGATCTAAACTTCTGAAAGTAGACTCTTTCCTTGCTCAAGATCTTAAGAGAAATTATTCATTACTTTCCCATTCAATATGGTACCAGCTGTAGGATTTGCTGGGTGTGCTTCATCACAGAGATATTTCCAACTAGTCTCACTTCGCTGAGAATTTTTTAAAAATCATAAATAGATGTCGAGTTGGTTAAATATATCCTCAGTACCTATTGAACTGAACATTTGTTTTCATTTTTTATAGTGAATGTGTATGTATATGTGGGTTGATCTCGTATGTACTAGGGGATTATGGAATGATAAAAATAACCTTCAAAAACACAAACAGAAAGACCTTGTATTTTTGAAATAAATAAAACTTGGTTATGAGATAATAGCCTTTTTACATGTTGCCAAATTCAAGCAAGTATTTACTAGAGATGTTCACATTTATGACAAAAGCGTTATTGGCCAGTGATGTTCTTTTCTTGTAATAGTCTAGCAAGGTTTTAGCGTAAGTTAACTAGAAATTCTGAATTTAATCTTGTTCTACATATTAAGGGTTTCATTACATAGTGCACATTACATATTTGGTCTGATATTTTTAGTTTAAACAATATGTGTCAATACAAACATTTTTATCTCTGTTTTTCATGTTTGTATTCCTGCATTTTAACAGTTACGTCTTTAAACATAGACACAGTTGCCCCCTTTACATCATCTTTTTCCCACAACAAATACTCAGAGTCATTAATTTATTCAGTTAGGCAAATGCTTTTTCTTCAAGTTGGCTAACCCAACTATTTTGATTCTTAAAAGGTATGTGTTCACTTATGTATCAAGGAATTTATTTTCACTGGTTGGTAACTTATCCCGCTGCCAGGTACTTTATGTACTTTATACCACAAGGTAAAATTTAATCTCCTTTAGACTAGGACAATTTCATGCTATAGTAAAAATATTAGGCACTGGAGACACAAAAACCTGACTTTACAGTACCTCCTTTATCCTACGCAAGCTGAAAAACCTTAAGTATACTACTCCTTTTCGTCAAATCTACCTTCCACCTTTACAAAGATGATATTTACAAGGTCATTTTGCCATTATACATAGTGATCAACACATACTCCTTACCCAACAAACATTGTATTCCTAAGTCCTCATGCCTTTGGGAATAAGCCAGTGACATGTCTGTTTGGTCTTTTATATGATTTAATTCATTCTTAAAAATTTTATATTACAATCTCTAATAGATCATTGAGAACTTAGTCACTGTATATTTATAAACTTAGTCCTTCGCTTCAAACAATAGAAGTACACAATTTGCCTGTGACAAAAAGAAATTATTTTCCTGAAATCAACTTTCCTTCTGTTTTAGACCAATGACTGCAGAGGGTTTTAGGGTAAAACACACTGCTTTCACTGTGTGAAGGTAAAATATGAGATCCCTGAAAAGAAAAGGTGGCACAACTTTATTTAACCTTAAGCATTAACAATAAACTGATTTCAAAAATAATGCAAGACAGGATGTTACTTCTTTGAAGCTGCTGCTTCTGCTGAGGCCCTGGAGCTGGGAAGAACCGCTGAGACCGAACTCTGGAACAGAGTTTATTTGTGCAATGCGAAGCTTTAAAACATGAAAAAATAAGCAAAACTTGGCAGTTATGTTCTCCTCTAATAAATTATAGTTGGAACAGTGTGAGCTATCCAGACATATTGATCAAACAATGATGAAATACTTAGTTTGGACTTTCCAGATTAAGATATTAAATTGAATAAACACACTTATTTACTAAAACTCATCAAATCCATTGGCAAACAGTATCAAAAAATTATAGCACAATTTGAAGAACAATACAAAAAAAGTTCTTTATTTTTTCATGAGCTTTTAGGAAGTATGTTGTTGACCTAATGTCCATTACTTCCAAATACCTCAATTTGTATTTCCTACAAACAAGGACGTTCTCCTAATACCACCATGTCAGGAAATTAATTTCCATAGACTACTAGTGTCTAATCCTCATATTTGATTCAAGATGGGCCAGTAATCTGAGTAAAGCATCCAACAACAACTAGATTCTGTCCAGAGCAATAGTTTTTCATTTAGTTGTCACACATCTACAACAGTTTCTGAGTTTTTCCTCGATTTTTATAACCCTGACACTTTGAACATTATAAGACAGTTTTGTACACTGTCCTTCAACTTGAGATTTCCTGTTATTTTATCAACATGAGAATCAGATTCTCTGTTTCTAGTGGTCATGTTAATTATATAATAATTTGGAACTAATGGTGAGTTTTTCTTCCTTTCTGTATTTTCCCCAAATTTCCATGACAGCTACAATCTGTTAGTTATAAAGGCAAAAAAGCATGTTTAGAGATAGTAGCAGTTATTAAAAACTAAAAATCAGTTATGTATACAATATCTGCTTTTGCAGACCCAAGGAAACCTAGCCTCAGATCAGCAATGGATAGCACTGAGGATCAGGCTAAATGTTCCTCAAAAGGCATATTAAACCAGAATCCGAGTACTTCCGGAGCTCAGGTTGCAAAGTGCCTGTGGAGTCCACGGGTGTGATGGCAAAAGTTTGGCCCACGCCTCATGAAAAGCAGCTAGAAGCCTAGGTACTTTCTCTGACACCATACTGTGGGGCATCTTCCCCTTTCCACTCTCAACAGAAGCCTGGAAGTTTGTCCTTAGAAACCACAAAGAGGAAAGTCCAACATGGTTAAGAATAAAGTTAGACCAAAAACAGAAGGTAAAGAGGTGATTTGCACAGTGAGCTTCTAATGCTGCAGTCCTCAGTCCTTCTTTCCCAAATGGTTTAAATTCTGTTTTTGTGACTTTGCATCTCCCATACATAATGATGGCATTCAACGTGGAGAATTTGTATCTGTACATAATAAATCTTAACTCTTTCTCTCACTCTCTTCCACTCTTCTCCCTCCCCACTCAAAAGCTTTGTTTCCATTTTTTTCTTTCATCCTTTTTTGAAACCCCTTTTCCCTTCCTCTCCTTCTCCTTCCCTCTTCTTGTTTTGTCTTCCCATTGAGCAAGTTATGTATCTTCCCCAAAGAGTTAAAAGCATCATTAGGATTAACTTGACATTAGTAAACTCTAGTAGAAGCGATCCAGGGAAGTGTCCTAATGGTAGCAAGTAACAGACTAAGAATCAAACCAATACAGGTAGGACAATGAAGTCTGCAATAGAGATTCCAAAATTCCATAACGAAAAGTCCTCACAAACTAATCTGTCTTAAAGAACTTGCAGAAAACCATCTATGAAGATAGTAAAAGGATGAATGAATTAATGAGTACAAGGATAACATGGGAAGAAAACAAGTCTCCTCTTACCTTATTAACATGTCTAACTGTGAATAACATTTTCAACGCTGGACACAGTGACACACACTTGGTCCCAGCTGCTTAGCAGGCTGAGGAGAGAGGGTCACTCAAACCCAAGATTGCTGCCTACGCAATTTGGTAGCAAGATACCATTGCACAAAATAATAACAATGCTACAATTTGAAGAGCAGAACAAAAATACTAAAAATTTTGTTATGAATCTTTCACGAAAATGGTCAAAGAAGCAAAGAGGATGGTATATAAAAAGATCTAAGCTCATGTAAGTGTAAATCACAATATTTATATGTGGATATTTGTAAATTCTAGGAGAAAGAAATGAAAGAAGAAGAATTGAGGAACTGTGAGAAAACAGGAGTATACTCCCTGACCTCCAGGAGGTACCTGCTTTTCCAGGTGACCAACTTCCTAGAGCATCAACCAAAACAAAATTATTCTGTGACCACGAAAGATGAAAATGAAAGCAGGACCACTCCAGAGTCCTGTCCACAATTCAGAGAGACCAGGAGAATGGTCCAAGTCACTGAAATGAACGCTTCCCTCTTCTCCCGCCTGTGAGTGATGGCTTCTTCTTTAGCAGTGACAGCTTTAGCCCTCCTTCCTTCTGGATGAAATTTATGAAGATAGTCAGCTACAGACTGGCCTGTTTCCAGACAGAGCCAGTCCAAAGCAAAGACCCACTTCCTCCAACCTTTCCCCAAACTCCCAATGCAAGCGCAAGTCCCATAACACAGAGATTTTTCTAACACTTTCTTGCTGAGACCCCTACAGATGCCCACAGTGTGTGGTCCCTGCACAACCACGAATGTGCACTTGGTGGTCTTGTGGCAGGAGGTCACTTAAAGGCATATGGTGAGGGAAACAGCTGGATTTTCTTACAAACGCTTTTTGTACCTTTGGATGTGTTCAGGTATGTATGCACCTCATTTCAATAAAATACAAATAAAATTTAAAAGCCTTATTGTATACTACTTACCAAGGTAGAAGAACCTATACATGTATAAACTGGTGTATTGGTAACTTTCGGAAATGATTTTCAGACTGTCATCCTGAGCAGCAAGGCCAATAACTTTCAGTGAATAGTAAAAATAAATGAAACATTCTTAATCCATGAAAGGTAACAGTTTCAGATGCTGGGTAGATTTGGTGAGCAACAAAAGAAAGTTGTTAAACTGTTGAAACTAATTTTTTTTTTAACCTGTTCTACTTTTGCAAAATCAATTAAAAATGGAAGACAATGAGCGGTTATCTCCCAAAACTTAAACTGATGCTCAAACTGGTCTTATTTATTCATTAGTGATCCATAGGAATAAAAAGGACCCACTTTAACATCCTAATTTAAAACATTAAATATTGAAGCATAAAAATGAATACACTTCTAAAATATCTACAATGTGGCATTTTTTTATTGATCTCAAAAAGCAACATTTTTTACTAAAACTCCAGCTATTCCCATGGCTAATGTTAACTTTTTTAAATTACACATTTTGATTCCTGGCAGTAAGGAGAAAGGTCAGTATGTTTTTAAACTAATATTACTACCTGCCTTAAATCAGAGGGAAATAGAGCTATCCATAAACACAATCACCGTCTGAATAATCCCTTTGCAGACCAGAAGCCTGTGAATAAATAGAAAGCTCAATTTAAAAATCAGCCAGGATGTCATAAATCTGGGTATTCATCTTCAATAATTAGACACTGGGAGAAAAAGCCCAAACACCAATATCAATAAATATCCACCCAACCTCAATAGCTTTCATTATATTATTATTTCATTTTATTTATACCTCCACCACCTTCCCCTGTAGCCTAAGAATACTTAGAAACATAAAATACCTCATCACTTTATCTGCAAGCATTTAAGAAGCTTTCTGCAAAAATGATAGGGACTTTTTTTAAAATTTTTTTAAAGAAAACATAATCACAGTATCATTTTCTTATCTAAAATTATGGTAAACTCATTTTATTCTCAAATACCCAGTCAGGGTTCAAATTTCTCCCAAATGTCTCACAAAGTATTGGCACATAAATGTTTATTCAGTTCATGTTTTTTTAGTCAGGATCCAAAAACTCCCAGCACATAGTAATTGGTGGATGTATGTCAAAAGTCTCTTCAGATCTACCATTCTCTCGCCTGTCTTCCTGTTTGTGATTTTTTAAAAACAAAACGGTATTTTTTCCCTTGTAGTATTCCCGCATTTTAGATTTTACAGATTGAGTCTATGAGTTTTTTCGTTTGTGTCTTTGTTTAAATGTCTTTCTGACCCTTCATTTCCTCTAAACTTGTAGTAAGATACTAAGCTTGAACAAGTTGCATTTTACTTTTGCATCTAGCTAATCCTCCCTCTTTTTAACACTAGGAGTGATGCAAAGGTCCAGTGGTGTCAGCTTGGTTACTTCACTATAGATTTCCTTCCACCTGAGACCTCAGCATTCTCGGGGTCCATTGCTGCATTAAGAGAGACAAAGTGATTATATCCTAATTCCATTATTCTTTCTGCCTCAACCAGCTAAAACATTTTCATAAGCAAGACTTGTTCTTGTAATGATTATCCTAAGGACACAACATAGGAAAACAATAAATGCTTACGTCTTTCCATTCATTGACTAGTCTTCAGATTGCATATGATTTTGCACATCCTCCAACGATTGATTATTATTATGGTATACTTGTTAGATGTGGCAGCAATTGCCTGTAATCCCAGCACTCAGGGGGCTGAGGCAGGAGGACTGCCATGAGTTTGAGACCGGCCTGGGCTACTTATTCAAGGCCAGCTTGGAGTACATAGTGAAATCATGTCTCAAAAAAAGCAAAATAAATAAAAACAAATAAAAGAATAAAAATATTGTGGTAAACTTACACATATTTAGCACTGGTGTTTGTTTCAAACTACTGCAGTGGTCTTTATCTATGACACCAAAGCATCCCACATTTTGCCAGGGAAACCCTTTCCCAGCTACTCCTGACACAACCCAGAGTTCATAAGGGGGTCCTGGCAGGAAGAAGTGACCTGGTCTGACCCAGATCAGAACCAGCCACTTCTCCACAGCACACTGACTCCTTCAGGAAGGAAATTTATTTAGAGATCACATGGCCTGGGCCCTCTAGTGACTATAGATCAGTCTTTATTTCCTTGCTTTTGCAGTGGACAGAGTGTTTTTAAGAAAGCATTATGAAAATACATAAGATAGAAAATGTACCACAAGTTCATACTGTTATTTCCAATTCAAATTGAGGATTAATTGGCTTTAATTTGTTTCTTTGATCTTGAAATATGTCTCTTGCCCTGAATAGCATAGTTCTTAATTGCATTAATATAAATATCTACCTGCTTTATCGTGTATGTATGTGTTTCAGATTGAATTCAGCATAAGTTGTTTCAGAAGAGTCATATTTCCATAGTTTAAATATACTTAGTTGACATGTGACCAACTAGATAACAGAATGTGCATACCCACTCCAAAATTCTCATTTGACAGAGTTTCCAGAAAAGAGGTAGAAATTTCATTTCACAGAGAAGCTGTTTTATGGAAATTCTGCCACTAAAAATGAGGAAAAACACTCAAAACAGTGAGAAGAGAAAGAGCTGCTACTCAAATCTCAGGCTGGATAACCACTCCTAGTGCTTTCGCAGGAGAATGGAGGAAGGACAGGGATAGGAGAATTCACAATGGAGATAGATAGATAGATAGATAGATAGATAAATTTTTACCACCCGATGAAGGCAAATGAAATGATCATGGATTACAGTCAAAGAGGTTCAAAAACTTCTGAATTAAGAGTAACGATAGGAAGTAATTGAAAGAATATAGTTGACATTAACATGTAGTGATAACATGATTTCTGGAATCCTACCATTTGAGTGAGTAGCCAAGAGTTAGAGGCAGAAAAGATCCCCTGAGATAAGCAAGTCAAGGAAATGGGAACCCAAAGTTGGGGTTAATTGGAACTGGGCTTCATGTCACACCTGTAATCTCAACACATGAAAGGCTGAGTCAGGAGTTCGAGACCATGAGTTTGAGACCAGCCTGAGCTACACAGTGTGTTCAAGACTAACCTTTGCAAGTCTTTGTCTCAAAAAAAAGTTATTTGGTTATTTTTGTCAGTAAATATCTTACCAATCACAAAATAATTAATGGGAAAAGGGCAGAGAACAAAGTTTATCGGCACAAATGCTGATAAATCTGACTTTAGGAAAACTAGAAAAAAATGTTGTGTCACAGATTTTTTTTCCACTTTCAATAATTTTCCCTTCTGGTATCTACTTTACTGATATGTACTAGTTTATGCAACTCTACTACATGGCTAGTCTGTGTCTCCATAATGCTTGCAAATCATGAAGCAGCACAGAAATGGATCATTTCCTACCTTTTTTCTCAGATCATGTGGAGTAGGGATAAATAAAAGATGACACCAGGCCAGTCTTGTCAAGCTCAAAGTAACTAGCTGATGCTTTAAAAAATAATAAAACACACACCAAAAAGCCCTGAGTCTGGTTTTCAATTTTTAATTATTTGATAATATTCCTATTTGATGCTAGTCGGGTTATTTCATTTCATTTCACTAACTCCGATTTCCCTATCTTGAAAAACCAAAAGCCCTACTAATTTGGAGAATCACTGGCATTCCACTTTAATGTCAAATCAGTGTCCAAAGAAGTTGTCAGAAGTGTTGTTTCCTTCAAAGGAGGAGCTGGTCCATCATTCACTTAGTAACGAGAGAATGAGCTTCTGCTTTTATTGTTAATCAGCCGTGCTCTCCTCTTCCAGCTGATAACGCACAAAGAAAGACAGAAATCTGATCATGCAGATGAGAACAGTGGAGTGCTTCTTAAAACATATTAACCAAGACATTGAATTTCTGTGGTTATCATAAACAGCCCCCAGATGGGCCACTGATAATTGCTGTTTTGACCAAATGGCATTCTTCGACCCTGCGTAGTGTCTCAGTTTTTTAGCAATAATCTAATGGATTCACTATTTTTGTTGGTCTCGTGAGGGTTTGCCTTCTCCCTTGAAATTACCTTGACCAGAGGCTCAATGGTTGACATGTCTTCTCATTAGATTTCTTGTCTGTTAGAGATTATTTTGAATAAACCCACATCCCATCCTCCCACTTCTCTCTTCCGTTACGTGGTCCTGAGTTTGTGTTTTTATTTATGCAAGATTCAAGCCAGATGTTATATTAACAGGGGAGCCGAATTTCTTCAAGGAGCCATTCATCAATACCGAAGCAGACTTTTGCAATTTCTGGGAATTCCTTAAATTCTTTTCTTTCTTATTTTCTTTTTCATTCTACGTAGTGAATCCCGGAAGATTCACTTGACAACAGTATTATTGTAATAGAGAATTTTTACAACTGCTTAGGGTGAATGCTGTTGGAAATTGGGAGTTTCCACAAGTAAATTTTGGATTTAAAGGAGCCAGAATTCAAAATAAGAAACATTTTACATAAGGGCAGATAACATATTACTGTTGATACTGATAAACTTGTAAAAAAAATTAAAGTGCAACAGAAATACCTTGTTGGAGTAGCTGAGGATCTCACACGGTAAAGCTCAAATGCTTTATGAGACACACTTTAAAACATAGAATTAGATACAACGTTTATGTCTGTCTAAAACGCTACTTTATGAAAGGAGTGATATTGAAGAAATCAAGAGTTTCCTATTCATCTTCAGATGAATACATCTTCTAGAATACAAGACCTTTTTATAAAGCAGAAAAAGACTTTTTAAAAAGCATAGTGAAATTCATTATGATTCCAGAAATGATCTCTGAAAGCAGATATAAAATCCTTAAACTATTAAGGATTACTCAGTAAAACTATTAAGGATTACTCAGTAAAAATTTTTGCAAATGTTTTGTAAAAGCTTAAAAGTCTTCTCTCCCTATTGGTTTGAGCTCTGCAGTTTAAATTAACTAATTGACCACATGAAGTAGTTCACATGTAGTCCAGGACAACACAGAGAACATTAGATTCTGAGGACCAGGCAGTACTTTTCTCTTTCAACATATGGTGCAGACATATATAAACTTACTTATAAATTGACACTGACTTGACTTTTACTTTAAATTCAAATATATTCATAGCATCTGTGAGCACTGCTACCTTCTCAACTCCACACAATAAGTTGGAGCTGATAAGACTTGATCCTTGATTCTAGTTCTAGCAGCAGTGATTTGCAACTAAAAACCAACTTCTGACTGATGCCAAGACCTTACCTATCAAAGGAACCACAATTCTTCTACAGGAATTGACTCAAACCATAAAAACATAGTATGTTCTCATACAGAAGGAATACAAAGAGTAAAGACATTTCATGTCACTGAATAATTTTAAAATTTAATAAAAGAGGCTTGTGCATGGGCTAACTGATTATGTGTAATTAAAAATGATAATTACTTCCATTTGAGGCACATGGAGTCCACATAAATATGTAAATAAATGAATTATTGAACTCTTCACCAGATGCCAGGCATAGGCAGGTATTTTATAAATTCTATTACTTTGGAGTGTATATCAATGCAAGAAACTGGCAACCAAAATTATAACAGTTTAAACAAACAACAGCTTAAAAAGCCCAGATGTTTGTGGACTCTAGCCACATATCTCTCAAGAAGTCAAATACCTCATCAAGAATTCCAGATATTTTTATATTTTCTCTCAAAAAATTCTTTATGGATTGGCTTTATCTTCATCTTATGGTAAAAAGTGAGGTATCCCAGCTGGAACTGTCACTTCCATGTTCTTTTCTTGTCGGGAGGGAAAAAGAGAACTGTAGTCCATTCCTTTATTTTCAGGAGAAGCAGAGTCTTCCACAAGCCTATAGCATACACCCCTTTTATTTTCTCACTGGCAAAAAAGTGACACGGCCCCTCCCAGCTACAAGAAAGTCTATGACAATGGCTGTTTCACCTGGGCAGTGCACACTGACTTGCCAAAGAAAACTCTACATGTGTTGTTAAGAAAGAAAGAAAGAAAAAAAAAAAGAATAATGAGTGTGTGTCAAGATACCTGTCTAGTGACATTTCTCTCATTGCTGAGACAAAATATCCAACATCCAGAGTTAAGGAAGGAAAAGTTTATTTAGCTCACAGTTTGTGGAGGTTTCTGTCCATATTCTTCTGGCTCTAAGGTAGGCTGGCACATAGCAGTGGGGCATCCATTCATGGCAGCAGAAGATGCCAAAAGCAACAAGAGATGTGAGGAGAGAAAGCCTCTTTTCTTCCCTTATACTGTATCTAGGCTACCTGTCCTCGGGCAGGTGTAGCACTCACACGCTTAAATCCAGCATTGGATCATAAATCAATCACAAACTCTGGAAGCCCACCCCATTGACTGTGTAAGGCTTGGGGGGACATCTAGACACAAACCATAACAATATATTATGCCTAATATCTAGAAAAATACTGCCAATTGTTATAGTTTCCATTTACTTTTGAGGAAACTGAGACATGGAAAATTTAAGTCCATGGATTTGGAACTTCTCAGTAACAGCACCAACTTACAGCATGACAGCCAATCCTGGCTCATAAGTACATGTAGCCAAAGGCCAATCATGGCCATTGCCTTCTCCTCTCCAGCTGCTTAAGTTGATCAGTATCAGTGCAGCCAGTGTGCTATCAGGATGTGCATGATGTCTTCACTTTTATCCAGCAGCACAATCTAAATATGATCTCCATGGTACCTGAGGGAGAAGACCATACAGGGAAATTAAAAAGAAATGATGTTGGGAACTGAGCTTCTCTATCACAATAAACAAACATTGAGAAGATAAACATCAAATAGTTCTACTAACAATATGTTCAATCAGTCCGTTGGAAAACATAACAATGAAGACCTCTGACGTTTATGTGTATGCTTACTGTCATGGTGGACAAAAATAAGAATACTATATTATACAAGTGGGATTGAAGACACACATATACAGAGCCCAAATAACCAAATACAACACAGAAGCATGACATGTAAACAACAAATCACATATACTTATGTCACTGTCTTGTTTTATTTAAAACAAGAGACAAAAATACATCATTAGAAAATCCATTTTTGTAAAAGTAATTTGCAGGCTTATTTGTTTATTGTAAAATTTCACATGTCAACACACAAGCTGAAATCAGAATAAAAGTTCAAATTAATCCTTGAAATTCTATGAAGGAGATGCTGTGATTAGCATCCATTCTAAAATAGTGTCCTCTATTCTAGGTCACCCACTGATGCAAAGGGAGAGTAAGTCACAAAGTTGCCCAGTTGGTGACTTACCTAACAGAGACTCCTACATTATGTCTGTCTACAGATTCATGTATTAACCTCCGCTGCATAGCACTATGAGAAGGAAAGAAGGAATTAAGGAATTCAGAGAAAAGAGCCTTCAGGGTGTGCCTGGAAGTTTGAGAAGGCTTTATAAAAAGACAGGATGTTTGCTGACCTTTGAAGGATAGAGAAGTTTGCAAAAGAAGGAGAATAGCAAAACATCTTTGGCAAGGCTGACTCTGCCAGGCATGGCTGAATCTACAAAGGTATTTGCCCAGTTTTCAGTGACATTCTTGAAAGGCTGAATTAGATCAAAACTCACTGACATTTTTTTTTTCTTGTAAATATTGCACATAGGATATAAATAGCCAAATCAGCAGGGGAAAAAGATAGGGGAGGCAACTCCTCCAGCAGACAGGCAGTGACAGGAAAGGAACAGAGCGTGGAATTTGAGCTGACTGTTTAATGATTAATGAGGCAGCTCTTTTATTCAATGTGTGATATGGCTGGAGAAACAGATGAGACTTTCCTGGTCACACTGAGAAAGAAAAAGGAAAAACCACTTTTACAAGTGTAATTTGCCAACATTAAGACTGGCTTCCAGAATTAATTAGTAACAACAAAATGTGTTGCACTTGTGATTTTATTATCGTGGTAAAGATGACATTGACCAGACATCTAAAAGAACAAAATCAGTGCTCCCTGTAATCCATATCTGATTAAGACAAAAGACATGCTTCATAACAAAGAACAGTCAGGGGTGGCAGCTAGTTGAAGGGAAAGTCTTACAGAGCAGCAGATTCTGGAGAAGAGATGGAAAGGGAAGGGGTTTAACAAAGAACTGAGAAATGCAATCAAAATGTACTAACAAAGGTACTCCTAAGGCTTCAAAAAATAGTTATTGGCTTTCTTAATAAGTAGAAGCAAAATAAAACAAAAAATAAAACTTTAGTTATAAATATTCCAGAAAGTAAAAAATCCTACATCTATTAATCTTCAAATATATAATATCAAATTGAGAGGCACCAATAATTAAGTGATCAAGTTGCCATTAAGATGACAATATACACTGACTTGAAACTTCTCTGTAACTCTGAAATAAATGCAATCACAGACTCCTCAAGGAATTGTATGCATCTCCAAGCTATGATTCCAGTACAAAAGCAGTAGACTGATATGTTTAGGCATAAGAAATGTGGTTTGCATGGGCTCTTAAAGGAACTAGAAACTTTTTTTCAACTAACAAAAAGATAAACCAAATGCCTTTGGGTCCATTTAGATCTATGAATAAGACTAAAATAAATGTAAAGAATACAATTTACTATAAAATGATGAAAAGGGTAATAGTCAATAAATACTTAATAAATTTCAGGCACTTTTCCCAAAATTTCTGTGAACTAAGTACCATTATAATTTTTGTAATCTATCTCAATCTTTCTGCACTCAGAGGTTAAGTAGCAGAATACAGTCTTAATCTACATGGATAGTGTAGAAATAATATAGGTAAAAGAATTAGGGGAGAAAAGGAAAGTTGCTTTCACTTTCTATGGAAGTAGATTAGTCAGGAGAGATGTGGAAGGATTAAAAATAAAACTGTTCATGATTTTCTGTAATAAAACATGATATTTATTTTTTAACAGTAAATTTATAAAAATTCTTGCTAAAGTAAAAATTAAGCTCTCCAGTTATTAAAATAAATACATACGCACAAAGCAGAGATTTCACATACAACATAGAGAATAGTATGAGAACACTAAATACACAGCTAAGACAGAATAGAATAAAATGTGTTTCTAGGACTAAACAAATCTCTCATGCTGATTAGACTCATATTTAAATAAATAAAACATCTTATTTAACCATAAAATGCTTTGTACTCAAGAATAAAAGAATCAGTGTTATATTCCACACTATGATACACACTAAAATAAAATTACAACAAAGTATCGAACACAAACTAAAAAAAAGAATTCAAAGTAATCCCTGAAAGTACAATGTCAAAGAAAGCAAGGAAAGTAAATTTTATATCAGGTAAGATTAAATTAAGTATAAATTAAATTATGAATTAAAGAATTCTTTATAATTAATAAGACTGTATTTCATGATATCCATCTCTGTGAACAATATATTCTCTGTGAACAATATATAAACAACAACTGGAAACAAAGATGAGAGAAAATGCAGAGTAATGAGTGCTTAGAATTTATCTCTCCTCTTCTGTAAAAGATTGTCAACTGAGAAGCACAAGTGACATTTTAGATGCAAATTATAATGCACTATGTTAAGCTAATAGGCATTCAAAAACTTTTCTTCATAAGTGGGAAGAATCTTATTCAAGTACTTTTGAAATATTCAAAATATGTTAGGTCACAAGAAACTTTCAATGAATACTGAATGTAGAAATAAGATTTGCCATAAACACATTAAGCAGAAAGTAAAATTAACTCAATGAATTAATAAATTGAACAGGTCTCACATGCAATCCAGCAAACATTATTTTAACAATGATTCCTGTGCTTCTTAAATTATTCCAGAGAAGGGAAATAACAAATTTTCCTATAAAAGGCCCAGCAGTAAGCATTATTGATTTGTGTGTTTCCCCATTGTCTGTTGAATCTATTCAATTCTGTTTTCATAGAATGAAAACAACCACAGCCAGTATATAAATGAATGGGCATAGTTGGTAATGTTGCAACAAAATTTTATTTACAAACCCAGACTGCAGATATTTTGTAACCCCTTGAGTCTAGTGATAAATTTCTTTCCAACATTTTTATAAAGGTAGTGTAAGATTGATATCAAAATCAGTAAGCCATAAAAATAATATTGTTTCTTCGTTACGAATATCTAAGCAAAATTCTCAATAGAATATTAGCGAATAAAATCTAGCAGCACATTAAATAAATACCAAAAAATAATTGTATCACCTTTATTCAGTAATATTACCTTTGTGCAGTGTTAGGAGCATATTAATATAATTTACTATAGTTCAAAAGTAAAACATTTCAATATCCATTATTCACTAGAAAACATTTCTTAAAATTGTTAGAAAAAGCTGGGCATTTAGCTCAGTGCACTACAGGCCTGCCTAGCAAGCATGAGGTCATGAGTTTGATCCCCAGTACCACCAAAAAAAAAAAAAATAGAAAGTAAGTCTTTAATGTCTTTATTAAACTAAAAATCATAATTATGCTAAACGAAAAACAGTAGATGGCATTTTTAAAATGTAAGGTGTGCTATTAGCAAATAAAGGAAAGAGCTATAAAATCATGAAGGATGGACAACAATTACTATCATTTACAAGTTACATTATCATTTACCAAAAAAACATAATTTCCTCAATTAGAAAACCAGTTCAAACAATAAAAGAATCAGTAAAATAACATGACACTTTTATGTGTTTCTACACTTATGCATCTGTATCTGGATATATATATATATATATATATATATATATATATATACACACACACACATATATTTGTATAGTATGTATATGTATGTGTAACAATTGATATAATAAAATTACAAAAAGAAAATTAGTCACTAGTGCCAAATCTTGCAAAAAATATACAAAATCTTTCTTATGAAAAACTTTAAAGCATTAGTAACTGATCCCAAAAGAATTTAAAAGAATACAAAATATACCATAATCTTAGATAACATAATCTTAGATAACAAGTTATCAGCTCTTCCCAGTTTTACCCTATTAATTTATAACTTTCTGAAAATACTATCAGGAATTTAAATGTAATAGACAAGCTGTTCCTAAAATTGATACAGAAAAATCAATGAACAAGAGATGTGAATATTTGAGAGAAGTTAATGAGTTGAAACTAAGTCTATTATAAAGTCTAATTAATTACTATATAGAGTCTTACTGTGCATGAATAGATACAACAATGAAAAATATGTAAACATACCCAATACATAAGGGATTTTATTTTAGGATATCTCTATCAATGGAAACAATCCAGATTATTCAATAAATAATATTAAGGCAGTTAGCTATCTCAAGAAAACAAATACTAAACATTTTATCACTGTACAGTAAAATTCACGTGTAACAAAATTTAAGTTTAAAAAGTTTTAAAAATAAAACTATAGGATTACTAGTGTATATAGAGTTCAGAAATGCCCTGTGTAAATTGGAAGCCAAATCGAGGAACCATAGATGGAAAGGCTAAATATTTTTATTATATAAACCCCAAGCTGTGTGCATAGGCAAAAATGATCATAAAAAAGGCAAAAGATAAAAACAGTTTTAAGAAACACACAGTATAATCTTTAATGTTTAAAATGTGTCTTCACAAGTTAGTAAAAGAATTTCAAAATGCTTAAATGAGTAAATAATTTAGCATAGAAAGGATTTACAAATAGCTCTCAAAAGATGCTTAATCTTTTCTATTTAATTGGTTATTCCCTGTAACTTATTATTCCTCCTTCATCTTTGACTTTAGTCTTCTGCATTTAGTTTCTTGAAGTAAAATTTACATTCTTAACTTTGGGTTTTTCTTCTTCACTAATGTGAGCATGCACAACCATAAATTTCCCTCAAAGTACTTCCATAAATGCCTTTCTATTGTTTTCATTATCAATCTCTTAAAACATTCTAATTTTCATGTAATACCTTATTTGACAGCTGAGTTTTATAGATGTGTCTTACATGATTTTGAATATTTAGAGAATTGGCAGATCCGATAGTTATTGATTTCTACTCTGTGTCAATCGTCCAGAATTTATTGCAATTTTCTTCTTGGCTCTGGCTCTGATCCTTCATGATGAAGGCACTGTGTGCCTTGAAAAATAATTCACTGGGCATTGTGTTCCATAAATATCATCGAGCCTGAGCTGATTAATAGGGTTTTTAAGGTTGCTTATGCCCTCACTGATGTTTTGCCTACTCATTTTATTGATTCCGGAGAGATGTATTGAAACCTCCAACTATACTGGCACATTTATAGGAAAACAGACAAAGATTTTATTTTGCCCATTTTAATTATGTCTACATTGGCTTTATAGGTGTTGAGATTTTATTAAACACACACACACTTATGGTCATTATGTACTAATAGCAAACATTTCTTTGTATAAAATGTTCCATTTTGTTTCTGAGAAAATTTGGAAGTTGACTTTTTCTCACTTTAATATAGGCATTTTATCTTTTTATGAAAAAGGCTCTGGGGCATCTCTCCCTGACTATTTAAATACAATGCGTCAGTGTCATGATAAAGTATAGTCTCCGTGGATCAAGTGTAGTTGCACAGTGCTTGCTATTTAGTCTTACATTCGCTGCCTTCTAATTGGAGTGCTTTATTCATTTGCATTTAATGCAATGGACATGATTGAACAAAGACTTGTAATTTGCTTTGTTTTCTGTTTACCCTATTTGTATCTCTCTTTTTCTTTTCTGTCTGTTTCTCAATTAGTTCCTTGGACTAATTGAATATCTCTTAGGTGCATGTTTTAATGTCTCTGTTACCTTTTTTTGACTGTTATTAGTACATGTTTGCAGTACATGATGTTTACATTTACATTAAGGTGATTGGTACATGTATATAACACATTTCATTTCCCTTCTGTCTCCCCATGTCCTCCTGCCTTTTATTTTTTCTGTGTCAGACTGACTTACTTACCAGATCTTATGAAGTTAATAATTGTACATACAGATTTAAAACCAGACAAATAGGCAAAGGAACACATAACATATGTAAGACAGTTGTGCTAAGTCAGGGTACACTTTTAGATGCATTGTCCATACTGGATTACAATCTCTTGTTTTCTTTCTTTTTTATCCTATCATTTGTCTTTTATTTCCTACTTTACATACTGTGTAGTCAATTTTTGATATAGGAGAAAACATTTGTAAGATTTAAGTTTGTAGGTCTGAGTTACTATAAATGTGGGCATGCATTAATCACTGTGATTTGATACCTTTAACTCTTTTTGGGAAGGTACTAGAAGGGGATATAGCTGGATCAGATGGAATTTCTATTTGTTTGTTATAGTAGTTCATTAAGTGACTGCAATACTCTTAAATTTTTACAGTCTACTTACAGTTAATATCACAGCGTTTCAATAAAATGTAAGAACTGAATATATATATATATATATATATATATATATATATATATCTTCCTTATCTGTAGATTATGCTTGGATGCATACTGAAGAATGTGGTACTTGGGGAGAGAACTTGGTGGCTGGGGCCCAAGGAGCTAAAGAGCTGTTTGAGGGCATTTCATTCTGTATCCTTTGAATGTTGTGCCACATGGTGTACTATCTATTGAAGAAATAAATTAAATCTTTTTTCTAAAACAAAGCATACTCAGTGCTTAGGGCAATGCATAACTTAACTATGATGCAGGTGTTTATAAAAGGTGAAATGGCCAATTCTTTGCACATAGACAGAAAGAGAAATCTTTTATCCAAATGGCTGTTAACAACATTCTAGCTTTTCCCCAGCACACAAGTAATACATAGTAAGCTGAGTGAAGGCTACCACTCAGTCAACCATCTCGGATTCTCCTGAGTAGGGATTTTCAAAGTAGGTATTCATGATCTTCTGAATTTCCATGGGATCTGTAGTACTTTCCCTCTTTTCAGTCCTTATTGTGTGTATTTTGGCTTTTTCTTTCTTTTCTTTATAAGGTTAGCTAGAGTTTTGTCAATTTTGTTTATTCTCTAAAAAAAACAGCTTTTTGATTCATTAATTCTTTGTATTTTTTTTAGTTTCAATTGCATTGATTTCTGCTCTAATCTTTACAATTTCCTCTCTTCTATGAGCTTGCTCTTCTTTTTCTAGAAGCTTGAGATGGAGCATTAGGTTGTTTATTTGTGCTTGTTCTGTTTTCTTGATATGAAAATTTATAGCTATATACTTCCCTCTTAAGACCACTTTCATTGCATCCCATAGATTACAGTATTTTGTTTCTGTGTTTTCATTGAATTGTAGGTATTGCTTTATTTCTTCTTTAATTTCATCTGTAGCTCACTGGTCGTTCAAAAGATTATTTAATGTCCATGTATTTATGCAGGTTTTGCAATTTCTTTTGCCATTAATTTCCAATTTCAGTGTGCTATGGTCAGATATTATGCATGGGATGATTTCAATACCTTTGCAGTTACTTAAGAATGTTTTATGGGATAATATATGGTCTATTTTGGAGAATGTCCCTTGTGCTGCTGAGAAGAATGTGTATTCTGATGTAGTTGGGTGGAACACTCTGTAAACATCTACCAAGTCCAGTTGTTCACGGGTATGATTCAGTTCTGTTATTTCTTTGCTGACTTTTTGTCTAGTTGATCTATCTCTTTGTGGCAATGGGCTGTTAAGATCCCCTGTTATAATTGTGTTCTTGTGCATTTGGTTTTTCATGTCCATTAGTATTTGTACTATATAAGTTGGGTGTTCCTGTATTTGGTGCATATATATTTATAATTGTTAGTTCTTCCTCTTGAATCTTTTCCACTAATGAGTATGTAGTGACCTTCTTTATCTCTTTTAATCATTTTAGGTTTGAAGTTCACATTGTCTGCAATTAGAATAGTTACCCCTGTTTTTTTCTGGGTTCCTGTTGCATGGAATCCTGTTTTCCATCCTCTGAGTTTTAATCTGTGAGTTTTCTTTTGGGTCATATGTGTTTCTTGTATACAGTATATTGTGGGATCATGTTTCTTGATCTATTCTGTCAATCTATTTCTTTTTATAGGTGAATTGAGGCCATTTACATTTATGGATATCACTGATATGTACTGGCTCAACTTTGCCATGTTATGTTCCAGTTGTTTGCTTTCTGCTTTCCCCCCTTGTTTAATTGCTTGTCCTACCTGGTGGTTTCTATTGTTGTTCTGGGGATTGTGGTCATTTTTATCTCTATCTAGTATGTCTTTCAATACCCTTTCTAGGGTTGGTTTGCTGGACGTGAATTTCTTCAGTTGTTCTTTGTCATGGAAGTATCTTGTTTATGGATCAAATCTGAATGAAGGTTTTGCTGGGTACATCAGACTGGGATGAAAGTTGTTTTCTTTTAGGGCTTTAAATAACTGACACCAAGCTTGTCTTGACTCGAGGGTTTGTGCTGAAAAGTCTGCTGTGAATCTAATGAGCAGTGAGTTGTGCCTTTTCTCTAACAGCTTTTAGTATTCTGTTTTTATGCTGCAAGTCTGAGATCTTAATTATTATGTGTCTGGGTATGGATTTATGTTGATTGTGACTGTTTGGCATTCTATATGCCTCATTTATCTGTGTATCAGATTCTTTCCCCATGTTTGGGAAATTTTCTTCTATTACTTCTGTGAATATTTTGGCTACATCATTTGCATTGACTCCTGCCTCTTCACTGATGCCTATTAATCTTATATTTTTTCTCTTGGCATCATCTTGAAGCTGTTGGATTGTCACTTCATGCTGCTTTGTTATTTTTAAAAGTTCTATCCTTTCATGATCACTAATTGCAATCCTGTCCTCCTCAAGGTCTGAAATCCTCAGCTTCATTTAAGTGATTTTGCAAGCTTTGAATAGAATTTTTTGATTCTTAGATGTCTCTTTGAGTTTGTTTCATGAATTCTGCATGTTTTCTATATTGTTCATTCAAGGCTTCAATGAGTTTCCCATGCTCCTGTACTTTTTTCTCGATTTCTTCTTTGGCTGCGCTCAGCAACTCCTTTACTAAGGTTGTTATTTCTGTTTTTACATGAGAGATTACTTCTAATTTGATTTCCTCTATAGCCTCATGGAGTTTTGTTTTGTTTTGTTTTATTTTGCTCACTATCTTTTCAGAGATTCCCGGTGTGGTACTTTTGAGGTCCTCTATTTCAATATCTCTGCACTTGCTTCTGGTGGACTAGATGTTTGAGACTGCATTTTGCTTTTTCACTTTGCCATTTTCACTCTGCCTGATGTTTTCTGTGTGTAGGAGGGGATCACACACACTCTTTTCTTACAGTTAGTTGGAGGGGGTGTTACAGTTAGTTGGAGGGGGTGTCACTACTGGCCCTATTTACCCACTGTACACCTCTATTTTAGGGGCATACTCACCACACTGGCACAGTTAATCTGCTGTAGTCCAAGGTTTGCCACCAGGGAGCTAAGTTCCAAGATTTTTCCATGCGCTGGGATTCCACCAGAGTGCGCGGTCAGGGCTTGAGGCTGGAATCTGGGTCCTGCTGGCTGCTTGGCAGTTGCTGGACATGGCCTGGTTGGGCCTCCATCCCTGTGTGCGGCCTGGGGTGGTCTGGGATGCAGTGCATGGTCTTACTGCCTGGGAGCAGGCTCAAAATCCCTTTCAGTGTGCTGGGATTCCACCAGAGCAGCAGAGTCAGACTCTAATTTTTTAATCAATGCATTTTGATTATTTCCAGAGTTTATGGACAAGTGGCCATTGTTAGATCTCTTCCCTTCCTTGCATGTGAACTCCAAACCAAATGGTGGACCAGTGGGCTCCTTAAAGCTTAATTTGGAAATTGTAATCATTTTCTAAAAACATCACAAAATATCATGATCCCACCTTAATGCAAAGGCTGAATGAAATGTAATGAAAACGTTGTGGTGCTATTTGTGAATGATTTAAGTTTTATGCCTCTCAGGCTGCTGAATTAAGCATTTGAATGCTCCTCACATTCTTTAAGTAGCGGAGATAAACCCAGTTTGTGGGCTCTGCTGTGAATGAGACTATGCACAATACTTGTTTATGGCCCCTAAGACTCTTTGCTGAGCCTAAACTTTATCAAGTAATTAGATAATGGAAGTAGAAGCTGGAACTGTGCTTTATGTTCTGTTGGCTCAAGTCAATTATAACTTCTTTAGAACTGTTGCCTTCAACTTTTGCTAATTGTAGCATATATATCCATGACAGAAAGGAAGCTCATCTCTCATACATATTGCATTTTTAAAGACTCGAAATGGAAAAGTCTATCTTGACTCATAATAAATACCTCTCCTCTCAGGATAGAACCAAGAGATCTAACAATGGCCACTTTTCCTCCTTCATAAAAAGAGAGCCTTGCCTTTTTCAAATAAATTGAGTTTTCCCTTTAGCTTTTACAGGTGAGTTCACCTTAATACTTCCACTGGGACATAAATGCATCCAGGTTGTTGCTTATTGGCGAGTCAAACAAGAGCCGCACTTTTGCCAACCAAGAGGAAGTTCAGGGATCAGCCTAGGATTGTCAGTATTTTCAGATATTTATAATTCCCTCCATCATCCTCATTCTGCTTCCAGACCAGCAGGACCTTTACTCCAGGGCACACACTATCAATTGCTTAGACTGGTCTTCTTTCTTCGAAATTTACCTTCTTTCTCATTTTCTCAGGTTTTCTAAGGTACAAACTTACTCCATGCTGGCCAAAGTTAAAGAAAAGGGTGAACCACTGGTTGGCCACAGGAACACAAAAGCCTAAAAAGAGAAATTACTTAATAGTTAGAATCACTATTCTGGACAGAGAAAGAACTGCCATGTATTTCATTCTTTTTGAGATGGAATAGTATCCTATTATGTGCGTGTGTTTGCCTATGTGTCACATTATCTTTTTCCATTCATCTGTGGATGGTTACCTAGGTTGGTTCCATATCCACATTGTGAATAGCATCATTATGAACTTGGCAGTGTAAATGTCTTCAGGAGGAGATGATTTCCTCTCTTTTGTGAACATGCCCAGAAGAAAGATTATTAGATACATGATAATTCTATTTTTAATTTCCTTAAGAGCCTTGTTATGGCTTTCTGTAATGGCTGCACCAATCAACATTCACACCAACAGTGCACTTCTGTCTGCATTCCCTCACCAACATTTCTGATCTATTGTCTTTTTGATAATAGCCATCTTGCTGGTTGTGAGGTAATACAGTGGTCTCAATTTGCATTTCCCTGATGATTATCCATACTGAGCATCTTTGAATACATATGTTCATCCTTTTTATGTCTTCTTTATCTATTCGGTTTTTATGCTAAATGAAATGAGCCCAACACAAAAAGAAGCATACTGCATGATTCCCTCACATGTAGGAAGTCTCCAAATATTTCAAGCATATAAAGATAGAGAATGAAACAGTGATTATCTTAGCAGTGTGGGTGAACTAGGGAGATGTAGCTCAAAAGATAACAAGTAGCAGATATGTTGGATGAATAAGTCTGGAGACCTAATGTGTAACATGATGATTATAGTTAATAAAATTGCATTGTATTGGGTATTTTGATAAACATGTAATTTTAGACACTCTGGATACAAAAAAAATAACTATATAAGATAGATATATTAATATTCTACTATCACAACTGTTGTAATATATATATCATCTCAGAAATACACAAAAACACTTATTTTAAAAAAGAAATTGCATATTTTCCACATTTCACAAAGTAGGAAATTGGTGCTCAAAGAGAACAATGAATATTACAGACCTAATAGTTGAAGACTGGAACCAGAACTCATATATTTTTCTCTACACTAAATTTCTAATCCCAAATCTTTGATATTTCTGAGTTACAATGTCATCTACAAGGCAGTCATTTCTGTTTGACACTCAAATATACCAGCTGAGGGAAGATACCACAGAATTCTATTTCAGCAATAGGAATCTACCAGATAATGAATACTGGGCATGAGGAATAAGACAAAAAAATGTCACACTGTGTCTGCTTGCAAGAAAAGTCAACTTGTGGGATGTAACGCTCTTCCTCATTGGTACAAGGCCTCTGTACCAAGATATTTACACGTGGGTCATCTTATATTATAACCAGGTAAAAATGGGTGAAAATGACCAGCATAATTATCTTTAGAGAGAAATCTTGCTCTCTAAAACAGCAAGGCTCAGGCTATCCGTTCGACTCCATGAAGTGTCTCACCTATAATAGCATGTGATTTGCACTCTGATAGGAGTAGACTGCAAGAAGAAATATCACAAAAGATTTAGCTGGTGCCTAAGGAAGGCAGAAGAGCCTGAAGAATGTAGGCTTTCATGGACATATGGGAACAGTTGCTGTGGAGCTGGAGGCAGGAGAATTGCTGGCTCAAAGCTAGGTTAGATAATTTAGCAAGACACTGTCTCCAAAAAATAAAAATAAGAATAAAAATGGTTGGGGTCATAGCTCAGTTTTCCCTAGGTTTAATTCCAAGTGCCTCACACAGAGAAAAAAACAGACTTTAGTATTAAACATTTATTTCTACATATTTCCTGGTGTAAAATAGTCTTTGGAAATTTCCCCACTCTTCAATTAAGAAAGTCACCTTACAGAGATTTTCTAAAAACAAATGAGATAGTAAATGAAAGTGACTAGCATGGTGTCCAAAATAGCCAAAGATCATATAGAGCATAGAAACAATGTTGTAGGAGCTTTTTTGGAGATAAAGTATATTTGAAGAAATAAAGGTGTACACAATAGAGTTTTTCATATAACAGAATAGCAGACAGGCTCTAGAATACAGTACTTAATTCTACTTTCTTTTTTTTTTTTTTGGTTCCAGGGATCAAACTCACAACTGCAAGTTTGTAAGGCAGGCGCTTATGCCACTGAGCTAAATCCCCAGCCCTAGAATGCAGTACTTAAATACATTAATGAATCAGGCACCTCCAGAATCATGAGTCCTTTCTAGTCAATATTCAGTTATTTTACATGGATATTCATCACTCTCTTTCCCCATACTGTTATAGCTAATTAAAATATCCTCTGACTCTCACGAGGATCCAGATTTCTGGGAACTTTAGGTGATCTCTATTTCTCTGTCATTCTTCACAGCATCTCAGGACAAAGTTCAACAATTTTTCTGCAACATTCTCTTTCCAAGTCCAACTCCTTTGTTTACCAAACTCTTTACAGAAATAAACAATGACAAGAAATACTTTAATCTTCTGCATCTTTTTATTTTTAATGCCTAGCAGAGTGCCTGACAGAGGCCCAAGCATTACGAGATGAGCAAGTGAATGAATCACTTACTCATCCTGCTGACCTGAACGAGGCCCCTGGGAAACTCTTGCTCATGCCCTTCCCCCTAAAATGAAGTTGTGTAATTTGCTGTTGAATGACAAGCATTGGGTGTTCCTCATGTGTATTTTTTTTTCAGTAAGTGTATGCTCTTCCTCTAAAATAAAAATAAAAACTTGTTGGGCATCTTTTCCAGTTAGATGTGACAAACTTGATGAGCACCAATGTAGGAAACATCTTTTTCTTTTCAAATATTGTTGATCAAGATGGAAAAAGAGCCAATGCCTAGCCAGTTTCTTATCTAGATGACTTCTATACTGTATAGTACTGACTCATTGATATTAAATTTCTTGGATATAGTAATGATTTCTGTTTTCTTCTAGAACATTTATAGTTGTAACAATTTATTCCTAGAGATTTGTCTGCTATTTTTAACTAAGTTTGTCTTCTACTCCACAGCTAATGTTCTCATCCATAAAGCACAGACAGTGGTGTGAAGTCATGATAGGGCTGGAGAACCAAATGAGCAATACAAATAAGACAATCAAAGCAGCTTTTGATATACAGTGAATAATCAATAAAAGTTAATATCACAATCATATTCAAACATTTTCCATTAATTGAGAGGTCTTCAGGATTATAGTTACAAAGACACTGAATTATGCATAAACTCTTCTTGTAAACACTGTGCATTTCAATCTACCAATAGATGCCCAATCCCTTCTTCTGTTTTAGATATCTACACACATGGTAATTGAGCAGCGAAAGTCATGTGATCAAGAAGGCAGTGAAATGCTTGGGTCTGCAGCACCTACCTGTGGCTGCTTGCTGGAGCCTCCTTCTCTCCTCCCTGTGTCTCCCTCACCCACCCCTCCCACCCCCATGAAATTGCTTCCTCATCCCCAGCTGCCACCTTGACAAAAACTGAAAGCTGCAGCTTGGCATCCAGATCTGTAATTTGCCACTTTACTCTTCAGTCTCAGCAGGGTGTCTCTTGTTGCCAAGGATTTCCCTGCTTTGAAATGAAAGATGAAACAGACACTTGCAGAATTCTCCTGCTACTAGTCCCTCACCCAGGGAAGAGCCTGAATATGGCAGAGGAAACGGCTTAAGGGGTGAAAGGGGCATAACATTCAATGTGAACAAGTCCTTCGGGGTGAACGCCTAGATGACTGTTTTGTTTGAAAGGTAGCTGTGTTCCCAGGGGAAAAAAAAAGAACCAGATCTTCAAAGAAAAAGATTTTACTCTTGGCTATTTTTTTCCCAGCATATTTGACCAGGCTGGATACTAATCAGTTTTTTATTCATTTATTTTCTCTAACAGATCTGAATGATCTAGGATGACTACACATTTACCTGTGAAGTCTGAGGCTGGAATTGTCACAGAAATGACAGTTCTGTTTTAGGGGAAGCCTAAAAAGATCTTACTCCATCATTTCCGGCACAGTAGCTGTTTTCTCGGAGCTTAGATTCCCTTCAAACCCTATAACAATTTGTCTTCATCCTCAGTTTATGGCCAAAGAAGCTGTACACCTTCTTTTTTCATCTTGTCACTGATAATTTTTCTCTAGGCTTAAAAAACAGGCAGAAAATGCATTACATGATAACAAAACAGAAAATATTGCATTAATTATATCACACATATTATGCTACATTATATTTTATATTATATCACAAGATGTATTGAAGAAAACCATACAAAATGTGTTGAAGAAAACCATATTTCTCTCCAAAACATTTGGTATTCCACTGTAGTTTTGACTGAGGAAAAATACTGAAAAATGTTTCCCATCAGTGTGATCTTCGGTCATGTTTAACAGCAGAGCTTTTACTCAGAGAAATTTTGTGCTACACATCACTTTTTAGCACCCATGTAACTTTCAGTGTTTTGCATCCTGGCTGTTCACTCATTCCTATTACAAAAGGCATAAACAAATATTCTGCTCCAACTCTGCTCAGGACAGGAAGTGGAGAAGAAAGGAGGCAAGTGTGGCAAAGAGCTTTGCTTATGCATAGAATCTTAGTCATTTATTCACTTACTAAACATTTTCAAGGACCTGCTGTATTATATTCAGTAATAGGTAGTGGTGTATAATGGAGGAAAAAAGAACAAATTCTGCTTCAGGGAGTAACTACTTATCAGCAGAGGAGAAATGGACAATACCAATAAAGCCATGTGAATATCAGAAGTTTGGATCATAGATTCTCCTATAGTACAATAGGAACCATTTATGAAGAAAATGAGATGAAAGAAAGCCTGATGTGATGTGGAAGGAGGGAGAGGAATAGTTGGTCAGAACCATTAGTGAAGTTCTCCATGAAATGACATTTAGCTGAGCTATATGAAGGTTAAAAGGCTTTCAAGAGTAAGATCCAGGCACACAGGGTTCCTGGTGGAAGAGACAGTGACTGAAGCTCTCTGCGGTGTCTGGAACAATGCCAGAGGCAGGAGTGGTGTGGGAAGAAATCTGAAAGCTGTCCAGAACCCAAACTGCATACGTGGCCCACGGGAAGGATGCGTCCCCTGTTTGTGAAGGACAAGGAGGGAAGGAGGTTCAACATGCAGTAAGAGTTAACAGCCTGAAGGTGAAAAACACCCAGGGGAAAGTGGGGTCGTCCATTAACACCTGCCACTGGAAGTCTCTGTCTAAGAATAGGACATTGGTGCCTTGAGCAATGTCACTTTGCAAATCTGGAACCATCTTTCACATGCAGGTGCCAGTCCCTCTGGGGACAAGAGACTTTCAAAGACAGTATGCTAAAATACTGTTGGAAACTTATATATCCAGTGGGGTTACAATGAGTAAAAATATACAGATGTGAGACAGGCATGGAAAGGAACATGCAAAGTAAATTATTTCATTCAGATGATAACATAGAGAAACATTTAGTTTGTTTAATGGTATTGTAACATTTTGATACAAAAGAAAATCCATTTTTACTTTCAGGGTATGAAAGAATAGTTTTGCAATTAGGCAAAATGTTCTCAATCTTCAAAAGACAGAAAGAAACTTTGGTATTTATTCAAAGTGTTTCATTTAACTTGTGTAGCATAAACATAATGAAATATGATACTGGTAATTTGAATTAATAGGTACTACTTTATAGACATCTAATATATTTCAAGAAGGGAGCAGGATAAAATGAACATCTTGGCTATTCAACATTAATTGAGTTTCTTAAATATTCAGTAAATGTTAGACACTATTAAAAAGACTTTCTGTATGGATCAGTCATAAGAAAATAATGTATAGTATCCCTATTTATGAATTTTGACTCAGCAGGTTTTCCAGCTGACTTATGGTCTTTAGGAAGTAAATTGCTCTCAAATAATTAAACACTTACATCTTTAATGTCTTTCTGCAATCTGGCCTAGCAATGTGACAAGGCCATGGTCAAGTGTCATATGGCCTATGGATATGGAAATTCCCCGAGTGACCCACTGTCCTTCTGTCAAAACTGCTCTGAATTGCTATCAATTTGTGTGTTTGGTGTATCAGTTTCCAGAACACTGCATATTTTAAATTTTTAAAAAGTGCCTCAGGATTAGAATTTCATTATAGTTTAAACCTTTGTGCGATGATTTCTTAGATGCACCATGAAAGCACAAGCAGCAAAAACAAAAATAAAATACACAGTATCTCATCAAGATTAAAAAGTTTTGTGCATCAAAGAACATTGTCAAGAAAGAAGAACACAATCTACACTCTGGGAGAAATTTTTCACACAATGCATATTTGATAAAGGACTTGTAGATACAAGTACTTGTATATACTTGTATATACGTAAAAAATGCCTCCAAGCCAATAATAAATAATAATCCAATGTAAAACTGACCAAAGAATCTGACTATACACTGCACTAAAGATTATAGACAAATGGCCAATAATAACATGAAAATATTCTCAGTACCATTAGCTGTTAATGAGCTGCAAAACACTGAGGCACCACTTTACATCACTATAACATCACCAAAACGATGGATATTAACAAGTATCAGAATATCACAGCCATCATACATTGGTTCCAGGAATGTAAAATGGGAAATCAGACTGCCATTTTTGGAAAGCAGCTTGACAGTTCCTGAAGTGATTAAACTTAGAGTTAGGATGTGACCCATATTCACTTCTAGTAGAAATAAAAACATTCCTATAAATAAACTTATATACATAAAGCTTTTTAAATAGGACGCAAAATTGGAAACCATTGTGATATTTCCCACTGGGTAAAAGGACAAATAAGATGTTCTGTATCCGTATAATGGAATATTACTCAGCAATAAAAACAAGGCAGTTTACATGCTACAACACATGTAAACCTTAAAAACACTAAGGCACATGAAAGAAACTCTGTACAAAAGACTAAATACTGTGTGATTTCATTTACATGAAATGTCTGGAATAGACAAATCTACATGTTGCTTAGTGATTGTATAGAACTAGGGATGGTAGAGACTGAGGAGAAATGGGCAGTGGCTGTTAATGAGGACAGGGTTTCTCCTTGGAGTGACAAATTATCCTTATATTAATCATGATGAGGGTTACCTAACTAATGCATATACATGAAACTATTTAATTACACATTTTAAAGGCAAATTATATGATTTATAAAACTTCTATTTTTTAAAAAATAAAAATCAATAGATACGTATGCTCTGTGGTTTCTACCTTCACATATTTCTCCCCTGAATGAAAGAATGCTGGCATATTAAGAAATAAACAGAGAACCACGACATGCCATGTTGGACCTTGGGGCGCTGGGAAAACAGGCAGCCGCTGCTAGCATGCCACTCTGGTAAGTGGCTGTGGCTGCCCCAGGGCGAGAACCATATCAGCGTTTCCTGAGATCCACACCATGTTGAAACTGGGGCACTGGGAAAACAGGCAGCCAGCTCACCCCTCTGGTGGGTGGCTGTGAGCCTGCGGGTGCACAGGCTAAGAATCAAACATCCATCCCCACCCACCCACCCACCACCACCCCCGCAAGCAAGTGAGAGCTGGAGATCTGAGCCTGTCTTGTGAGTTTGACTATATGCGATATAGCAAATAAGGGGGATTTTCTTCTGCCATCTCTTTGAGGGCAAATATTTTTATCTCTGTTTTGCTCTGTTTCAATCAATGGTATTGCTCTATTCAATATTCTGTTCTTGTAATTTTGGTATTTCCTTCAATATTGCTCTGCCTGATTGAAGGAACAACTATTGTAAAGAAAACCAGATGTACTATTGTGCTTGTTGCTTTTGCCCCAGTGGCCTGCTGTGAGGTTCTGTGCCAATTTCACTGCACTGCTTCAGTTGGCTATGTCCTGTCTTGTTCTGCTGTATTTTACTACCTTCAAAATAAAATAAATAAATAAAAAATAATAAATAAGAAAAAATTTTTACAAAGTAAATAACAACAAAACAGATCAACAAGGTACTGAGCAACCTGAAACATGATATAACTAGACAGATAATGGACTTAAAAAGCAAAAGGAGGAAAAGCAGGTGCTCTAAAGGATATAACTGCATGTATATTTAAGGGTGTAGGAATGATAATTATGTCGCTAAGTTTTTGTTGGATCAGAGAATGAATCTGTTTGCAGACTCACTGTTTGAATGTCCACTTTGTATGCTTTGATGTTGTAACTTGAACAACTACATCCAGGAAGACAATATGTAATGTATCAACTAGTGACTTCTTACTGTTCATTTTTTTGAAATTCTGTATTGTTTCTACCCTTGCTTTATTTTTCCCCTCTCTTTAAATAAAACTAAAAATAATAAGACTAAAATTAACTGACCTTTTAGTAAGCTATATATCCTGCTATATAAGCCTTCAGCATGGATGTGGAAATTAAAGAAGCCAAAAACTAAATAATTTTCTAAGATATACTATGGTGTCAGAGAAAAATAAAATTTACTCATGCAATATATTAAATCAGTTACTATACTTATTAGAATTCTAGCATTGTAACTTTGCATTTAATCAATCACTTTGTCCAACCCTGACATTATAAAACAGGATAATGAAACCCAAGAGGTTAAACATTTGGCTCTCACCTATTTAAAAAGTGGTGACCCATTGAAAAACAAATCAGATCTCTTGAGTTCCAGTTCAGTAGATGATCAGTTACTTAAACTTTATAATACACACGGATCTTAAATAACAGGTTAAACCATTATTTTAGGAAAAGAATACATCTTCCTTAAAGCAGCAACGTACGTTAGTAATAAACACTATATTTAGTGCAGCCAGCATATTGAATATGCATGTGGAATTCAGCTCAACTTCAAAAATTTATGTCCCTAGACACATGTAAGAAACACCTTGTCATCTTTTGTATAAAGAATAAAAATAGGCTGTGAGAACTCCCAAGGAAGGTTTTCTCAGACCTTTGGCAAATAGCCACCTGCGTTCCTTTCATGTTTCCCTATCCCTCAGTCTCTGGGCTCCCAGGAAACCTTGAGAAAGCATCATATGAAGCAGGGACTGAAAAGGTACAAAGATAAAGTAGGTGAGAAAGAGAACACCTCTCTTGCCTCCTTAATTGGGAAGGAGCTGAGGAGGCATGGCCATGAGTGTGCCTCTGACACTGTACCATTTGTAGTCCCATTTCTAATGATGCAGACTGCTACTCAACACAGGGACAAATACTACTTTAGAAGCACAAACTTCTACTCCTATTTACCCTGCTCCAATCAGATTCTGCATTTTCACAAGATTTTCAGGTGCTCATATTTGGAGAAGTGTTGCATAACGATTTCCATCAGGTACTTCAAAACACTGCTCAGTTGTCTGCTCCAGAGGGAGCTAAGTCCCTAAGAAAGCTCAGACCATGTTTGCTATACTGTATCAACAAAATGTTTTAGTTGGGACTGAGGATTGATTGGCAGTTAAATTAAAGGCCATGTGTTTTACACTGTGGCAGAAAATTTATCCTCATTGTGCCCATGTCATAAATCTTTGTGGGAGAGTGAGGTAAAGGGCATTGGATTAATTAACCTGGAAGAAGAAATTTCAAAGCAGCCCAAAATTCACGCTGTGGCACGGGTGCTGCTGGCTCAGTTTAGCCATTTTTACAGTGAAAGGGAGGAACAAAAACTGATGTGAAAAATGTACAGTTAATTTAGAAAGGAAGTATCTGCAAATTTGGGACAAAGGAAAGCATGGTTGCTGAAAACATTAGCATTGTAAAAAAAAAAGTACTTTACATCAGGACAATAGGAAAGATGGCTTGAAGTTAGCTCAAGAATCAGCAAGATAATACCCTTCATAAACTCAAGGGTGCAAAACTGTAAAGTTTTAATTTGAGAAGAGTATGCCTAAGGCCCCTGGTTAGGGAATTGGTTCACTTGGATTGTTTCACAGTTCTCAGTCATTCAGACCCTCAGAGGTCCACAGACATGATCCAAAAGTTTTAGGCTATTACTGGAACTGGTGGCAGACCTTGGCATCGTCCATTTGGTGCTGGTTTTTCAGGTATGCAGAATGCAAGAGTTGTGGTGTCATGTAGGCTTCCACCCAAATTTCAAAGGAAAGCCTGGGAATTCAATCAATGTGCTCCAGCAAGGGCACTGAATTAGTCTGTGGCAATGAACCCAAAGGTGGGGTAGAGACTCCAGGAAGCTGCAAATACCAAGAACATAGACTGCTGAAAAATAGTATAGACAGTAGATGGAACCAACCTAACACAGAGACCATGTGGGCTACAAGAAGCAGTGTTATAAGGGCAGGGTCCACCCTCTAAGCCCATTGAAACTCCTATGTCACCATAAGATATGCCATATGCAGGACATGGGGTTATATAGTCTTACTAAATGTTTGTCATGTAGGGTTTCAATCTCTTTTATCCAGTTCTTTTCTATTCCATATTCCTCCCTTTTTGAATGGGAATGTTGATGTTGTAGTACTGTATTTTGGAAGTATTTAGCTTTTCTTTGATTTTTATATGGGCACCCAGCTAAGAGTTTGCTTTGACTGGCATAGGAGACATTTTACTTGCATTTTTCAGCAACACTGAAACTGTTAAGATTTGATAGCTCTTAGAGATGGACTCAGTTCATTTTGGACAATGATATGGGCATAAATCTTTTTTGGGCTGGGGCAGAATGTTATGGTTTAACTCTAAAATGTCCTCCAAAAGTCTCATATGTTTGGAAGGTAATTAGATCATGGGGATACCATATTCACTAGTGAATTGGACTATTGATGAGTCCAGTACGAGAATGTATTGTTAGGCATTGGGGACTGGTTGGAGTTGGGTCACTAGGTTATATTCTTGTTCCTGCTTCTCCTTGCTTCTTGGCTGCCATGGGTTGAACAGCCTTCTTCCACCATGATGGTCCTGCATTGCAGCCAGCCAACAATGGGCTGAAACCATGCATAAAAATAAATCTCTCCTTTTTTAAAGCTGTGAATGTCAGGTATTTTGTCCCAGCAATGAGAATGTGTCTAAGGCAACTCCAACTGGAAAGGAAGTTATGTTAGAAGAAATGCTATAGCAGCCAGTTGCCTCACTAACTGAATTTCCTGTCCACAATCAGTTTCCAGGTTTTTCCTTCTGTCTCTCATCCTTTATAAGTGTTTAAGGAGTTCCTGTAGCATCTCTGTGCTTTCATCCATACAAAATAAGGAAATTATCCTTTCTCAAAAACACATGCCTCCTTTCCTGTCAAAATCTTCACTTTTACAAGTTCAAACTAATTATGGTCACAGATGGTGTCATTAAGCAGAGTTCTTTACTGTGGACACTTAATCAAATCAGCATTCCCCATAGCAATGTCTGTCTCATGGTAGGAACCTATTGCTAGGGGGTAGTTGAGACTTTACAATCATGTTAGCTCTTTATCCTAATTTTATTCTCAAGTAAGGATTGCTATGGAAACACATGTGTGGGCTTAAAAGTATCTCATTAGAGTTCCTTTTGTCTAAACAGTAAAGAAAATGCTGGTGTCCCATTAGCATTTAAATACTGCCTGGCTTGTACAGAGGAGTTATCACATCCAACTTCAGCAGTCGGGCCAGGGTGGATGCTTATATTCCCCAGTTGGCAATTGAGCTACAACTCTTTCCAGCCACTGTCTTGTGACAGTTTTATTAACTGCCAGCATCTCCACTAGAGGGGGAGTATCTCAAAGAAGGGAAAAAAAGAAAAAAATTGTCATAGTTCTTTGAGAAAGATGGCATTTCTGAGTAATACTTTGCTGTAGAAGGTGAATCTCAAGGGCTAAAATGTGTCTTCAAATGGTCAACAGGTCTGAGTTATTCTTTTTTTCTCTTCATTGTCCACTTATGCAGTAGAGATCTGTCTTCTATGACACTAGAAATATGAGCCTCAGTGGCCCTCAACTGTATAGATTTCAGGGAAAGACACCCTAAAAAATTGGTTTTTACTTTGGTTTTACACTGTAATAGCACATAATGAATCTGAGAAAATTGTGCTCACCAGCAGCTCTATAAGAGAAAAAACAAAACAAAACAACAAACAAACAAAGTGTTCAAACTTTTAAACAGTCCCAAATAAATATAGCATCTCCACATTCTAAAATTACAGGTCCTTCCCAGTTTGTTTTTTTTAACTTTATGTGGGATGGATTTGAATGATGTAGGAGAGAAGTGATCATTTTTATAGCTCAAACAGAGCCCAAATCTAGTCAATATAAGTAAGCTCATGCTGAACAATTGCCAGATAGATTTCCTCTCTCACATTGTGTCTCTACCTGATTGCTTTCCACACTACCAGTGCTCACTATATGATTTCTATTCCCCAAGGGTGGACCACAGAGATCAGGTCCCTTTAATGTGACTTTTACTAGATCCACCTTGGGCCATTAGACTCTCATCAACTGTTAAAAATCCCTTAGGGTTGTTCTTCAATATTCTTACCCCTCAAAGGATGACCTTGAGCCTAATAAAGATGGGAGTATAGTAGGTAGAAGCACTTGTTTTTATTTTATTACAAGGTATTATGTTGTCAGGCCGGGTATTTAGCTTAGTGGCATAATCACCTGCCTTGCAATCGCAAGGTTGTGAGTTTGATCCCCGATACCCCCCCAAAAAATTATGTTGTCCTTTCCATAGTAATTAACATTTAATAGCAGCATTAAGTGTTGAGCAGTCTTTATCAAGATTTAATTTTAAACCGGGCATGTTGGCACATGCCTGTAATCCTAGCACTCCGGAGGCTGAGGCAGGAGGATCATTTTAAGTTCAAGAGCATCCTGGGTTACAAAGTGAGTTCAAGGCCAGCCTGAATTGCATAGCAAGACCCTGTTTCAAAAAAAAAGATAAGATTTAATTTTATCTGTCTGTGGCAGTCAAGTGTCTCCTGTCACTTCCTCATTAGTTGAATCTTTATGAACTCACTCATCTCTCTGGGTTTCAACTTGCTTGCTATTCTGCAAAATGAGGATAATTTGTACTGTATTTTCCACAGTATTTCTGTAGAAAGGGACCAGCCTATTGGTGGAGCCATATTCCTTACCTAATTCCTGGCTCTTCAGCCCTCCTGAGCTCTGGTGAAATGAGAACAACTAGGCATTTCACCTGTTACAAAAAATAATTATGTTTTCTAATAATATAAAACTATGGCATTAAATTAATATGTAAAACCCTGTTTTTTTTACTCAAAAAAGTCACTCTCCCAGCAGTTAGACCATCTGCATACTTTTGTTTTAACATGGTCCTGTAATCTCTGTGCCTTTAGCAAACTAGTTTTGTTTTGTTTTGTTTTGTTTATAGCTTGTTTTAAACTCTGGACACAAGTTTTAAAGATAGGGATAGACTTGCTTTAATATAAGTTCATGAATGAGAATAAAATGTCCTGATGTATAAGAGAAACTATGTCTGTACACCAATAGCTCTACCATGTCTATCCCCATTTCTGTCTCTGTCTCTCTTGCTTTTTGTCTACCTACAGCTGTGTGTCTCCTGGAGCATACAGGTGGTCCTCTCATCTGGATGCAGACAAACCCAGCAAAGGTTTAAGCTAAGAACAAAATTAGAACAATATTGTCATGGGTAGGTATCATGGATGAATTTTGTCTCCTGAAAATTTATATACAGAAGCTCTAACCCTTAGTGGGATTGTATTTAGTGCTTTATAGAGGCGATTAAGGTTAAATAAGGCCATAATGGAGGGGCGTCAGTCCAGTAAGAGCAACACCACTGATGTTCCTTCACAGAGGGCCGTATGAGGACATGACCAGATGTCCAGATGCAAGCCAAGGAAAAGGCCTCCGAGGAACCCAACCCTGCCAGCCCTTGATCTTGAACTCTAAACCATGGGAAAATAAATTTCTGTTTTTCAGCCCACCCAATCTGCAATACATTGTTGTGGCAGCTCTAGAAAACCTGATAGAGTAGATTAACATCAACCTGGGCTAGAAGAATGACTGAGACCAGAAAGTCCATTGTTCTAATACAAACTCTAGTGATTTTGAGTCTCACATGCTTCTCAGTAAACTTTTTTTTAAAAAATTAGCTAACATAATTCCAACATTTTTTCTAGCTCTCATGTTTTTATCCTATAATAATGACAATGACAATAAGGGATAAAATTCATTTCGGGCTATCTTTGAACTTGCCATTCTTCTAAAAGTGCCATGTGGCAGGAAGACACTGAAATCTTTACCCTCTATAGTGCTGCTTGTTTTCCAGAGATAGCGCTGTGATCCTGTTGGCCAAGGGCATCCATGCATAGAGAAGTGAGTAGAATACTATTTCACTGTCTCCGTCAACTGCAACCCTACAAGGCCTGGGAACATTGCACTAGACTCTCTACCGGTTTACAGAGAGATTTGCTCACATGATTTCATCTATTCCTTTCACCAGTCATAGGGTGCCCCTAATCACTCTCCCCTGAGAGGCATGCCAGAAGGGAAGCAGAATATGAACACTGTGCTTTCATGACTTCAGGTTTCCTGATGACTTACATGTATACAATATAGACTTCCTTACATTAACTAAACCTGTTTTTGCATATTATATTTTGAAAAAGTAACCTGATCAGATTCATAATGATATTTCGTGCACTATGAACATCATTAAGGATTTCTCTGCATTATCAGTTTTTTGAATTTTCCTAATGAATAAGAGTATCACCAGCTTCATTTTGCAGTAAAAGAGACCAATGCTCCACTGGAATGATTCATGGGAAATTTAATTACTTACAGAGTACAAGAGTCCGAGCTCAGCACAATATCTGCTTCTAAGAATTGTAGACATTATGCAAATATGTTTTTCTGGAAAACTTCTAATTTCTGTATTGGACCACTTTAGGTTAAAATGTAGAAACAACACTTCAGCAACAATACAACTCAATTAATTCATTTCCAAAAACCACCTCTTCCAAAACAGTATTTACACAAGCTGTTCCAAGCTGTGGCAGTTATCATTTAAGAATCTAAACTAAGTCCACATATAGTTTTCTCTATATTCTCCACATGCAAATCCAGACCCTCACAGCTTTTATTTCAGTGAAACCTCAAGCTGCCAGTTGCATATAGCACTTCATCTCCATCCAAACAGTGTAGGGCCTGGTGCAACTTCCAATGAAATCAGGTCCAGGGATTGTTATGAAAAAGAGAAGTTTACCAGGTTTGTGGTAAAACTGCCTTGTGACATTTTACCCAACAAGTGAGAGCTGCCTGCTCTGGTTATCACCAGTGGAAAAAAGCTGAGTCCCCAATTTAGAGTTTTTCCCAGTTTGTGTTAGCACACAAGCAGTTAGATGACAGCATGTCACTCTGCAGACTGGTTGAGAATGACAGTTAATAATAGTATAGCCAGCCAGAATGCTCCATTTCTTCTGAGTTGTTGGATTGTTTTAATCTACAGAGAAATGTTTTAAATCTGAAAGGTAAAAACTTCTAACTCATCTGAAAAGCCTTTAGCATCATTGCCCTAAATTTGTTATTAAATTAAAGTAACACCTGCCTACTGAACAGTAGTATTATAAGATTAATAAGATAAGCAAAGAAAGAAGCATCTTACCATAGCCTAGTTTGCATTCTACTGAGGAAACCACACACAACATCTAGAATTTTTAAATTACAATCCTTTGGGCCACAGGAACAATGTGTGAAATAGCCAGAGATCCCACACATCAGCAGAATTTAAAAACTGTATCAGTGCATTTTCATTGCAGTGTGTGGAAATGCATCCTAAAGTTGATGGCTTATGGTGGGGAAATGTGAGTCCAGGCACACCGTTCTGGTATTCTGGATTCAGTGACATAACCATGCACCCAGCAAGGAGTGACTCCATTAGTTCCTCAAGGAAATAAATGAAAGCATATTGCCAGAAATTTCTTGGTGAACTTGATGTGTAGAAAAGTATGTCTAATGCTTTTGGATAACACTGACAGGTTTAGAGAGTTAAAGTATTAGAGTAATCCAGAAGATGCCCCTCTTTGCCATAATTTTGGGAAATACATTTGTGAGAGGACCATCAGCACCCATGAAATATTTCTAACAGCTGGTGCATTTAATTGTGAGCTAAAGTAATATAAAACTATACAAAGACAAGTTGGACATGGTTACTGTAATGGGTAGCAGGACTACAGCAATAATTAGGATGATTTGTATGACAAGATCATTGGTTGTGTATCTTGGAGGAAAATATATGGACAGTCATTTAAAATTTTACTTGACTTTTTTAAGTGAAGAACTCTATATCTGGTAAATAGAAGTCTGATTTGAATTATTACAAAAGAACGAAGTCTTTATAGTCAGTTTCTAGACTTGATACAGTTTACTGACTCATAGTCTGTTGAATGAGAGGCCAGCTGCTCCTAAAGAAATCACTTTGATACAAGACAAAAATTCACACTAATGCTTTGGTTTAAATGTTGCCTGTTTTCCCCAAAGATTCATGAATTAGAAACTTGTTCCCTAGATTTGCAAAATTTAGAGTTGATAGGACCTTCAGGAGGTTTGGTCTAGTAGGGGGTAGTTAGGTGATCAGGAGACACCACCCTTAGCAAAGAGTAAAGTAGTTCTCATTGGACCCTAAGTACCCCTCACCTGGGGAAAAGGTTATTACAGAAAATAATAATAATAACACTACACCCTCCCCTCATCGCTTCCTCTTGCACAGTCTACCTCGATGATACCACCCATTGACAGGCTCTCACCAGAGGCTGAGTCAATATGGACAATGTGGGCTAAACAAACCTTTTTTCTTCATTAAAAATTCAACAACCTGTATTTTGTTGTAGGAGTAGAAAGTGGACTAATAAACCCACTTATTTCCTCCTTACCTTTTTAAAAATAAGACCTTACTTGAGATCACTTATCAAGGAAGCAAATCAAAGAAAGAAATATTTTTAAAAATTAGGGCTATCATATTAATAATGTCTTTTTACTGATACCAATTCCTAGAGACTCAAATGTAATTAAGGACCATTCATTGGTGTTGGGGTTTATGAAAGCCAGGTGATGAATAGTTTGCGTATAATACATTCTTATAGTGATTCTCTTGAGTTCCTAACCCACTATGTGACAATTTTTCTAGTCTTGGAAAGCATCACCAGAAAAGATACACCAAGCATCTGGCATAATTTCCCTGTCATTTTCCTAACTTATGGCTGAAGGGCTATTATAGAAGTAAAAGCCATGTGGAATCTTCTAGAACCACCTCTGCCTACCAAAATATGGAACAAAACAGATCAGAACAGAACAATGTAAACAACACAGCACTTCACAACAAGACAACCGGATATTAACAGTAGCTACCATAATGTCTCTTTCTTTGAAATAGTTGAGCATTGCCTCACACACAGTGATAGCAAACATAACAAAATAGAACAAAAGCATTCAAAAGAATGAAAGTATTACAAGGCACTCTGAACCAAATAACAGAAGATGAACAATGGCTACTATAAGATCTCATTTTCCATAAAAAATTTGTTTATACTATCATACATGTTAAAATCCAATAAGACACAATATGATAGAACCAATGGTAATAGAAGAACAAAAGCATGGTAGGACTTCAAAGCAAGATGATATTAAATCAGCAATGGCTGCCATAATGTCTCGTTTTCTTCAAAATAGCTGTTCATACCATCACACATACTAAAATCAAACATTATAAGGCTTCAAAGCAATATAATGGGGAATCAAACAAAACAATAAAACCATTCCAACTAATCATTGAAATCATTATAAGGCTTCAAAGCAATGTAATGGTACTCTTTCTATTTGTTACACTAGGGAGACTATACAGTATTTATACATGTGAGTTTGATTTATCTCACTTATGAGTATGGTCTCAAGTTGCATCCATTTACCTATAAAAGCCTCAGTGTGATCCTTCTTTATAGTACTCCATTGTATAAAAATACCACATCTTTTTTTATCCATTCCTCCATTGATGGGCACTTAGGTTGTTTCCAAGATCTGGCTATTAAAAATTTTGCCGCTATAAACATGGGTGCCATATATTACTATGGTATGATATTTTCAGTTCTTCTGGGAATAGGCCTAGGAGTGGAATAGCTGGGTCAAATGGGACTTCTAATCCCAGCTTTTTGAGGAATCTCCAGACTGACCTCCACAGTGGTTGTACTAGTCTGCACTCCCACCAACAGTGCACAAGAGCTCCTTTTTCCCCACAGCCTTTCCAGCATTTGTTGGTAATTTTCTTTATCCTGGCCATTCTTTCTGGAGTGAGATGGAATCTCAGTGTGGTTTTAATTTGCATTTCTCTAATGTCTAATGATAATGAACATTTTTTCATGTCTTTATCATTTGTATTTCTTCATCTGAGAAAATGGGATGCCCATTTTTGGATTGGGTCTTTGAATTTCAGGTGTCTGATTTTTTTTAATTCTTTATAAGTTCTAGACAGAAGTCCTTTGTCTGAGGGAAAGTTCTCTCAGATTTTTTTCCAGTTTGTGGGTTTTCTTTTCACTCTGCTGGAGATTTCTTTGAACATGCAGAAACTCTTTAATAAGATGTGATCCCAGTTATTGATTTTGGGAAGTATTTCCCATGCAGTTTGATTCTTGTTCATGAATTCTCTACCTACCCCTATGTCTTCAAGATTTTTTCCTACCTTGTCTTCCAACAGGTTTAGTGTTTCTGTTTTAATATTTAGATCTTTGATCCATTTAGATTTTAGTTTAGTACATAGTGATAGGCATGGGTCTAGTTTTAGTTTTCAGCATTTAGATAGCCAGTTTTTCCAGCACCGTTTATTAAAGAGACTATTGTTCTTCCAGTGAACATGTTTGGCCCCTTTATCAAAGATAAGGTGGTTGAGTGTGTTCATAGTTGTGGTTGTATCTTCTAGTCTATTCCATTGATCTTCAGGTCTGTTTTTATTCCAGTACCATGTTGTTTCTATTATGGTAGCTTTGTAGTATAACTTTAAGTCAGGGATTGTGATACCTCCTGCATTGCCTTTGCTGCTTAGAATTGCCTTTGCTATTCTAGGTCTCTTCTGGTTCCAGATGAAATTTATGAGTGAGTTCTCTAGATCTATGAGGTATATTAGTGGTATTTTCATTGGGATTGCAATGTATCTATATAATAATTTTGGGAGACTCACCATTTTCACAATATTTATTCTTCCTATCCATGAACAAGGGATGTCTTTCCATTTTCTGAGGTCCTCTTTGATTTCTTTTTTCAAGGTATTATAATTTTCCCTGTACAGCTCTTTTACTTCTTTCATTAGATTAATTCTTAAGTATTTCATTTTTTTGGATGCTAGTGTGAAGGGTGTGCCTTCTTTTAACAAATATGACAGTGATTATTATAAATTTAATAAAGTTACAATTTCAGTGACAGATGATGTTCTGAATGTAGTTTTGGTACTCAAAATAACTTATCTAGACTTTGTCACCAGGTATGCAGTTACTGGTGTAAGTTTTTTTTTTTTAATCTTCTACACCTATTATCACACATGATTAAACAAAGGCAGAAATCCCCCTTCACCCTTGTACTTTGGGGATATATCAAGATATGAATCTATGTCTTAGGTCATAGACTTGTTCAAATAGTGCCTTTCTTTCTTAAATTTTTTTATTTAAAAAGAACAAAAAAAGGACAAAAACAATACAAAATTTCAAAAAAATAGTAGGAAATTAATGCTAATTAATATATTGCATAGTATCTTAAAAGTAGTTGTTCAGCTTACAAGATCTCCCCATGAATAAAATAATCAAGCAAACAATGAAAACACAAACTGGTTTTTTTTTTTTGGTGAACTTACAGAAATTAGTGGTATAGTCATTTGTCATATATACACACACACACACACACACATATATATATGTATACCTATATACATATAATATTTACCCTTCTTTCTTTTCTCCTTTCCCTGATCTCAACTGTTCTTTCCTTTTGAGCACTTTCTTTCTCTTTCATTTTCACAATTCTATTGTACACTTTGGATTTTGTTTCTTTTTCAGTTTTTTTCTTCCCATTAGGGAGACAATATATTTACACGTGAGTTTTATTTATTTCGCTTATGAGTATGGTCTCAAGTTGCATCCATTTACCTATAATAGCCTCAAGTTTATCCATCTTTATAACTGAGTAGTACCCCCTTGTATAAAAGTACCACATCATTTTTTTTATCCATTTCTTGGTTTATGGGCATTTGTTTTGTTTCTAAAATTTAACAATCACAAATTGTACTGCTGTCAACATGGATGCACATGTATCACTCTGTCACTAAGTTTTCAATTCTTTGGAAAAATACCCCAAAGAGGAATAGTTGGGTTGAACAGGACCTCCAATCCTTGCTTTTTGAAGAATATCCACACTGACTTTCACAGTGGTTGCACCAGACTACTCTCCCACTAACAGTGTAAAATAGTTCCTTTTCCCCACAGCCTTGCCAACATTTGTTATTGGTTGATTCTTAATGACAGCCATTTTTTCTGCAGTGAGATGGAATCTCAGTGTTGTTTTACTTTGCATTTCTTGGATGACCAATGATGTTAAGTATTTTTCTATATATTTATTTGACTTTTATTTTGTCATCTGAGAAGTGTGTACTCATCTCAGATATTCATTTTTGGATTGGGTTTTGAATGTTGGAGGCACAATTTTTTTTCAATTCTTTATATGTTCTAGATAGAAGTTCTTTGTCTGAGGAACAATTGGCTAAAACTTTTTTCCACTCTGTGGGTTTTCTTTTCATGCTGTTGGTGATTGTTTTTTTAATGTGCAAACATTGGTAATAAGATGAGATCCCAGTCATTGATTCTTTCAGTACTTTCTGTGCAGTTTGCATTTTGTTCATGAACTCTTTGCCTACTCCTATGTCTTCAAGATTTCTACCTACCTTGTCTTCCAGTAAATTTAGTGTTTCTGTTTTAATACTTAGATCTTTCATCCATTTTGACTTTAGTTTAGTGCATAATGATAGACATGATTCTAGTTTCAGTCTTTGAAATGTGGAAAGCCAATTTTTTCAGCACTATTTATTAAAGAGACTATCTTTCTTCCAGTGAACATATTCAGCACTTTTGTCAAAGATAAGGTGGCTGAGTGTCTTTTTAGTTGTGTCTACATATTCTAATATGTTCTGATGATCCTGTTGTTTTGCCAGGCTGATTTTATCACAGTAACTTTGTAGTGTAATTTCAAGTCAGGTATTGTGATGCCTCCTGCTTTGCCTTTGTTGCCTTTATTATTCTAGGTCTCTTCTATTTCCAAATGAATTTCAGGAATATTTTCTCTAGATCTGTGAGGTATGCAAATGGAATTTTGCTCAAGATTGCATTAAATCTGCAAAACAGTTTTGGGAATATATCCATTTTCACTATGTTGGTTTTTCCTATCTACCCAAGAGCAAGGGATATCTTTCCATTTTCTGATATCTTCTTCAGTCTGTTTTTTTAGAATACCAGAGTTTTCAACATATAGATCTTTTACATCCTTTGTTAGATTGATTCATAAGTGTTTCTTTTTCTTTTTAAAATGCTATTGTGAAAGTTATTTTCATAATTTGTTTCTCAGTGAATTTGTTGTTTGTGTACAGGAATGCTATTGATTTTTGAGTGTTGACTTATATCCAGCTACACTGCTGAATTTGCTTATTTACTCTAGTAGTTTTTTGATGGAGGTTTTGGGATCTTTGATGTAGAGTATCATGTCATTTATAAAAAATGATAATTTAACTTCTTCCTTTCCTGTCTTCATTCCTTTTCTTTCTCTTGTATAATTGCTCTGACTAATGTTTCCTGAACTATATTGTATAGGAGTAGTGATAGTGGATATCCTTATCTTGTTCCTGGTTTTAGAATGAAAGCTTTCAGTTTTTGTTCATTTAGTATGATGTTGACTGTTGGTTTGTGACAGATGGCTTTTATCAGATTGAGGTAGAGACCACCTATTCCAAGTTTCTATAGGACTTTTATCATGAATGAATGTTGGACTTTATCAAAAACTTTTTATGCAGCTATTGAGATGATTGTGTGATTTTTGTCTTTGGCTCTGTTGACATAGTGTATTATATTTATGGATTTCATATGTTGAACCAGTCCTCCATTCCTGGAATGAATCCCACTTGGTCATGGTGTATAATCTCCTTGATAATTTGCTGCATTCTATTTGCTAGTATTTTACTGAGATTTTTTGCATCAGTCTTCATTAGTGTTACTTGCCTATAGTTCTCCTTTTTGGTTGAGTCTTTCTCTGGTTTTTGTATTAGAGTAATACAGGGTGAGTTAGGGAGAATTGCTTCCCTTTCAATTTCATAAGAGACTTTGAGCTGTACTGGCATTAAGTGTCTAAATTTCTTGTGGAATTCACCAATGAATTCATCAGGATGTGGACTTTTTTGTTGGTAAGCTTTTAATTACATTTCCAATTTAAGTAACTGATATTGGGTTATTCAAAATCCTTGTATCTTTTTGACTCTCTTTGGTAATTCATGTTGCTAGGAATCTGTCCATTTCTTTTGTTTTCCAGCCTATGCAAGTAAAGATTTTTCAAATTAGGTGTTGATGATCTTCTGAATTTCCACCAGAACTATAGTAATTTCACCCTTTTTATTCCTCATTGCATGAATTTGAGTTTTTTCTTGATAAAGTTGGTTAGGAGTTTATCAATTTTCTTATTCTTTCAAAGTACCAACTCCTAAATTCATTAATTCTTTGTATTATTTTCTTAGTCTCAATTGTATTCACTTCTGCTTTGATCTTCATATTTTCCTCCCCTCTATGAGCTTTGGTCTTGACTTGCTCTTCTTTTTGTAGAAGCTCAAGTTGCAGCATTAGGTTGCTTATTTGTGCACATTCTGTCTTTCTGATGTGATAATTAATTACTATATATTTCGGTCTTAGAACTTCTTTCATTGCATCACACAGGTTTCTGTATGTTATATCTGCGTTTTCATTTAATTAAAGATATTGTTTAATTTCTTTAATATCAATAACCCATTGTTTATTCAGGAGGGTGTTATTTAATTTTTATGTATTTATGTAGTTTTTGAGATTTCTTTTGCCATTAATTTCAAATTTCAGTGCACTATGTCAGATAATATACACAGGATAGTTGCAGTTCCTTTGCATTTACTTAAGCATGTTTTATGGGCTAATGTATTGTCTTTTTTAAAGAGAATGTCTCATGTTCAGCTGAGAAGAATGTGTATTCTTATGTTATTGTGTGGAACACTCTGTAAATATCCAGTAAGTACTTTTGTTCACAGTTTTGATTCAGTTCTGTTATTTCTTTGCTGACTTTTTGGTTAGTTTATTTATGACATTGAGGTATTAAAATACTCCATTACAACTGTGTTATTATGTGATTTTTTTATGTCTATCAGTATTTGTCTTATATAGTTGGGTGCTCCTGTATTTGGTGAAAATATATTTATGATTGTTTTGTCTTCCTCTTGAACTTTTCCCCTAACAAGCATGTAGTGAATTTCCTGATCTCTTTCATCATTTTTAGTTTGAAGCTCACATTGTCTTCAAACAGAACAGCTACCCCTGTTTTTTGTGAGTTCCTGTTGCACGAAATACTGTCTTCCATCCTTTGACTTTCTTTCATTCAGTCTGTGAGTTTCTTTTTGAGTTAGATGTGCTTCTGGCATGCAGCATATTGTTGGATACTGATTTTTTTTATTCATTCTGCAATCTGTTTCTTTCAATTGGTGAATTTAAGCCAGCTACATTAATGGCTATACCTGATATGTATTGGCTTAACTTTGTCATGTTATTTTCCTGTTGTTGGTTCCCTGCTTTTCCCCTTTGTTTAATTGCTTGCCCTGTCTTATGGCTTGTTGCTCTACGGATCATAGTCATTTATATCTCTATCTACAATGTCTTTCAATGCTCTTCCTTCAGTTGTTCTTTGTCATGGAACTATCTTATTTCTCCACTGATTTTTCAAAGATAGTCTTGCAAGGTACATCAATCCTAGTTGAAAGTTGTTCTTTGAGTGTTTGAAATACTTCACTCCAAACTTACCTTGAATTGAGGATTTATGTTTAAAAATCAGCCATGATTCTAATAGGCTTGCCTTGATAGGTGATCTATTTTGTTCTGTTTTGTTTTTTCCCCTAACAGCGTTTGGTATTGTGTTTTTATGCTGAACTTCTGGGATCTCAATTATTGTATGTTTAGGTGTAGATTTATGTAGATTGTAGATATTTCAAGTTCTATATGCCTCACTCATGTATATATCTGATTCTTTTTCTGTGCTTGGGAAATTTTCTGGTATTACTTCGAGAATGATTTTTTGTTGTTGTTGTTCCCTTGTGTTGACTCCTGATTTTTCATTAACACTTATCAGTCTCATATTGGTTTTGCTTGCATTGTCTTGGAGCTGTTGAATTGTTATTTATGGTCCTTTGTTATTTTTATAAGTTCTTTCTTTTCATGATTGCTAGCTGTGATTCTGTCTTCAAGGTCTGAAAGTCTATCTTCATGTTCAGTCAAGCGGTTTTGCCAGCTTTCAGTGGTATTTCTAATTTCCGGGATATCTCTCTGAATTTGTCTCGCACCTTCTATTTTTTTCCCTATATTGTTCATTCAGGGTTGCCATCCTTTTCCCATGCTGCTGTACTTTTTATCTATATCTTCTCTAGCTATGCTGAGCAGCTCCTTTGTTAAAGTTGTCATTTCTTTCTTTAGAGATTATTTCCAATCTAATTTCCTCTATAGCCTCATGGATTTATTTCTTTATTTCACTTGCTATGTTTTTAGAAACTTCAGATGTGTGACTGCCAGTGTCCTCTGTTTTGATGTCTCCTGTACTTGTTCCAGATGGCTTGGGCATTTGACATTGTATTTGGCTGTTTTGTTTAGTCATTCTCACCTTTTGGGCTAATATTAGGGTCTTTTCGATTCCACTAGTCTCAACTGTCCATTGTGTGTGCCTGAGGGTCCTACTGTGTAGCTACTGCTTACTCAGTTGCTGGGTCATGCAGTGTAAGAGAGGAGCCGATCACCTGAATTCCTCCTGTGGGCCAGTTGCATGAGTCCTATATTCTTCCTAAGCTGTGTAGCCTAAGGGTATTGATGTAAACCAAACCTTAGTTTGTACTGTTAATGCAGCTATAGACTATTCCAGACCACCAGATCCACCTATCCATGTTGTGTGCCCCAGTCAGGACCCTACTGTGTCACTGCAGGTCTTGCAAGTCCAGTCAGGTTCCTCTGGGTGGGGAGAGGCCTCACTGGCACACTCACCAGCCAGTCTGAGGTTCTCTGTATGGATGAAGGGGTCACCTATGCTCTCACTGGTCTACAAAGGTACTCTGGGTTGGAGGCTCCTACCAGCCCACCAAGGTACTGCAGGTGGTGGAAGGGGTTGTTGATGGTCCTGTGGTCTGCTGAGGTCATGGGGGGGCGCATTTAAGTCTCCCCTTAGCTGCTGAGTTTGTCCAGGTGTGGGGGAGGGGCAGCCGAGGCTTGCATCATCCAGGCAGTTTTTAATGTAACCCCAAACTGTGGCTTTCACTAGATACATTAATTCACACTGTTGGCATGCTGGTTGAATGTGTAAAGGAGGAAGTAGAACTATCCTGTTCAAGGTCAGTCAGTGGTCTAATTGGTGCTGCTTCTACCACTTAATATTTCTCCTGTGACAAGGACTATATATATATATATATATATATATATATATATATGCATCTTTTCCCAATGGAAATTTTCTGTAACTCTAATTTGGGAGAAGCTGATAACTAGAAATTTGTCCTCATAACATCTAAATATGATTTCTACTATTTATTCATTATATGGAGCTGGATACAGAATTTGAATTCTCTGAGAACCTTAATTTTCTTTTATTGAGAGAATAGTGTAGTGCTTGTCTTTGCAGGGCTGGTGTAAGAACTAAAATAAATGCATATGAAACTTCATGTGTGTACTAAACTCTCAACAGGTAAAATTTATGGGAAATAGAATTTATTGAAAATAGTAGAAAATGGCACACACCACCTGGTGTTGGAAAGAAAAATTCTCTTTGTTGTCCAACTACACCTCCTGGGAAAGACCTAATGAAGATCAGGCTGTGAAAAGCAGCACTCCATGCATATTTTTCCAGGAGAGTATAAGCAGCAGCAAGAGATTCACCAACTAACCCCAGATGATGCACAATGTGAAACAGAATAAAGGTCTAAAAACTTCCTGGCTTGTAAAATCTTTGCAACTGACACTGGTAAATACAGAAATAAAAATAACAAATGCTAGGAAACCAAAAGGAACAGGTCAGTAAGTTGCCAACAAATGGAAATTTTAATAGTCAAAAGTATTAAATAACTACAAAAATTGCTCTCAGCTCTGACAACTATACTAAGGAAAATAGAAAAATCACTGCCAAATTTTATATTATAGGAGAAGTTGTGGAAAAGGTTTATGAATATATTTTTAGCAAATTGTTTTTTTAAATGTTTGAAAAATGAAAAAAGACTAGTCCCATTAAAATCTATTGTTGGTAAAAACAGCTGCTGACAATTTGATAAATTATTCATCCAAGAGCCTCAATAATCTAAAACAACTTTTCCCACATATGTTGACAGGGGAAGAACTATCTACCAAAAATGATGAAACAGAATAATTTCAGGATACTTCTGAAATGATTAGGAAACTCTTTTGTCTTCTAAAACTCTGTTTGCTCTTAATTTTAAACCAAAGTTATTGGGCACTTCTGACAAGAATTTGATACAACTTTTTAAAAATGTATTTCATTAGATACAAGAGTACTATTTTAGCAGCATAGCAGATTTTGACATGATATATTAAAGTGGCCTTTTGTAACAAAAATAGAAAGTCTGCAAGAAATAGCAGAATGTGATTGTGACTGCCTTCATTAAGATTTTGGGAAAAAGAAAAGTTAGAGGCTTAATGGACAGAATTGTACAATTAAAATCCCTGACCAGGGACAAACTTCTTGTCAGCTCCTTTGGACATTCTCACCCCAGAGAGTCATTATGCCCACAGCACCTCCTTTATATGCTGGACTATATCAAGTAACTGACCAGGGAAAAAGGAGTATTAAAGACTCCTTTGAAACCCTACATGTGATGATAAAATGTTATTGCATAGAACAAACTAATTTTTGCCTTTGTCAAAGAAGGAACTGATCTTTTCCTTGGAAATCTCTATGAAGTCTTCTTATGCCAAATAGTTTGAGTACAGTTTTATTCTTTTGTGTTTTCATTGGATCCCACTCTTCTTGGTTAAAAAACTATAAGGCAAGAACAACATTTTGAACTTAATTTGAGATACACAGTATGCAAAAATTTCTAAATCAGTGTTCAAAAAGGAGCTCAAAGAACAGCAGAAGGAACAGAATCTACAGTCTTCTATACAAATATTTGTTTGCAAGGAATGAAGTTAAAACAATCTGATACTATAAACTAGAAAAACCATCAGCTAACAAATAACATGATAGTGCAAGGAGAAGAAATGACTTCTAAGCTTTTGATCCAGGGTTTAAAAGAGTGCTGGGAGGGGCAGTTTCAGCATAGCATGTAACCAAGGCTGGAAACTGCTCTAGACACAGGTACCCAGGCAGCCTGTCTGTCTTCTAGAAAACAGAAACTGAACACACACAGGTAAAAGTCAGCATAACATACCATAATGAAGGGAGGCTGGCAGTAAAGGAATAGACAACATTAACTCTTCAGAAACACAGCATTCCAGGTGGAAAGCTAGACAGCTGAGCCATAACTGAGGAATGATCCCAGACCAAACCAGCCCCTTCTACTGAAGAGAGAAGAGATAGTCATCAGTGGCTGGGCCACAGCAAGGACACAGAAAGGGTTCTTGGATCATACGCAGGGTGCTTTCATTCCAGAACTTGGAATGAATTTTCATGTGTCCAGATATCAGGTTCCTCCTTGGAAGATAACCTAATGTGGAGGAAACTCAAGTGAGTAATATTAAACTTGCTAAGCAATGGTACATTCTAAACACAACTAAAATGTGAAAACAATCCAGATGTCTACAGAAAATTATAGTTTATCTATACAATAGAATATTCTGCAGTAATTAAAAACCAAGACTCTACTAATACATGCTACACCACGAATGAACTTCAAAAACGTGGCACTAGGTGAAAGAAGCCTGGCATTAAAGATCACACAGAATAACAGCCATTCATATGAAATGTCTAGAAAAAAGCAAATCCAAAGGGATAGAAAGTAGAATGCTTGTGACTGCTGTTATGGCTTGAATCTAGACGTTCCCCCAAAGCCTCATACAGTCATAATTGGGGCTTTTCAGAGGTGGCTGGATTTTTGAATATGTGGTATTGGAATTAAGGATGTGTGTTTTCTAAATTAGTCTACTGATTAGTTTAGGCATAGCTCTGGGAGTGGATAATGCCAAGGCCTTCTCTGGGGGTAAGTGCTACCTGCCCTTGGAGACAGAATATAAGGGGAAGAAAGATTGCTGCTTCCTACTTCACTGCTCTGCTGCCTTCTGCCCACCATGAATTGTTTCTCCTCTGTGATGCCCCTCTGCCATGCCACCCTACCTTGGAGTCAGTCAACTATGAATTGAAACCTCTACAAGCTGTAGGTCTAAATAAATCTTTCCTGCTTTAACTTTGAGTGTCAGCTTTTTTTTATCTCAGCAGTGATAAAAGTAGCTAAGATAGATCCTGAGGGGTAGAAGTGAAACTTGGAGTTGCCTGAAAATGGGATCTAGAGACATTTAGGGAATCATAAAAACACTCAAACATTGTAGCAACTCTGAAAATTTTCTTAAACTCATTGAACTTTACACTTTAAAATAGGTGGATTCTGTGAACTATAAATTATACTTCACTAAAGCTGTTACAAATAAAAATTTGACATTATTTTCCTACAGTATCATCTCATGTTACTCACAATGATTTCACAATTGCTTCGTTTTAGTCCTTAAATTAACAGAAGAAAAATATACTTTTTCCAAAGAATGACCTGCCATCAGCACACTCTGAACAGTGGCAGTGAGTGAAGCCCTTACTTTCAATGATATGATCAGCCTGCTGCACATGTGTGCCATTGTTCACCACCACTAGTCCAGAACATCCTTATAAAAAAATAGTAAGAGTCACCTAGTAAATGTGAGCCACTCCCTAACCCAAAATAGAGCATGTAACTTACAGACAGCTAATTCTCAATTAGCAACAAAGACAGCCTTAGCATGGCCCTAAAGATAAAGACAGGGTTCTTCTGTCTTTCTGAATTCTTTTTTGCACATAGACTATTACTTGTTCACTAATTCCAGCTGCCATTTTTTCTAGCATCTCATTTAAGGCTTATTAATGCAGAGAATCTGTCCTCCCAGGAGAAGTTTTTAAAAGAGAGAATTAAGCCTGAAATATTGGTTCATCCCACTAATAACTGGTGTTTTTGCAATTTTGTTTTGTTTAATATATATTCTCTCTTTTCTTTCTCTGTCTCTGCCTCTCTCTCCCTCTCTCTCTCTCTCTCTCTCTCTCTCTCTCTCTCTTTCCCTCACTGATGGACTAACACTGTTGTATTACTTTACTCAAAATATTTACCAAACTCTCCTACATGTGAGGCCATATCTTTGTCATTTCATACTGAAGACTTAACAAGACATCATTTCTGACTTTTTTTCCATTTAATGTTTTAATTTTTATTACCAATAATCTTGTGAGAATGGATGCATGACAGATTTATTTAAAAAATATTTCTGTAAGAAAGTGATAAAATGAGTTTTTCCTATTAAAGGCTATTTTAAGGAGCTGGGGTATATCTTCATGGCTGAGTACTTGTCTAGTATGTGTTAAGCCCTGAGTTTGATCCCCAGGACTGTAGGAAAGAAAAAAAAAGCTTTTAGGAAAGTTCTAAGTTATACACATCCATTGTTATTTTTCCATAGAAGATATTCAGAGTCTATTTTGTACATATTCTTCAGTTAATAATATGTAACATCTGTACTATATTTTGAATTTTATAAAGGTGTTTTATACTACTTTGCAATTTTTTCTTAATGTAAAAATGTTGAGGCTGTAAGAGCTAGAGCCTAAATCATTGTCTTCATCTGTTGCCTGTCTTGCTCTCTTTTCCATACATTTTCCTCTGCCATCTTCACTCTCAGCTGATGGCATGAAAAATTTAAGCCATTATTTAGGCAATCAGGAAGGAATGTTGACAGATTCCACTACCCCATCTGCATGCTTTTCAGCATCTGTACTCAGGATCTCATTATCCCTTCTGTTATTTCCGTTATTACCCCTTCTGTTAGTAGGTGCATGCTCAGACCTAGTGTATGCCCTCAGTGTGCCCACTGGATTTCTTCCCTTCTTGGCATTCTAAGGCTACCATTCTGGGCACTGTTCCATCTCTTTTCTGTAGTATTAGTACTTCCTCATCTATTGATATATTACGATGAACACACCTACTACCATTTCTCCCAAGATTGAAAAAGAAATCATTCCATTCTGACTTCTCTTATTGCCCCATTTCTCTACTCCCTACTAAAGCAACACTTCCCCAAAATATTGTGTATACCAAAGTCTCCAATTTCTTTATTCCAGTTGCTTCCTGAATAACCAATGGGATCTCCCCCACCCCATCAAATTCCTTTATCTAAGGTGAGCAATTATTTCATATTGCTAAACCCAATGGTTAATTCTTAGTTGACAACCTCTTGATCTTTTAAATTTTCTTTTCTTTTTTTTTTTGAAACAAACCAATGAATGCAATAAAGAACTTCAAAACAAGCCAATTAGCAACTCCAGAATGGCTACCATAATATGTCTTGCATTCTTTTAAATAGTTGCTCATGCCATCAGATTTAACATAATCAAACTAAACAAAAGAGAATGAAACAGCACAACAAAACAATGAAAATGATATGGTTTCCAGGCAGAGATCGCTTCCTGGTGAGGCTGTGTTCTCTTCCTGCCTCAGTCCTCGGCACTGACTCATGGAGAGAGGCTTAGGTCTGGCTGTCCCCACTCTGGCAGTGACCCATGAATGGTGCTGGTTTCCAGGTAGGGATCACCTCCTCGTGAGGCCTGGTTCTCTCCCCCCACAGCCCACGAATGGCACTCACTCACAGAGAGGTTTGGATCTGACTGTCTCCTCTCCAGCTCTTTTACATTTTCAAAGTTGATTTTTTAAAAAGTTACTATTTGAAGAGTTTTACTTACTTGGATGTCTAGGGTTCATCTGGATTTCCTCCAGCTTTCTTTGTCTCCTTTGCTCCTGTTCTCCCTGATGTCTCATGGAGGACACAGACTACACTGGCTCTTTGTTCCTCTGCTGGTTATTTAGTGGCTAGGTCTTGCCTGCTATCTGCTCTTTCTATTTTGTGAAACTGGAATAGACACTCTGCAAATTACTTTTTATCTTTCTCCAGGAGACCCCACTTTGGTTCTGCCAATAGGAGAGGTACAGTTGCTGAACTGGAAGACTAGGGAAGGGAGAAGGAACTTGAACGACTGTGCCTCATCACCGTGGAAGTGACAGCTGACTGTAGAGGTGAAAGTCCTCCAGATTTTCCATGGGGCATTTGTAGGATCTCCATTCACTCTGCCAGAATCTGCTTCATTATATCCTCAGAGTAACGCCCAGAAGATGGTGTTATCTCCCTAGAGATCTGAGTCTCAGCCTTCTGGGTTTTTCTTCCACCCCTTTAAATCTTATCCACCCCAAACACTTCATTGTGTTTCTACACTTCCTGAAATGGCTATCTCTGTGATAGCTTAGTGTCATTTTGTGATCCTCTTGTCCTTTTAGTTTTCTTTATTCTTATTGTTATTTTGAAGAGAATAAAACCAAATGAGAAAAAACAAAATGGAGTCAGTCAAAACACAAGGATGGACATAGCACATGGCTTAAAACCAAAATACAAGGTGATCTACAGTGGTTACCATGATGTCTCTTGTTATCATCAATTGAATTTCCCATATCATCAGGCATAATAAAATTGAACATAACAGTACAGAACAATATCAATAAAAACAAAACATTGGAGACATTATAGGACTTCAAAAGAAGGTAATAGTCAAACCAGAATGGGTATCATAGTGAATCTTATTGTCTTCAGAGTAGTTGCCTATATTCTCAGACTTGATACTATTAAATATAGCAGATTCAAATAAAATCAGTCAAGATAAGACAGTGAAAGCAATACAGGGCTTTAGATTAAGTTAATAGAAAGTTAAAAATGGTTACCGTAGTATATCCTGCTATCTTTGCAATAGCTGTTCATGCCATCAAATCTAGTACAAGTAAACAAACTGGAACAGAATATAACCAAACTGAACAGAGCAATGAAAACAATATGGGTTTCAAATCATGATACAAGATTAACAATGTTCTCTACCTTCTCTTTTTAGACAATTCCTCCCCTTTCACTTTCACAGAGTGCATTGTACATATTGTATCCCACTAACTCCTTTAGTTTTTAGATTAGGGAAGCAATCCGCTATTCACCTAAGTGATTCTGAACCTTTTACCCCTGAGCTTGATCTCAAGTTGTATCCATTTACCTACAAGAGCTTCAAGGTTTTCCTTCCTTATAGCTGAGTAGTTCTCCATTGTATAAAAGTGTTATGTCTTTCCGACCAATCTGCAGCTGAAGGGCGAGCTACCCCCACTTTTTTCTGGTACCCTGTCACATAAAGCATTATTTTCTCATCTTTGACTTTCAGTCCATAAACCCTCTTTCAGGTTAACTATATTTCGTATACAGAGCATCTTGATGGACCCTATCTCCTGATCCACTCTGCTTGTATTTCTTTTCATTAGTGTATCAAGGCCATCCATGTTAGCAATTATGGCCAACCTTCTGTGCCTCATCTCTGCCATACTATTTTTCTGTCATTATTTTTCTACTTTTTCCCTTCATTGCAATGTCTTGCCCCATTCAATGAGGTCCCTCTGCTGCTGTTCCTGAAGCTATGGTCTTTTTTCCTCTCTCTCTAGAATGTCCCTCAGTATTTCTTGTAGGGTTGAAATAGTGGTCATGAACTCCCCCAGTTCCTCTTTGTCATGGAAGCATCTTGTTTCTCTGTTAATTCTGAGAGATAGTTTTGCAGGGGACATCAATCTGGGTTGGAAGTTATTTTCTGTCAGGGCTTGGAATACTTCGCTCCAAGCTCTTTGTGATTTGATGGTTTGTGTTGAGAAGTCTGTCATGATTCAGATGGGTTTTCCTTTATAGGTGATCTGCTTCTTTACTCTGACAGCTTTTAATATTCTGTTCTTGTGTTGAATTTATGGGATCTTGATTATTATTTGTCTGGGTGTAGATCTATTTTGGTTATAGATGACTGGAGTTCTGTATGCCTCATATATCTGAATATCATTTCCTTTTCCTATGCTTGGGAAGTTTTCTTTAATTATTTCTGTAAATAGCATTTGTATGTCATTTGTATTTCATTTTACCCCTGCTTCTTCACTCATATTTTTTATTCTTAAGTTATAGATCCTCTTGTCATCTTCTAGACTTTGTATTGTTACTTCCTGGTTCCTTGTTATTTTTAAGAGATCTTTCCTTTCAAAATCACACATTGCAAACCTGTCTTCAAGTTTTGATAGCATATTTTTAGTTTCTTTGAAGCAGTTTTGCCAGCTTTCAATGGAGTTTTTAATTTCCTGGTAATCTGTTTCATGTATTCTAGATTTTTAAAATATTTTTCATCAAAGGTTTCCCTCCTTTTTCTATGCTCCTCCATTCTTCCATTTGTGTCTTCTTGAGAGTTGCTTAACATTTCTTTTATTATTTTTCTTATATTTTCCTTTACTTGTCTTAGTATTTCTGTTTTCTTTTATAATTTCATCAAGATATTTGTTTATGTCAGATGCCATTCCTTCAGAAACTGCAGGTGTGCAAACCCTGATCTCTTCTGTGTCAGTACTGCTTGAGTTGGAGGCTGGAGACTTCTTTTTGTTTCTTCCTCTTGTCATGTTTCTGGTTTCTTCCAGACAAGTGGATAATGGTGGTCCCCAGCACTTCCTGTACTGGTTATAATTACTCTGAAGGGTGCTGGCTAGGGGTTGCTGCCCTCCCCAGTCTGCTGGTGACCACTGAAGTACAAGCAGGGTGGGGCAGGCTGGCCCCTCCCTTCTGAGCTGGTCAACCACTGGGAGTCTTCACCATGTTAGTGTGTGCCATGCAGATGGGGCCAGTTAGGGATAGCTTGAGGGAAATCTCAGCTTTGGCTATTGGATCGCACAAAGGGGCCAGACTCAGTCCAAGCAATTCTCACCAATCTGCTCTGCACTAGGAGTGGCTGAATGAAGCCAGCTGCAGTTTTGGTTCTGGGCTTATCCTGCCTGATTCCAAAATGTCACCCGGCCAATCATTCACTCCTGTGGGAGGACTGAGTTCCCCACACTCACTGCCAGCCAGTGCAGTTCTCCGGTCCACCACTCCCCTCTGCAACCACATCCTCCCGCCAAGGCCCTGGGGCTTGCCAACCCCCAACTTCACCATGACCATGTATCTTCAGATTCCATTGGCACTTTGCACACAGTGGGACTGGCTCCAGTGAGAGTGTTTCTGGCTACAGCCTTCTGTCACATTTTTCTTTCCTCCTTTTTTTTTTTTTTCACTTTAGTTTCTTCCTGGGTCAAGAGGATCCATCTCCTTCCATCTGGCCTTCTCCAGGATACTATATTCCAGCATCTGAGCTGTTTCTCTTAGAGAGACTTTTTACTTTGCTGCTTATTGATCCACCATCTTCTCTGCATTTTTCCAGAATATATAAATCTCAGCTGAGTATGGAGTTCCCAGTGCCCTTTTAGTTTTCTTATACCTGGTAGTCTCTTTATACGATATCTCCCAGTTAAGATTATTGGAATGGTTTCCAGTTCTCCATTGGATCCTAACCAAAAGAAAAACTAACTCTAGTAACATAACTAGAAATTGCATCTTATTCTGATTACTAGACCTCTGTATTGAACTCTGGACTTGGATTCCAGTGAATGATGTGAAGTTGTTATAGTAGAGTTAGATACAATTAAACACCAAGTAATTATATGTGATTTGACAGCAATGTAAAACTAATAGACATGTCACATTTACCCATCCAAAAAAGAATTCCCCATCAACATTTTTGACTCTTCATCTCAGTAGGATGGCATCATTATACCTTCCCACTCATCAAGCTAAGGACTTTAATATTGTCCATAACTGTTCTCCTTGCCTACAATGTAAACTCAAATTGTAAGCACATGCACTTGGTTGTACTTTCAAAATAGATGCAGAAACATAGTCACTTATTAAACTTTTAGCACACTCTTGAGCTAAACCAATATCATCTCTCATCTACTTTTACAGAGATATATCCTAACTAGATTTCTTACTCTGCCCTGACAGTTATTCTCATCAATACACAGAATGATCCTTTTAAGTCATTAAGTCAAATTGGTAGCTCTTCTAAAAACCCTGCATCGATTCAATATATCTGTAGGATAAAAGCTCCTCCCATAGTAGTCTCCTTGGTAGATTTGAAAATCCAGACACATTCCTATCTTCCAGTCATTATGCTAGAATTAACAGATCTTTGAGGTGTCTACCTAATTTCCACATTTCTGTCAAAATATTTTGAAATATCACTGTTGTGGACTGAATTGTGGCCCCTCCAAATTCACACATTTAACTCTTTCCCACAGTACCTTGAGAAGTGACTGTTTGGGGGGAATCTGAGCCATTGAAGAGGTGATTAAAGTGAGGTCATTTGAGTAGACTCAAATCCAATGTGATGGTGCTGTATTAGCTTTTCTTAGGTAGGACCAAATATCAGACATGCAATAACTTAAAAGAGGAACAATTTGTGGTTAGCTGACTCCAAGGCATGGTAGAACATCATGGTAGAAGTGTATGGTGGAAAAGTGTTCACTTCATGTTGCCTGGAAAGAAGAGCAAGGGAGGAAGGAGGGAAGGACCTTATCTATCATAAGACCCAAGTCACACCTTGGTGACTCACCCAGACACACCCAGAAGTATGCTTTCCTCATTCTCTGGGCTCTCTCCTGTCAGTTTGAAAATCCACCTTAAGTGTCACAAATGTACTTATAAAAAGGGAAAATTTACAAAGAGACACCGGATCCAGGGAGAATGTTTTATGAATCTGGAGATGGCCATCTGTAAGATGAAGAAACCAGGTTGGGTAGATACTTCTCTCACAAGTCTCAAAAGGAACAACTTTGCTAACACTGATTTCAGAGTTTCAGCCTCCAAAACTGTTAATAAATTTCTATTGGTTTATTTTGGATGTATTTTTGCTTTTGTTTTCTTGTTTTATTTTTTTGTTGGTTTGTTTGTTTCTGAGATAGGGTCTCGCTACACAGTCTAGTCTGGCCTTGAACTCACTATGTAGTCCAGGATGGTCTCAAATTCACAGCAATCCTCCTGCCTCCTCCCAAATACTGGGATTATAAAAATGAACCACCATGCCTGGCAATTTCTATTGTTTAAACACTTAGAAGTAATTAATCGCAGACTCCCTCACTTTTATACACAATGGTGAATGGACCCTCAGTCCCTGGATTTCACCTATAGACCATCCAGTTCTTGGGAGCCAAGAACATAGAAAGGAAAAATCATGTGAAAACAGAAAGAAGATAACCACCATATAAAAACTGAAGTGAGAGGCCTCAGACGAAAGCCAGTATAGCTGATAGTTTGGTGTTGGACTTTTGGACTTTACAGTTGTGAAAAAATAGTCTCCTGCTTAAACCAACCAGTCTGCACATGTTAGCTCCAGCAAAATAATGCAGTCACTTTCTCAGTGAAACCACTGCTCTAACTAGTCACAATCTCCATGTCCATGGGCTCCACACACCCATCTACCTTGCCTGGTTTTTCTTTTTTGTTTCCTTGTAACTAATATCTTCAAACACATCATTTGTTTCACTCAGGGAATGGTAAACTGCAATGCCAATAAAGACAGCACTATCTACAACCCAAACTCAGTAGAACTGTATCTATCCCACATGAAACCACAGAAAGCAGTGTTCATGGTCAGAGAGCAGACTCCTCAATATGGAAATTCAGTGAGTGACCTTGTGATGCATTCCACTCAATAGAAAAAATATATGTATAAAGGATCATCTCAGCCTTGGCCAGGAACTTTACCTTCTATTTCCAATCACATTGGCAAGAATTTAGTTACATGGGCACTCCAGAGTACAGGGGGACCTCAGAATAATGTGTAGCTATGTGTCTGGGAGGAACAGAGCTTCTAAGAATTTCTGGCACATCGCTTCCTAATTGTTTTGGTGTATGCATGTAATGTTTACTGTTTATCTCCCTCACTAAAACTCAGTCTCCATGTGAATGGGAAATTTTGTAAAATTTTGTTCATTGATTAATTTGATGAACCTCACACAGAGTAATACCTCAAAAATGCCTATCAATACTTTATTAATGCCACATGTTGTATAGGACAAGAAAGAAGGAGAAAGAACATTTGAAAAACTTACTTTTTGGGAAAGCACAAAACATCTCTATAAATAAACATATACAAGATAAAAATATAAATTGGAAGGGGTAATAGGACACACAGTGTACTTAAGAATTAGGAGAATTCATACCCAAGAGAAAGATGTAATTTTGGCTTAGACTAGAAAAAAGGTATAGGATTAAATTAGATGAAAAATATAAATGCTATTGTGTGATTTATAATCACTTTGAAGAACTCCAGAGTTCTTAGGAAATATTTCATATGTTCTTTTAAAAATGAAGTATTTATAAGATTCTTGTTTTGAATGATTGTTAAGCAAGGAATACTTTTAAATGATTTATACCCATTGCATCATTTAATCTTTAAAACAATTCTATAAAGATAGTATGTTTATTTCCTTTTTACCTAGGAATTTTAGAAAATAGCCTTATTAATCTAATAGTAAAATTCTATAATTTTCTACATCAGTATTTCAAAATATTTATTGCCCACGGCTTCATTGCTTTTGTTGCTATTGTAATTAAATCTTTTTTGCAATTTAGTTATATTTATTTTTGTATCCAGAAACCCTTTAAGCCATTTTATGTAATATATTAATTCGTCAACATATTATTTTCATGTGCACACTATGTTCAAAAATGCATCTGTCTCTGGCCAGTTTTTCCATTTTACTTCAGATGTCTGATGAGGACATCCATTAAAATACAAGAGGGAAGAACTTGCATCCTTGATTAATTCCTGCACATAAAGCCATACATTTTCAGATTTTTATGATTTTTAAAATTCATATTCATCATATTAGTTTTATTTCCATTTCCCATTTTAAATGGTTTTCACTGTTGTTGCTTTTACTCATGTATCCATTATTTTGACTATAGCAATGAGAATGACTTCATGTTTTCCTCTTTACCTGTCAACACATCAGCCTGTGCCTGAAACTTTATGACATACCTGCTTTGCTAAGTAAGATAAAACTGATTTTGCACAAGTGTAGAGAGATTGTGTAGTTCATGGTGGATTCTCCCCCAGCCCCAAGTGTGAATTTTGATTAGTTCCAACAAATCATAGTACATCTATGATCCCTCTCAGTGATTGGTTTAAACATGGGTAAGTAAGATGACCCTGGCCAGGGAGACAAAATTGTATTCTGCTTGAGGAGTCTGGGAAAAAGACATGGTAGGGAACCATCCTTGCTCTGCCTCTGGGTGTACTAAGTACTTCGCATGACCATCCTGCCACTGAGTAGGAATCATCCATGCCTTGAACACATCAAGGAGAAGAAATGAATGGAACTTGAGTCTCTAATAACACAAGTGTAGTCTTGAATTGACCCTCACCTGAACTCTGCCTCTTTTTATCTCCTGAGATAGTGCACTTCATTATTTGTTGACTCCCATCTTACCAGAAGTCAAAGGCATCCTCTCATGTTGTGAATTGCTCCTGTTGGTTTTCCAAGCCACTCTTGCATGGCAGAACACACCCTGCCTGATGCTATATGTTATTTCTTTTGTATCTCCCAGGATTCAGGCTAATTGGACTTTATATAGACATTCACATCTACATTCAATGGTGAGATTGTTTATAATTTCTGATTTTTATTGATAACATTCAAAGTCATACAATATTATGGCATAGGGATATATATACATGCAAATGAGTTGACATAAAATTCCTTTGCAGATACTCATAGTGTTAAGATATCTCTATGTAGCCCCTTATATGTCCTTATCCATTCTCAGCCCAAGGGAACTAGAGCAGTAAAACATATTTTCATGGGACCATAAAAAAGTCTGGAGACATGTATGTAAGACAAGATTTAATGAGAGTTACGACAGGGAGGCATGGGTTTGATTTAGGCTTACTAACTGGGGCTGGTCCACGAGACACAGGGGAAGGTGCAATTGCAATACTGGGACAGTTCCCAGAGGTGCATACTTTGCCAGTCCTTCTCAGGCAATAGGCTGCAGAAGTGTTTGCCTGTCTAGTCTACCTGTGAGATATTAAAATCTAAATTCATTGCTTTTTAGTAAGATTTCTACATATTTTTTGTTATAATTTGTCCTCTATTTCTATACACGTGTTGTAGGTGATAGGTTCATGTTTACTCAGTCACTGTCACAGGAAATAACACTATCTCTGAACTTCATAATTTTATACACTAATTCTTTTATGTCTAGCAATAAGTTTATTATGGTTTAAAACGATCAAGGCTGATTAATAATCTCTGACCCTATTGTCTTGAGATAAACTGAATGAGCTCTATGAAAATCTAATGGCAATGTCTTAAGAAAGATCAGTGAGAGAACACAGAGAAACCTCTAAGAAAAAGTAGAAAAATGAAGCATGAACAAAACAAGAAGTTCAACAGTGACATAGAAACCACCAACGAGGACTAAACAGAAATCCCAGTGTTAGAGCACACAGTGACTGAATGTTCAATGACTATTGAGAAATTCAGTAGGAGTTCCAGTAGTGAATTGATCAAATCAAATAAAATAAATCAGTGGACTTGAAGATGGTCATTTAAAATTATCCAGTCACAGAAATAAAAAGAATAAAGAATAAAAAAGTGAAGAAAGTCTACAGGCCTTGTACGACACTATCATGCAAAACAGTGAGCACACTAGGCCAGCCTCAGGACAATAGAGAAAGAATAGAAAGCTCACTTAAAGACACAAGGGCTGAAAGTTTGCCAAGACTAGGGATGAAAGTAGATGTTCCAAATCACATATCCCGAAGAACTCAAACAGACTGAATGGAAAGAAATCTATCCCAAGACACATCACAATTAAATTATAAAAATCAAAACAAAGAGAATGTTGAAAGCAGCAGTTTAAAAGTGACTCATCATATACAAAGGACACTGTGTGAGATTATCAGCAGGTTTTAGCAGAGACCTTGCAGACCAGGAAAGAGAAGATAGATTCAAAGTGCTAAGAGAAAAAATAATTGGCAGTAAAAAATACTAAACTTGTAAAATTGTACTTTGAAAATGAAGATGACTTAAAGACAGTCTTTAAAAGATGGTAAACAGCAATACAAAAGCACATGAAAACATATACTTATCCCTTCTTTTGTTGAAGCCTTATATACAATAGTCAAATATGAAATTAACCTAATTATATTTCTGATAATCTTCACAGTAGTGTACATTCTATGTAGAATGTGTATTATACAATATATAATTATGTTCTATATTAATTTTGTTATATATGAAATTATATTATATAAAATACATAAATAATACATAAAAATATACTATTCAACCTTAAAAAGAAGAAAATTCTGTCATTTGTGTCAAGATAGATAAAGTGAAGAACATTATAACTTCAAAAGACAGTGACTTTAAGATATGATTTATATGATGAGTCTTTTGTAGTGAAGCTCATAGAAGTAGAAAATGGAATGATTGGTCTCAGAGTCTGATATAAGGAGAGAAACTGGAAGGTATTAATTAAAAAGGCACAAAATTTCAGTGATCTAAGATGAATAAGTTCTAAAGGTCTACTATACATCATAGAATTTGTAGTTAACAATACAGCATCGCATACTTTAAAAACATTTTTACTCTCGTACAATCTTATTTTGAAGTTTTGTAGCATTATTTTTATTGTTTGTGCTTCGTAAAACTTGCTAAGAGTGTAGATCTTATGTTAACTGTTCTTAAGGCAAAAAAAAAATAATGATAATACTATCTACTACAGTAGATAGACACTACAGGGAGATGTACAGGGAGATGATTAGACAGACTTAAAGCATACATTTTCGTGATGATTTATTTTTCTCCAAACTCATTGTGTAAATATGTACAGTGGTTTAACATTATATCTCAGTAAATTGGTTTAAAAATTAAAGAATTGTCTAGGTAAGTGTGGGTAAACCTGACATCAACTTTGAATGTTAAATGGAATTTTTTGGATTCACTAGCTTTAAAAAATTTTTAAAAACTGATTTCAGATGAACATTCTTTTCCTCCAGGAAATTAAAAACAGGCACAGATTATCTCATTTCCCCTCACAGTTTATTTGTAAGCAGAGACTTTGAAGCATTTTTCCCACTTTCGTGCTCGATAACATGAAACCAGTATTTGAGGTCAAATTGTTGATGAAAACTACAGGATGTCATTTAAAACAGTTTAATGTACAGGAAAAATCACTCTAATATTGGATTTTCCTTACGAGGCAAAATAGTCTTCAGAAATATGTACACCAAGAGGCAGAATATATCTGGAGCAAATTTGAGCATCCTTTGGTTTTGAATAAGATCAGATTTAGAAAAGAGCTAGGGTAGTGTCACCTTATTCTAACCTAGTGTGTAATAGGTCTTTACACAAGTTAAGTTAACACTTAGGTTGGAGATCACATAAGACTCTAAAATTTGAGAATATTTTTCTTTTAAAATTTCTTTGATTTCTGCTATTAGAATTATATATTGTAGAACCCACAAGGACCTTTTAAAATCCCCAATACAAATGATAAATAATAATATTATTTAATTATAAAGAAAAGTAACTGCATATTCTAAGACAAAGAAGAATAATGGCCTAAAGTTATATCCAGTATAGTAAACCCTCATTCACTTGGCATAAACAATCTAAAAACTTAATGAATTTTCCGTGCTTAGTCTAGTTTCTTCTTTCCTATGCAGCAGAAATAATTTTACTAAGTACAGTAACTTTAAGGTGCAAAATATATAGGAATAATATCCAAACTCTGTAAATACATTTTAAGAACCTAATATATAAATAATAGATATGCTAATTTTAAATGATTCTCATCTATTCATTTAAATGTATTCAGTTAGAACTATAGTAGTCAATATGACTGCTGGTTGTATCTAGAAGCAAATAATTGTATGTATTTTGATATTTATTATCCTTTATATATCTCATAATATTAAATTGACCTCTAGTTTATGAGTTTATATTGTTTTAATTGATGCTGTTTAATTTCTTTAAGAAACTACTGTTTACTAATTTCTTCTTATAACTCAGTAACTCATTTGGAGAAACTGAAGAAAGCTTTGGCCTTCACCTATTAACAGTTTTTTAAGCTTTTCCCACTATCTCCTTTGCAGACAGCTCAGAATCAATACCTAATTATATCTAGCCAGACCAGTGAAATAACAAATACATCATTTCTGTCTTCTTGTATCAGAGTGATTCTAAACTCTAAGAAAATAAGCCATCATTTCCCCTATTACTTTAAGAGTGTGTTCACTCAAAATCAATATATATTACTAAAGACTGTACACGCATTTATCACTGAATTATCTCTAGAACGTGTAAATCTTAAAACATGGAAAGGCATTGCTCCAAGTGTGTATTTGCTAAAGTTCATGCTTCTTCCTTATAACAGGGATCTTTGGGTTTTTGATAGGACCTTATGTAAAAGATAGTTTTAAAAGATAAATCATTTTCAACTTTTAGAGAATTTCATAAAGATAGTTTTAAAAGATAAATCATTTTCAGCTATTAGAGAATTTCATAAAGCACAAACCTGCTGAGATACAAGAGTGATATTTTATAAGAAAACACCAGAACTTTTCAGCATAGCAGAATATATGGACACATGGCTCGGACCAGGTACAGAATAAATAAGCAAGATTGTTGACAAGAGAAAGTTTAGTCTAACTCAAATCTTGCACTCCTAGGATAGCTATATTGTTAAGCCATTCATTAGCAATGTCCTTATTCCAACCAATATAAAAAATAATATTTTATAATTTCAGCCTCTCATAGGAAATTAAAGAAGAAACAGTAGGTGCATTTATTGATCTGCTTAACAGACTCATTGGGAGCCATTTATAAGACAATGAAAAGAAACCTCATTCTCTAGACAGCAAAGGGTGTCCAGTATACCACTCTGAGCTCTAATCATGTGTGTAACTACTTTGCCTATTTTAAAACTTTAAAATGAAAGAACTGTACTCTTCATAAACATCACCCCTTTTAAAATAGCTTTCGTTCTGTTTTGACTGGATTTATTCTGTTCTGTTTTGTTTGATTTTATTATGTCTGATGATATGAGCAGCCATTTTGAAGATAACAAGAGGCATTATCATAGCCATTGCTGATTTCCTATTATCCTGTATCACTTTTACTGTTTTGTTTTGATTGGTTTTATTTTGCTTTATTTTGTTTGGTTTTATCTTCCTTAAAATAAAATTTTTAGAAATATAGTTCTTGTTTCCTCCATTTTCTATTAGCTTTATATTTCCACAATTATGTAAGAGGTCCCTGAGAACTGTGTGACCTCCATCAATGATATTGCAAAATGAGAAAAGTGAAATTTAACTTGCTCACCCAGCTAAATTCAAGGCCACAATGGTAATATGGCATTTCAAAACAAGATGATAGGAATTTAACAATGGTTGTTATGCCAGGGATTTAGCTCAGAGGCTTAAGCACTTGCCTGGTAAGCACAAGGTCATGAGTTGGATTCCCGGTAACAAGAACAATTGTTGTCATGTATCACATTGTTTTTGTTTATTGTTGTTATCATTTTGTTTTTATTATTGCTTTTTGTTTGCTTACATCTTGATTTTTCTCTTTAAAATAAAAAAATCAAAGCCACAACTTTCTGGAAAATATATATTGCAATACATGGGTTGAGTTGATCTCAGGACATTTTTAACAAGACAATAATCATGGGTAGATTAGGTTGTGTAACTGCGGGGGAGAGACGAACAAGGAAACAAAGATTATCTTTCATTCCATACGTCATAACAAAAAATGAGTACATTGCATGTTTGTTCACGGAATAGGCAGGGGATTCAGTCCCTGATTATCATGTGAACTACTGTGTCGACCACATGAGATAGCGGAGAGGAAAACTATGGGTTTTAGTGACTAAATGACTGGCGCATGGGTGAAAAAAGGCAGAAAAACCCACAGGGCCTGAATCCTAAACTTTCATGCCAGCAACAAAATGATCTAAAAATAAATAAATAAAAACCTTGGTGTGTAGAATTGTAAAATGACCAATGTAGCCTGTTATGTGCAGCATAGATCTGTGAAAATGAAACTAATAAAAGAAAGGCAAAGCAAAGAAATACAAGAAAAAGATGAAAAGGAAAAATGAAAAGCAAATCACATACAAAACAAAGAAAGAGACTTGTAAGGACATTTTATGTTTGTCAATTGTGGTGAAGAACCGGAGGGAAAAGAAAGATGGCCCATCCTGCCTCCTGCTGCGTGGGCAGCTCAGAAGGTCAGAGGGTGAGCATGGTGGTAAAGCGGCAGTGCACTACGAGGTCGGAGCGCAGACCCTAGCGACGCCGGAGGACACGGACTTCACCTCTGGACAGCCCTCTCACTTGAAGTTTCCTACACTAAGAGATGAAAGTGACGCCAGCCCCAGAGACCTCATCTGCCATTCACTCTCTCCCAAGCAGCCAAGCAGCCCCTCTCTTGGGGCTGTCATTCTTCTGTTTCATCAGCATGGAAATGGCCCTCACCCAGCCAGCCTAGAGCTTCAAACCCAGCACCCACACATACTGTTTTATCCTCTCTGCTCAAATCTCATCCTTTCTAAAATAACATCTCCTTCTGTTTCCCTCATTCTGAATTATTTTTCTCCATAGCATTATGCTTTTTTTTTTTTTTTCTTCAATACCTGTTTCTCCTACTGGAACATAAGCTCCCAAGGGACTGGACTTGCTCCATTTACTATTGGAGCACTGCCTGCCATGTGCTTAGTAAATGTTTAAAATGAAAGGATGGAGGGACTTTTGGGGTGGGTGAGAAGAGAGTGCCTTTATTATAGGTTCCAGAGGCCAAACCACACAGGCTGCATAGACTGTGTAAAGGATTTTATTTCCATCCCTGCCCCCAAAATGACAGACGCAGTTTTCAAGGATTGTTGTGAAATTAAGTGAGAGAGGAAAGGCAATTGAGTTCAGAACTCAAAATATCATTACTCAATACATGTTCATTACCAGTGAATGGCCCTGTCAGTCAGCTGTACAATAAAATGGAGTCACTATTCAGGTATTCAGGGGTGACGCCGCTTCCCCTTCTAGAACCTTAAAAGCCTTTTTATAAAGAAAGTATCATATAGAAGCCTCAGCCCACTTGCCCATCAAAACTTTCCCATTACTATCACCTTGGGATAGCTTGCTGAAATGATGGTTTTACAAAATCTGAGCTCCCGGGAGCATGAAATCTCACCTGTGTTTGACCATACACAAGTGAAAAGATTGTTAATTTTATTCTCTTTTCCCCTGATAAGCTAGAGTTCAGAAATTTAATGGTACCAGCTTTTGTGTGCAGCTTTTTTTGCTGAAGTTCGGTTAATAAGGCAATGTGTTAAGTATTTTATTTAGGAACATAATCCTCATAATAACCTTATGGTCATTGTTCCCTTGTTGTAGATGAGGGAGTTGAGGACAAGAGAGTCTCAATAACACAATACTTCCCAACACCAGAGTTTGCCACAGTGAGTGGCAGAGCCAGGCTTGAAGGCAGGCAGGGGAGTTCTAGCATGAATACTCACCAGTCTTATCTAGCTCACTTCTCTGAGCAAAGAGAGAATAAGAGAATTAACTAATGTGTCTATCACACAGCTGTAGAGACAACCAGTCTGGAGTCAAGCCTGAGTATTCAACAACCAGAGCCCACATTGCCAAGTTGCTTCCTGTTATGGCTTGTGCCTAGATTGCCACCCCCCAAAACCTCATGCAATCACAGGTGAGGCTTTTCAAGGTGGCCAAATCGAGAGTGTATGGTGATGGGATTAAGATTACGTGATTACTAAATCAAGCCACTGATTGATCTAGTGCCTCCCTAATCCCAGTAACTTGGATAGAATATAAAAGGGCAGAAAGAAGCTGCTAAGCACCCTTTTTGCTGTTGCCTGCCTAATTGCCCTGGACTGTTTCTCCTCTGGGATGTCTCTCTGCCCTGCCACCCTGACTTGGAGCCAGCCAAACATGAACTGAAACCTTTACAAACTGTGACCTAAAGAAAACTTTCATTCTTTAATTTTGGGTGCCAGGTATTTTTTCTCAGCAATGAGAAAAGTAACTTAGACACCTCTCAATGGTTACTCTTCATTCTTTATTGTTCTTCAATGATTTAGATGTGTTAATTGCCTTCCAGACTTGGATAAAGTGAGAATTTGTCTGCAGATGAGGTTTTCTAAAGTTTGAAGTTGAAAAGGTTGTTGACAGAGCGGCCAAACCCCATGACAAGAACCAGAACACACACCGCGAGGTCAGCATGAGGGGTTTTAATCAAAGGAAGCAGAAGTGGCACTTTAGCCAGTGCACCAGTGCAAGGCACTGGTGGGGCAGAAAACGCATCTTTTACAGGTTGTGAGGGCTCAGTGGAGGGAAGGGATGTGTCTTCTTCTGATTGGTTGGCCTGCTTCAGCTGGGGGTTTTCATTTTGCCTCTGTTACTTTTGACTACTGTTTGTCCTCACCAGGGCAGAACAAACTTGTTCTTTCTGAGTTTTGGGCCTCTTCCTCTTTTGGGGAGGGGAGGGGAGGCCTTATCAGTTATGGATAAAACATTGACTCATACAGTCTGACAAGATTTCAAATTTCATTCCTACTTACATGATAAAATGCTTGAACAGTCATTTGCAAGTAATCATGCAATTTATAAACACTCATTATTTGTTCTACTTCTGCCTAGAATATGACATGGTAATTAAACTTTAGCACTTTTTCCTTAAACAGGGTTAATAAGACATAAAATAAAAGCAGAAAAATACCAACTTTAGGTGCAGAAACTATTAACTCAGGCAGATTTTTTACTCCTGAGGAAATGGCAACCTTAGATTTATTTAAATGAGCTATATGATAATAGCATTTCTGACTTTTAAGGTTCCGGGATGAGATGTTCATTTGGAACTTATCTGGTAAAAACAAAAGTAGCAGGGCTACATTTTCTGCAAGAAATTACTTAATGCCTGAATTGGCTCAGAAAGATAACTAGGGTTCTCTTTCTAAGCCAGCAGGAATGGCTTACAATCTTGGTATCAGCTTTTCAGGCACATGTGTTTTTAGCTTGCTCTACCAGGCCCCATCTGGTCCTTATTGGTGTCAGGTATATCCAGTTGCTACTGTTAAGCACTCTAAACTTATGAAAAGTAGAGGAACACAAACCTCAGAAAAGAGAACTGCAATCAGTTTTAAAACAGCAATGCATTAGCACTCCTTTCAGATATGTCATTCTAGCATCCCAACAAGGGTTATTTGATCCTGAGGCTTTACCAAGCCAAGTCAAAGCATCAGAACATTTCCTAGCCATATGATAACAATTAAGAATGAGTATTTGCATTGCAAACAATTGCCATTACTTCATCTTGTCTAAATAGAACGCTGTGTCTTCCTTTGATAGAAATAGTGCCAACTATCTTAGCACACCCGAAAGTACTGCCTCTCCGCTCCCCCAGTGGAGACAACTATGAAAGGGTTTGATCCAGATTCTGTGTCTGGATTGAAAACTGGTTGCCACTGAATCACGAAACAGACATGTCATCTTATTTATATTGAGCCAAGACAAACTTACTGCTAAAGGGACACTTTTGTCACGAATAGCCAACCTCTCTAGGTCTTACTTCTCCAATTACTCTCCTGAATACTAATGGAAGCTCATCATAGCCAAAAAAAAAAAAAAAGTGGAATGTGAAGGAGGAATCCTTCGTTCATTTCTCAAGGATAGGCTTTACTTTTATTGGAAACATATCTTTCCACATTCTGACATTGTGAGATATAAGCAAAAAAAAAATGAGCTTCAGTTTTTTATTTTGAAAAAATCTGGAGTTTGTACTACACTTAAGGGTTGGGCATTCCATCAACCCTAATTACTATTGCAAATAATTCTGTTGGAACTAGTTGGTAATTCAATACAGAAGTTCTCTCCAGACCACCAGTTCAGACTTGGCTTCAGTGAAAGAATGCAGAGCTGTTATCTGATGGCCATTTGCCTGCCCAAATGAGATAGGCTAAGGGAACTGACTAGATTCCTTATAAGGGTGCAGGGACTCTGTCAGTCAAGTACCATTAGTATCAATTCTTCATCACTCTCTCTCTCCCTCTGTTCTGTACTCCACTATGCACAGCAGCAGAAAAGCCAAGAAATGAGTTAAGATAAAGAGTCAGTCATTAGTTTGCTTCCTGTGTGGTCCCATCTTCTCAGAGATATCATTAAATCCAGGAGAACCAGTGTTAATGGTTTACCATTGTTATGTAACACACAAAAACATTGATTTCACGGAGCCAGGGTGTTGATATATGCAGTCAAATTTGTATCTTCAGTCATTGTAAGGACTGAAAAATCCTGTATTTCCATACTCACTTATATGCATATATTAACACACTAATATGCATATATTAACACATTCAAAATACCTTTACTGGAGACATTGCTTGGTACCCAGTGGAACTATTCCAGTGTACTCCGAATATGACATTCAGAAAAAAATCTCTTAGGATTTTTTCCTACTTAACCCTCCTAACCTACTTCTGGAAATGTCTTAGAACACATTTACTCTCTGAAAGAAGAAGAGGAGAAAGGACAAATATCACTCTCAGTAGAATTGTCTCAGTCTAACCAGTTAGATTAAATATACTTTGACCATGAAATGCATCACCATGTGGATTACCTCTTCTGATTCGATTAGACTACTATTGACTCTTCCTAGTCCTATTTACCAGTTAGAGATTATTCAGTTGAAGAGAAAATCTATATAATAGAAGGGCAGTCAGCAAATACTTCCTGGAAAGGACCAGCTGGTAAACTCCTTTACTGGCTTTATAGATAAAATGACTCCTGTGACAACCACTAAATTCTATTATTACAGAGGAGAGAACTGATAGTTGATAACTATATGGATGTGACCATTTCAGAGTAGAATTTTAGTTACCAAATAAGACATAAGGTCAGATTAGTTCCATCTCAATAATTTGCAAATGATCACAATAATAAATATTTTGGTTATGTATTACAATTTCAGTCAATTTCACAAGCACTTTACACATATAGGGCAAAAGCTAGAGTCAAAAATGCCCTTTAATTGTTGCAGGGTATAACACACTATACAAATATGAGATTGTTTGTTTCTATCATTCTGAGTTATTTTGCCATTTATCTGGTAAAAGTACCCCAGTTTGCCTTTGATCAAATACTCATTACATGTACCCTACTGTGTTTGCTTTGCATGACATCAGAGTGACATATCCAGCCCAATCAAAATGCTCCATTCTCCCCATACAAACTAAATAGCTCATAGATGGGACAAGGTTTGCAGGGAGTTGACTATAAATTTTGGGAGAGCTAAGTCTGTCCTTGCTCTACAATGCCAAACCACAAAAAATGATGTAACTTGGAGCTCTTTAAAGCCAGTCATGTTCCTAAGACACATGAATGAAGTCATTTGCAATATCAATGAATAACAATGATGAAATGAGATCAAAGAACTGAAAGAACATCCCGCACTGTGATGACAGAATCTGAAGTCCAGAACAAGTCTTCAGTGATAAAAGCAAGAAGAAGCTTCCTTTCAAAATCCACTTCAATTGCTTGCAAACAAAGGGGCTTAAAAAAATAAAGATTCCCCATTGATTTGCCAAAATCCCAGAGAAATAAAATGCAAGGTATCTTTTTTTTATTTAAAGAGAAAAAAAACAGGAAAAAGGTAGAAATATTACAGAATTTCAAGAAAAGAAGATAAACAGTAAGAAATCACTAGTTGATAAATTACATATTGTTCTTTTAGAAATAGTTTTTCAAGTTACAAAATTAAAGCACACAAAGTGGACACTCAAGCAGTGAGAGTGCAAACAGATCTGTTCAACAATCCAACAAGAACCTAGAAATATGGTCATCAA
>PVLA01000918.1:30367-339306 GCA_004027455.1 Hydrochoerus hydrochaeris | reverse complement strand
CTTCCTATTTCCTCTTTTTTTGCAATAGCAATTATACATTTTTAAAATTTTATTTAAAGAGAAGAAAAAAAACAAACCAGAAAAAAGGGTAGCAACAATACAGAATTCTAAAAGAAAGAAAGAAAAAGGAGAATGAGAAAAAGCCCCACTAAGAAATCAGTAATTTATAAATTACTTGCTGTCATCCTGGATGTAGTTGTTCAAGTTACAAAGTTAAAGGGTACATAGTAAATATTGAAACAGTCAGACTACAAACAGTTCTGCTCAAAGATCCAGCAAAGATTCAGCAATATGGTCATCTATTTTACACACTGAAACATACATGCAGTTATATCCCTTAGAGCACTTTCTTTTCCTCTCTTTTTTACAATAGCAATTACACATTTTGGTTTTATTACTATTGTAGTTCTTATTTACTTTTTACACTAGAGACACTATGATATTTATAAATATGATTCTTATTTATTTCACTAATGAGGATAGTCTCAAGTTGTCTCCATTTGCCTATGAAGGCCTCAAGATCATCCTTTTTATAGCTGAGTAATATTCCATTGTATAAAAATTCCACATCTTTTTCATCCATTCTGCAGTTGATGGGCATGTTGGTTGTTTCCAGGATTTAGCTATCACAAATTGTGCAGCTATGAACATGGGTGTACATATACACTGTGATATGAACTTTTCAGTTCTTCGGGGAAAATACCCAGGAGGGGGATAGCTGGATTGAATGGGGCTTCCAATCCTAGTCTTCTGAGAATCCTCCATATGGATTTCCATAGTGATTGCACTAGTCTTCATTCCCACCAACAGTGGAGCAGTGTTCCTTTTTCCCCCACAGCCTCGCCAACATTTGTTATCAGTGGATTTCTTGATGGCAGCTATTCATTCCGGAGTAAGGTAGAATCTCAATGCTGTTTTAATTTGTGTTTTTCGAATGACCAGTGATGGCGAACATTTCTTCATGTATCTATTTGCCATGTGTATATCTTTCTCTGAGAACTGTGTGTTCATCTCAGATGCCCATTTTTGGAGAGAGTCTTTGAATTTGGGGGGCTTGATGTTTTTCAATTCTTTATATATTCTGGACACAAGTCCTTTGTCTGAGGGGTTGCTGGTTAAAATTTTTTCCCACTCTGTTGATTTTCTTTTCACTCTGTTGGTGATTTCCTTTGAAGTGCAGAAACTTTTCAATAATGTGAATCCCATTTATTGATTCTTTGAAGTGTTTCCCATGCAGTTTGCGTTTGGTTCATGAATTCTCTGCCTACCCCTGTGTCTCCAAGACTTCTACCTACCTTGTCTTCCAGTAGATTCAGTGTTTCTATTTTAATATTGAGGTCTTTGATCCATTTAGACTTTACTTTTGTGCATGGTGATATGCATGGATCTAGTTTCAGTCTTCTGCATGTAGAGAGCCAATTTTTCCAACACCATTTATTAAAGAGACTATCCTTCTTCCAGTGGACATATTTAGCCCCTTTGTCAAACATCAGGTGACTGAGTGTCCTTGTAGTTGTGCTTGCATCTTCTAATCTGTTCCGTTGATCCTCAGGTCTATTTCTTTGCCAGTACCAAGCTGATTTTATCACTGTGGCTTTATAGTACTGTTTCAAGTCAGGAATTGAGATGCCTCCTGCCTTGCTTTTGTTGCCTAGAATTGCCTTTGCTATTCTAGGTTTCTTCTGTTTCCAAATGAATTTTAGGAGTGTTTTCTGTAGATCTGTAAGGTATGTCAATAGTATTTTGATTGGGATTGTGTTAAATCTGTATAACAGTTTTGGGAGTATTGCCATTTTCACAATGTTGGCTCTTCCTAACCAAGAGCAAGGAATGTCCTTCCATTTTCTAATATCCTCTTCAATCTCCTTTTTCAGTGTAGTATAATTTTCAGCATATAGGTCTTTTACATTTTTAGTTAGGTTGATTCCTAAGTATTTCATTTTTTTAGATGTTATTGTAAAGGGCGATATTTCCATAATTTCTCTCTCAGTGAGTTTTTTGTTTGTGTACAGGAATGCTACTGATTTTTGAGCACTGACTTTATAACCAATTACACTGCTGAACTTGTTTATTACCTCTAGTAGTCTTTTAATGGAGTTTTTTGGGTCTTCTATATAGAGTATCATGTCATCTGCAAATAGTGATAACTTAACTTCTTCCTTTCCTATCTTTGCTCCTTTTATTTCTCTCTCTTGTCTGATTGCCCTGGCTAGTGTTTCCAGAACTATGTTGAAAAGGAGTGGTGATAGTGGACTTCCTTGTCTTGTTCCTGATTTTAAAGTGAAAGCTTTCAGTTTTTGTCCATTTAGTATAATGTTGGCTGTTGGTTTGTCATAGATGGCCTTTATAAGGTTGAGGTAAACGCCGTGTATTCCCACTTTCTGAAGGGTTTTTGTCATGAACATGTGTTGAACTTTGTTGAAAGTTTTTTCTGCATCTATTGAGATGACCATGTGGTTTTTGGTTTTGGCTCTGTTGATGTGGTGTATTACATTTATTGATTTGTGTATATTAAACCATCCCTGCATTCCTGGAATGAACCCCACTTGGTCATGATGTATAATCTTCTTGATGATTTGCTGCATTCTATTTGCCAATATTTTGTTGAGAATCTTTGCATCAATGTTACTTAGTGAGATTGGCCTATAGTTCTCTTTTTTGGTTGGATCTTTCTCTGGTTTTGGTATCAGAGTAATACTTGCCTCCAGGAATGATTTAGGGAGGATTTCTTTTTTCTCAATTTCATTGAAGAGTTTAAGGAGTACTGGCATAAAATCTTCTCTAAATTTCTTGTAGAATTCAGCTGTGAATCCATCAGGACCTGGACTTTTCTCTGTTGGTAAGTTTTTAATTACATTTTCAATTTCAATAGCTGATATTGGGTTGTTCAAAATTGCTATCTCTTCTTGGTTGAGCTTTGGTAGTTCATATGTTTCTAGAAATCTGTCCATTTCCTCTGAGTTTTCCACTCTATGTGAGTAGAGATTTTCAAAGTAGGTATTCATGATCTTTTGAATTTCCATGGGATCTGTAGTCATTTCTCCCTTTTCAGTTCTTATTGCATAAATTTGGGTTTTTCTTTCTTTCTCTTGATAAGGTTATCTAGGGGTTTATCAATTTTGTTTATTCTCTCAAAAAACCAGCTTTTTGATTCATTAATTCTTTGTATTGTTTTTTTAGTTTCAATTGCATTGATTTCTGCTCTAATCTTTACAATTTCCTCTCTTCTATGAGCTTTGAGTTTAGCTTGCTCTTCTTTTCCTAGAAGCTTGAGATGGAGCATTAGGTTATTTGTGTTTGTTCTGTTTTCTTGATATGACAGTTTATTGCTATATATCTCCCTCTTAAGACTGCTTTCATTGCGTCCCACAGATTACAGTATGTTGTTTCTATATTTTCATTGAATTGTAGGTATTATTTTATTTCTTTTTAATTTCATCTGTAGCCCACTGGTTGTTCAAAAGGCTGTTATTTAATTTCCATGTATTTATGCAGGTTTTAAAATTTCTTTTGCCATTAATTTCTAATTTGAGTGCACTATGGCCAGATATTATGCATGGTATGATTTCAATACCTTTGCATTTACTTAAGAATGTTTTATGGGATAATATATGGTCTGTTTTGGAGAATGTCCCTTGTGCTGCTGAGAAGTATATGTATTCTGATGTGGTTGGGTGGAACACTCTGTAAACATCTACTAAGTCCAATTGCTCATAGGTATGATTCAGTTCTGTTATTTCTTTGCTGACTTTTTGTCTAGTTGATCTATCTCTTTGTGACAATGGGCTGTTAAGATCTCCTGTTATAATTGTGTTCTTAGGTATTTGTATTTCATGTCCATTAGTATCTGTCATATAGTTGGGTGCTCCTGTATTTGGTGCATATATATTTATAATTGTTAGTTCATCCTCTTGAATTTTACCACTAATAAGTATGTAATGACCTTCTCTATCTCTTTTAATCATTTTAGGTTTGAAGTTCATATTTTCTGAAAATAGAATAGCTACCCCTGCTTTTTTCTGTGTCCTGTTGCATGGAATACTGTTTCCATCCTTTGACTTTAAATCTATGAGTGTCCTTTTGGGTCAGATGTGTTTCTTGTATACAGCATATTGTGGGGTCCTGTTTCTTGATCCATTCTGTCAATCTATTTCTTTTTATAGGTGAATTGAGGCCATTTATATTTATGGATAGCACTGATATGTACTGGCTCGACTTTACCATGTTATGTTCCAGTTGTTTCTTTCTGCTTTTCCTCTTAATTGCTTGTCCTACCTGGTGGTTTCTTTCTGTTGTTGTTTTGGGGATTGTGGTCATTTTTATCTCTGTCTAATATGTCTTTCAGTACTCTTTCTAGGATTGGTTTGGTGGACATGAATCTCTTCAGTTGTTCTTTGTCATGGAAGTATCTTTTTTCTCCATTAAATTTAAATGAAAGTTTTGCTGGGTACATCAGTCTGGGTTGAAGGTTGTTTTCTTTCAGGGCCTGAAATACTTCACTCCAAGCTCTTCTTGACTTGAGGGTTTGTGCTGAAAAGTCTGCCATGATTCTAATGGGCTTTCTTTGATAGGTGAGCTGTGTCTTTGACAGCTTTTAATATTCTGTTTCTATGCTGTATGTCTGAGATCTTAATTATTATGTTCTGGGTGTGGATTTATGTTGATTGTGACTGTTTGGTGTTCTATATGCCTCACTTATCTGCATATCAGATTCTTTCCCCATGATTGGGAAATTTTCTGCTATTTTTTCTGTAAATATTTTACGTATGTCATTTGCCTGGACTCCTGTATCTTCGCTAATGCCCATTATTCTTATATTGTTGCTCTTTGTATCATCATGAAGCTTCTGGATTGTCATTTCATGCTGCTTTGTTATTTTTAAAAGATCTATCCTTTCCTGATCACTAACTGTGATCCTGTCCTCAAGGTCCAAAATCCTATCCTCAGCTTCCCTAAGGCAGTTTTTTGCATGCTTTCAATAGAATTTTTTGTTTCTTGGATGTCTCTTTGAGTTTGTTTCATGAATTCTGATTGTTTTCTATATTGTTCATTCAAAGTTTCAATCAGTTTCCCATGCTCATGTACTTTTTTCTCTAGTTCTTCTTTAGCTGCATTCAACAATTCCTTTATTAAAGTTGTTATTTCTATCTTTACATGGGAGACTACTTCTAATTTTATTTCCTCTATAGCCTGATGCAGTTGTTTTTTTATTTTACTTGCTATCTTTTCAGAGATTCTCAGTGTGTTACTTTTGGGGTCCTCTATTTCAGTGTCTCCTATACTTGCTTCTGGTGAACTATATATTTGAGACTGCATTTTGCTTTTTCATTTTGTCATTTTCACTCTGCCTGGTGTTTTCTATGTGTAGGAGGGGATCACACACACTTTCTTCAGACACACCAAAGTGTTACAGTTAGTTGGAGGGGATTTTACTACTGGCCCTATTTATCCCCTGAACACCTCTATTTTAGGGGTATATGCACCACATTGATACAGTTAATCTGCTGTAGTCCAAAGTTTGCCACCTGGGAGCAAAGTTCCAAATTTTCTCACACTAACTGGATCCTGCTGAGATCTGATGTTCCCGGTAGCAGGGCGGCCCCACAGGGGAGGTTCGGGGCAGCCTTGCCCTGAGGCGGGCTTGCGCTGAGTTCCAGCAGGTATCTTAATGAGTTTATTTCTGGGACAAAATATCCAACATCCACAAATTAAAGGAAGAAAGGTTTATTTCAGCTCACTTTTTGTAGGGTTTTCAGTCCATACTCAGCTGGGTTAAGGCAGACAGACCTGGAAGAGGAGAAATTATCCATGGCAAGGCAGGAAGAGAGCACCAAGCCTCCATTCCCTTTTATTCCACCCAGGTTATAAGCCTATTGGTTGGTACCACCACACCCAGGATGGCCCTTCCCATTATCCACACCCAGAATGACTAAACCAACCAGTGGCCTAATTTATTTGTCACACATTCTAAATCTATATTCTCACACCCTAGATCCAGCCATCTCTGAAAAGCCCCACCTACATGAGTACATGAGGCTTCAGAGCAGCATCTAGATAGAAGCATAGCATAAGGCATGATACTAATCCTCATTGAAAAAAATAACTGACTTGTTTAGTAAAGGAATAATTAGTATTTGAGGCTCAGTTTATCATAAAGCTTATAGGGTGCCAAGTTAGGAGGGAAAATTTCAGTGTCATGTTGCAGCATATAAATTAATACTTTGCAATGGCAGACTGACTAATAGACACAGTGGATCATAGATCACTGTGTCATTCTAAGTGTAGTATAACTCTAGGGACAGGGTGAATGAAAGTTTTTGATGAATTTTGGAAGAAAATACAATGTTTAAAAAAGAACAAATGCATCTTAAGAATAAAGAATGGTACCCAGACATGAATGACTGCAACATAACCTGATTGCCCTTATTGATACAGCTAAGAGAAAAATGTTTTAATTGTTAAAGGAAAAGTGAGAGCCAAGAAGGCAGAGCAGATGAAAAACACTAACAAAAAACAAAATCAATTGGGAAGCATTGAAAATGATAATCACGGTAACACTCAAATCACAGAGTATGTGAACACACAGATACTGGGATTAATATTGCTTGAAATGATTTCTTTTTGGTGATCTTGAACTAGACAGATGGCAAATGATTCCAGTGGAGGAGCAAGAAATGCAACCAGCATTGGAGATGTTTGACCAAATGTACCTCTTATAACTGCAGCACTTACTTAATTAATTACTTAATTACTCAATTGTCTATTCACTGTGTCCTTCCTGGATGTTTTCATGGAATACAAGAAATAAACACCAGATTACACTGCTGGGGTCAGATACTTCCTCCAAATCTAGACCCACATTATATCTAAAAGAGAAAGTGAGGTCTGCCTTTTAGTCCTTGCAACTCACACTTAATGTCTGATTAATGATATCTGACTTCCAACTCACTTTTCTTCACCACTTGGTCCTAACACAGCACCGGTGAGTAATTCTCCTTTGTTATCCCCCAGTGTTCTTGTCACTTAGTTCATTAACCAAAAAGCTGATGGTGATGATCAGAATAGAATCACATGTGAATGACAGCTTGCCCATGGGCATTTCGAGTTGTGTGATTTCTGTGGATATTTATTTCTGCAACTAGGATTCCAAGTGCTTTCCTCACTGTAATACTCTGCTGTTGTTTTTTCCATAGAGCATTACATCTCTGAGATTACATCTCTGAAATGCTTACAAAGGAGCTTAACAAAGTATGCTGGACAGATAAGTTAGCTGAGTTCCCAAGTTCAAAGAGCACATCAGTATGAATATGCCAAAGATATTTTTAAGAACACAAAAAACCCAAATAAAAAAGCTAATATTCTCATAAATGCATGCAGTAGATAAAAAGCACTCTTAATTATAAAATAATTATAAGCAATCTGTTCTTTGACATGAGGGAAGAGAATGTTTTGTTTCTAATAACAACAGTCGGTGCAATTTTTATTAAGAAAATGTTTATCATTTTAAAAGATATTTATCATTTTTTAAAGATACACATGTTCCCAAATGGATGTCAGTGCTTACTGGAGCAGGTAGAGGAAAGAAAAAGTAGCACAAGTATGTGCCAAAACCTATTACACGAGAGCCAGTTTACCTGAAATTACAACTTTAAGGCCATAGAGATATATAGACATTAGCTCATGAGCAGTGTTTTTATTATCAGTCCTAGCATTCATAGCTGGTTTACGAGTGCTATGCTTCCCAGTTCTGGCTTCGTTTTAGCACTTACTAAAAAAAGTAGTTCTGAATCAGTATCTTCATTATATCAATAAAAATTCTTTATTTCACTGGTAAAAATAATGGCTCATGGTTTTAGTGGGAATGAAAAAGGCTTATCAGACTGAAAGCCATTTTCTCATCAAGAGAAAAGTGAAAAAGATTCCATGGAAACTTCCAGAGATACCTTGAAAATCTATAGAACACAAATATGTATTCTGCATGTGTCCTTATATACCTCTGACAAAGTAGTTCAGATATACAAATTTAAAAGTGGCCAGACCCAAACAATAGTGTCTGAATCACTTTTCTTCTTGCTGAGACACAACACCCAATTGTCACAAATCAGAGGAGGCATGATGTGTTTTGACTGAAGAATTTTGAAGGATTAGGTCCCCAGTCCGCTGGATTCAAAACAAAGAGGGCATAATGGGAGAATCTGACAGAAGAATCTGCACTGTGGTCAGGAAGTAAGAGTGGAGGGAGGAGTCTAGGCATAGGTAAACCCTTCCGGGTCCCACCCTCAGTGACCCACTACTGAGCAGGACATTGCATTTGACTCTGAATTCATCAGTGGTGTGTTCCACGGGTGAGCGCAGTGCCCCCATGACCCAATTGCTGTCCAGAATCTCCATCTCTGAACACATAGGCTTTTGGAAGACCTTCTAAACCTAAATATAACAAATGGCAGAGCTTCCACCCTGTCACCTATGAAGATGAGGTAAATAGTGGTTACTCTACCCAAGTCTCCACACAGGCAGTTTTTAGTTTATCATAGTTATTGCCTTGTCCTTTCTGCACCTGATTCTCTTTCCATTTGCTAGTTTATTCTGCAAATATTTATGCCTTTTTTTCCCAAACACTATTCCAGGCACTTGGGAATAGTCAATAATCAAAAAAGAAAAAAGAAAAAGATTTTCTATCAACATATATTCACAATTAAAATCAGGAAGTCAGACAATAAAAATAAATAATGGTATTTATGGTCTTTGAAATGATAACAAATGATATGTAAAAATATGGAAGGGAAAAGTTGGGGACAATAACAGCTTTCAATAAGGTCCTTGGAATAGTCTTCAGTGGGAGGGAAACTTAGAACAAAGATTCAAACAAAGGGTGAGCAGAAATTGAGGTGCAGTGAAAAGATGCTCAAACCAACAGCTGTCAAGGAAGCATAAACCAAAACCACAGTGAGATACTCCTCTCTACCCACTGCAAAGACAGTAAAAATAGACAATGACAACTGTTGGCAAGAATGGGAAGAAACAGAAGCCCTCATTTACTATAGGTAGAAATATAAACAGGTGCAATGGCTTTGGAATGTAGCTGACAGCTCCTCCAAAACTAAACTTAGATACTATACGTCTCATCAGCTTCATTGTTAGGTGTATACCCAAGAAAAAAGAAAACTGTGTCCTCAGGACAGCCTGTTTGCAAGATCTCATAGCAGCATTATTCATAGTAGCCGATAAGTGGTAAAACCCAATATCCTTATTGATAAATAAAACCTAGTGTATCACTGTGTAGTATATTATTTAGCAGTGACTTAGACTCCAGGAGGCTGTGGATGGTCTTGAAAGTTCAGAGTGAATAACTTCCAACTAGAAAACAAGCAAATCCAGGGCACATATTTGAAACTAGATTTGTATATAGGTAGGATATATCATCTACTTTTCTGCAGAAAAGGAAAGGGGGCTTCTTCAAATGTGTGTTTTAAAATAGGAAGCCTGAGACTAGTAATTGGGTAACCAGGTATCAAGGTGATCTCTGCAGTGAAACAACAAAGCTTATGTTTTGAAGGCCTGTTTGCGTTTGTTTTTGCTGTTATTGTCCCCAACTTTTCCCTTCCATATTTTCATATATCATTTGTTATATGCCTAACTCTTCTCCCGAGACGTGGCCTCAGCATCACGTGATGATCTCATTTGCTGCAAATTCTGAGACCAGGCACAGCTACTGCAGGTACAAAAACAAATGCAAACATGGCTTCAAAACATGAGCAGTGAGCCGTGTCATCTCCACGGAGCTCATAGTGATCAGAGTCGCAGCCCTTACAATGCTTCTGGAGGCAGATCTGCCACAGCTCAGAGCCATGGTCACAGGAGAAACTGGAGAGTTTACAGCAGGACAGAGCCCAACAAGTAGTTGTCAGATTCAAAGGTAGCATAAGGAGAGCTGCTTTTCCCAATTTAGACCTCATCCATATGTTCATACACTCCCTACCTTTTCTTCTGTAGAAACTGTCAGTTCACTCAAAGATTGACCTACCATCAAGATGCTCACCACAATTTTATATTTCTTTCCTCATGCCCCCATAACTTCAGATAACAAGTGGGGCCATTGGTTCCATGATAAGTTAAGAGCAATGGTTTGTATTTTGGATGCAGTAGAAAGTTCTTGCTGCTCTCTAATTCATTTTCTATTCCACTGCCAGAATGTTTTTGCTAAAGTACAAGTCTTGGTTCATCATTTATTCAAAACCTTTTAAATGCTCTCCATACCTGGGATGAAGTCCAGTTTTCTTAGACAGTTTGGTTCAGCCCTGACTACTTCTCCAGACTAAACCCTCCTGTCATAATACCTATAAGCTAAAGAGTATTAAGTCTGGCAGTTTCCTGGAGTATAGAATAAATGAAATGCAAGTTTCTATAGCAAAAAGAAGTTTGGATCATTTTTAAATAGTTAAAGTCTCTAATAGTGAGTGCTAGAAAAATAAGGGTCCACCTTACAGCCTGCTGTTTTGAGCTAGTTCTGAGGGATAAAGTAACCAAGGAAACAGCTGGGAAGGGAAAGAAGAACCCACCTTGAAGCCCATTTCCTAGGACTAGATCTACCTTCTCAGCTAAGCATTACCCCAAGACCAGGAATTTCATGTGTAACTACAATGGGAAAAAGTGACCATATAACTTAGATCACACATAAGTCCTGGGACATGCATCCAGCAGTCTTCTGCAAGCCTTGGACAATCCCAACCCTAATTACTGTGTCATTGACTATGTAGATTTGACATACTGCTCCCACCCTTACCCCATCCTCCATCTGGGAAAGGTCAAAAACTCCACTGCCCACTGGAGGGGCCCAGTCAAGGCCATTCAATGGTAGGCATCTTACCTCAGACCAACTCCTCAATCCCATCCCAAATCCTACAATTTAAGAGTCTCAATCCCAACCTCTCTTGTGGGATGAAATTTTCTCACTGGCCCGCTTATACCCTATAGAAGGTATCTTACATTTTCTCTTTCAAATAAATCTTTGATTTTGCTTCAAATGTTGGGTTTCCTGCTCAATTCTTTATTTAGTTATCAGGAACCTGAACAATACCTCCAATCCAAAAACAGCAGTGACCCTGTTTAAGACCCTAAGGCATTCCACAGTTTTATATGCCCCTCTCTGGCTAACCAGTAGTAGCCATGACAGCTAAGCAGAGATTGTAATAAATAGTGAAATTTACCAAAGGAAGGACACCAAAAAAAAAAAAAAGGCAGGAGAATCTGAAGGGCTTTTTCCACACTGACTGAAAAGATGACCCTCGCTCTTGGGCTGGTCTGAAGTAATGATGTTAAACATTATTCGAACAAATATGCACTGGCAGTTGGAGTCCAGGCACTGATTTTCAGGAGAAATTTCTATTATCATGGTATTGACTGTGCTAGGATTTGATTTGTGATGTGTGAATAGGAATCATAACTTATGGGAACAGCTTGATAAAGCCTTGTTGGTTATTGACTGATAAAAAGCAAATAAAGTAAGCTTCTTCAAAAAGAGGCTATGTCCCAAAACATTGCCCAAATGAATGATAAGTCTGAAATAACTTAAGGTACATATATCTATCACATATTTAATAATAAATGTAACTATTGAAAGCAAAGAATAGGTCATGTAAGCCTTTTAGTTCTCATAATTGCCAGCTATAGGATTATGATGTATCATCAGTCTGCATCTGTCTGGTGTCTATCACTGAAGGACTTTCCTTCTGCCTCCCCAGGGTAGAGCAGTCTAACAAATGATCTTATCAATCTTCTTCATTAAAAGAGTGGTTTACAACCTAATTCGTGCTGGTAAGTTCTTTCATGAGATTGCTGTTACACCAACTGGGTAAGACTTGCTCACTTAAATTTGGGATCATATGTAGACAGCCTGCCTGATAATAAAACCAGCCAAAAGAAAACCATAGCAGAGTATGTACCAGAAAGAGAAACTGGTGGCAGTATGTGACCCTCAGAACCTGACCTTGCCTGAGAACAATGACCATTATTTTTTCACTTAAGCTAGCTTGAGTTTAGCTTCCATCATTTATAATCAAAATAAATATTGTGTAATAAATGTAGGTTAAATCCTAACTAGTATCTATAAGGAAATAATATTTACTTAAACCACACTGATTATACCCTGTCATGATATGAAAAGAATTTGCCATAGAACTGGCATAGGAAAGGCATAAATACTTAATATACCAATTAACCCTCAAAATATGGAGTAACTACTATTCTGGTCTACATAATCTCCTGACCCAGAGATTACTGAACTGTGCCATCTCATGCAACTAGTCATTTCCAGAGCTGTGATCCCTTCTTGCTCCTTGCCATTATGCAAATTTGCCTTCCAGAGTGCTGTCAAAACACTGGACTCTTTCCAGAAGTTCAACAGGCAGAGTGCAACAAAACACTGGACTCCTTCCAGAAGTTCAACAGGCAGAGTGCAGTACAGTCACTGTACAATTTTTCCATGTATATATTCCACAAATGCATTTCCACAGTATTTACAGGAGAGCAAGAGAATGGTCTGGCATAGTCACGCTGCAGTTCCTTAAGTCTAGTTAAAATCGTGACTCTGTCCCTTTGTTGCCTGCAATATTTGAAACTATGCCCAGTTCTTCTTTTTTGCAAAAAAGCCAAAAGATCATTAACCACCTCAAAGGATTGTTGAGTGTTTAATGAGGTGCTATATACAAAGAATAGGAACACGTCAAATGTTCAAGCAATGCTACTATCAGGGCCAGGACCACTTGTCATGATAGCATAAAGCTCCTACACAAAAGAATTTCCTGCCTACTTACATATTCCAGGAGCCATCAGCAATTACTCTGGGTCAGCATATTATTTATTTTGCCCACTGCTGGATACAATACCTGACACCTACAAGTTTTAGGAGGAGTAGTTTAATTTTGTTCATTCTTAAGAGGATTCTGTCCATGGTTGGCTATCCCCAAGGCAGGGACATCATGGTAGAAGCATGTGATGGACCAAAGCTGCTTAGCTCATGGTGGCCAAGAAGTACAGCAGGTAAATAACAACAGAGAGGAAGGGACAGAGGACTAGGCATAGATGCAAAGGCCACACCTCCATGACTCTTCCAGGCATACTCAGAAGACTGTTCTACCAATCCTCCAGGTGGAGCCCAAAGCTAATCAGGTTGACGCTGCACCCTATCAGCCCCAGTCAGTACCTGGGCATTTCTCAATGAATCCTCTCAGTGACTCTTCCTGGCAGCCAGACAAAACAACACCCTTTAGTCACTGTACTTGCTATAAAACTGCCCAGAGACCTTTCTACCACATCCCTCAGTATCTATTAATGAATCATCATTGCTATTAAACAAGGACCCCACTTCTGGAAAGCCAATGTCTTTCTTTCTGTAATTCTCATTTTCAGACTTAGTATGTTTTCTGTTGCTATACCTGAATTGTATAGACTGGCAATTGATTATAAAAGAGAGTTTATTTAGCTCAAGGTTCCAGAAGCCCAAAAGTATGGCACCAGCATCTGCTTAGCATCTAGCAAAAGCTTCCTTCCAGGGTCCTGACACCGTGTAAGCCATCACATGGTGAACAGGGCAAGCTAGCCAGAGAGAGCTAGCTTTTGTGACCAAGTTACTCCAAAGGTAACTCTTCGATCTATTAATTGATGAGTAGATTAATCCATTCGTGAGCACAGAGACCTCATGACCCAAACACCTATTAAAGATCCCAGGTGGCCCCACCTCTCTTTGATCTTACCATGGAGATCAAATTTCAGTGAGTTTTTACAGGAATGTTCAAGCTATGTTGTTGTTACTACTAATTCTGTTTCCATTTTGCCATGTATTTCTCACTGTTTCAGTTGAATAATGAGCTCTGACTTAGAAATATGTCAAGAGAGATCAAAGAAAGCAAGATTGTTTCAGGAAATGAGTTTTACTAAGGGTTTCCACCCTTTGTTTGTTTGCTTGTTTGTTTGTTGCTAACACCATTCAGGTAGGTCAATCCAATTTAACTCTCCAAGTAGAGATTATGGAAACTGGACCAGGCAATTTTTATGATAGCATAGTCCATACAGTACCTTAAATCCATGTTTCAAGTGCAAGATGCTAAAAGAAGAATAAAACTGTGAAATGACTTAGAAAAATTGATGTTACTTTGACTTGATCTTTACCAACCAGGTAAACATATGAGGAATGGCTATCTGGTGCCAATTCATCTTCCAGAAACATGTTTCACCCCTGTTGACAGCCACACGTGCCTCTCCTGCTGCCTCCTGCATGGGATATTTATAGTTCCCAGAAGTTTGAGTCATTTATTCCATTTGATGCATTTCTGCAAAGGCATTGGACAAGTACTCCTGAGAGCTTAGGATCTAGGTGCTGTCATGGCTGATTCCCCTCTGTGGCTGTGCTGGGCAAACTTCCCACTACACCTCAGAGGCTTCTGAGATTGACCACTTACATCTCGTGGCTTGGACTCTTCCTTCATTTCCAGAAACACACTTCCTATGTGCTGGCTTAACAAAGACCATCTCATCCTGAAAACACTTTCTGCATATCTCAGCTCACCATAAGACCTGTAGGCAAGAGTCTAACTTGCTTTAAATCTGTGAAGATTACAGACCAAATGTAAAGGGTCTACCTCCTAAACTATGGCACAGGAATTTTACTACGTTAAAATTATGACAGCATGTAATTATATACTTCATTAAGGGTATATAAAATTGTGAGTAAATGAGATGGAACAAATGAAGTAATGGTCAAGTGGAAGAATAAACTTACAAATGAAGAAAGAAGCAAACAAAGATGGCACCACCTTAACAACAGCCCATACTTGGTATCAGTTGCTACGTGCATGATTTTCTTGGACATTATTTCACTCCCTCCTCACATCAGCTCTATAAAAGAATTGAGAACAACTCAAATTATTTGCAAAATGTCACCTAGCCAGAAGATGAAACTTTGCCCTCCAGTTTATTTCACTCATGGGTCCTTGTTTTTTCTAACACTGTAGTCCATCTTCCAGTGAGGAGTCAAGATAAACTCCCCTTTCCATTCACACCCAAGGAACACGATTCCTCCTGCAGGGACCACTAGGAGATTATCCAAAGCAGCTAGTGACGGGGGAAATTTTATTTAAAACATTTTGTTTTACTTAAAAATCCATGAAAATTTTGCCTCATAGTAGTCCAAAATGTGATTACATTTTAGTACTGTCAAATGAACGTGTTTCTGCTGCTGTTTTTATTATTTTTTCCTCCAGATTATCTAAGGAAGGCAGCCCTTGTGACAGAAAGAGGGCTACTGCCTGTCATGAAGATATACAAAGCTTTTCTTAAGCATTTCGTAAAGTGGCACAGCTTAGCCAGCATCCAGATCACTAAAGAAAAAGAGTAGCTTTTTATAAAGTCTGCTTTAGTGGATTAGGGAACAAAAAATACCTGTCATTTTTGGGAGGAGCATTAGAGAGGATGAAGCTCAGTCTTCTAGTTCTGAGCCCAGAAAGCTGGTGCTAATTCGATTGTTTAAATTCTATTCTGCTTTTGTAACCAAGGAAAGAATTATGACAGGACCACTGTTAGATTTACATTTTCTTCACAGGCTCAGAAAATGGGAAATACTCCAAATCAAAGACAGCATCTGAAGGGGAGAAAGTACCCTTTTAGCAAACAATATCTTTGTGAGATAAGGGAAAAGTCCACCCTAGCAGGAGAGCAAGTTAAGCTGTTTCCATTTCTTCTAGACCTTTCCGAAGAAAGTATAGGAAAGCCGTGGCCCTCTTCTGCACTTGAAGCTGAAAAAGCACAGTCGTGAGGTCCTAGAAAGCAGTGGCCACTGAACACTAAATTCCAGAAGCATCAAGAGCACATCCCTCAGCAATCAGGAGACCCATTCCTCGTGTGGCTGAGGAGGCCCTGTCCCTTACACCACAGCCAGACAAACCTCAAATACTACTCGCTGACTGGCGCCTAATTATATCCTTCCTCCAAACTTTGATGTCCTAACCCCTAGGACTTCAGAATACGACCTGATTTGAAGATGGAGTCCTTGTGATGGCAATCAAGATTTAAAAAATACCATTATGATGGGCCTTACTCCAAATGTCTTTTGTAAAGGGGAAGTTTGAAGACTGATAGGCCCACAGGAAGACTGTCCTATGAATGCACAAAGGGTCATTTGCAAGCCAAGGAGAGAGAGCTGGAATGTTTCTCCCCCCCACCCCCCAGCTCTCGGAAGGAACCAACATCACTAACAATGTAACTCAGGACTTTTTGATTCCAAGCCTGAGCCAGTAAGGTCTGGTGTTTGAGCTCCCAGTCTAGAGGAATTTGTTATAGTAGTTTTGAAAATCCCTCTCAAGGATACATGGACATAGGGTATAGATCCAGTGTAGACTGCATGTACTCCGTGGGAGCGGAGACTGTGAATCTCGCTAGAGCAATAAGAATTAAGAGATATTAGGCTGAAAAATAAATGTAAAAGATAAGAAATAAAACTCAAACTAAACCTGTGGTTGGAAATGCTGCCATTGTAATTTCCAGTCTTTGAAAGAAGGCAATGAGATTTACAATATTATCCTTCATGTGCATATCTATAGAGTTTTGCTCCTATCTAAAGTAAGTGCAGATTTGCTAAACTCACACCTGCTGGGAAAGCTGGCTAATTTAGCTTAGGTCCACAAATCAAACATCCTGGCTGGTTGTTGGCTAAGCAGATAACCACCATGGAGATGGTAAAAACAGAGATTTTCCTTCTACCTTCCTTTGGACTTCAGTAATTATTATTTGTACCTTCACTTGAAAAGTGACATATGGCTTCCATAGGAAACTAATAATGGAAGATTTATGTTCAAGTTTGGGGTGTGTAATATTAACATTTGATTTTTCTGGGGAGGGAGATAGAGGGGAGGGCAAGGGGTGTGAATAAAAGTAATCGAGGTGTCACATGTATATGTACCAATTCTCCAATGAACGTAATTATCATATTTTCCAAACTTATAGAAAGAGTAATACTGTTATTTTAATATTGGAAAGTACAACACAAGGTCTTTGACAATCTTTAGTAGGAAAATTTACAAGTGACTGGACATAATTTGGGGTCAGAAATATAATAAGGTATGAAATTTTAGCCTTGGGAAAGAAATGGCCATGGGATTTGATGAGATGCTGTTCTCACTAATCCAGAAAACCTGCTGCAAATCTACAACACCTCCCAGTCCTGTTAGGGTGAACAAGGGCAGGTAGGGCTAATAGAAGCGGATGCAAAGACAGTTTCAGTACCAGGAATAAGCCACTCTCTCTGGGTTATGCAGAAGGCACCATTTAAAAAGGCTGGAATGAATTCCCTTAGACAAGACTATCTTCAAGTAACTCTATTACTGGGAGACAATTAGATTAGACATGCTTCCCTAATCCTCTCCACAACAAGGTGGTAACACTCTTCTCAGGAACCCAAATTGACTTTGGCACTGGCCTGCATGTGCAGCAGCTGTTTAAATTCACAGCCAGTTTTTAAAGAAGACTTAGAAGTATTCAGCCTTGCCCAAGATCGATAAAAGAGGAACAGTGTCACATCTCTGAAATTGCTGTGCCCAAATCAAAGCCCACCTCAAAAAATGCATGTAACCTCATTTCATGAAAAGTCAAGTGTTCTCCAAAACCAGTGAACCCATTTTCTTTTGGTCACAAGGGTTCATCTCAGAAGAAACACTGAAGTGACCTGAAGTTTCCTGCCTGCTCAATGCAAAATGTTCTCTACACAGCCCACAAGGAGAGTGACAATCCACATGAAGTTAATTAAAAAGTGACATGAAACTGTCCCTGTACCTAAATCTGGCCAGTACTTCTCAGCTGAGTGGTCAGGGTAGCTATAGGAAATGCACACAAGAAGCTGTCTGTCCTTGGAGAGTTCTTACCTGCCCACAGGTGACCACACATGGACAACACACACATTACCCATGATGCTCCGGGGAGGCAGGTGTCAAGAATTGAAACTGTGTCTCAGAAACTCCTGCACTTGCCAACAGTTGCCAGGGCCATCAGATTTTAGCACATCCAGTCCAGACTTTTTGCCTGGCACAGCAAAAGCAAACATGTATAAGAGTGGAAAAAAAATCAGTTCAAAAGTTAGTCACTGAAGTTCTAAGACTGAGTGATTCAATTATAAGAATGTAAAAGAAAACAAATTGGGCAAATACGGACACATGCCAGAATACATGCCTGCCTGCCAAGCTGACGGCAGCTGTGACTCCATGCACGTCAAACTGCCCAAAAGGAAGTGAGTGACAATTTTGGCATCTCTGAGTACCGACCCAAATTCCCTTCCAATCATTCTGATCATTTCACCAAGAAGAAGGTGACAGAATAATGAAAAATCTAACAAGCTGCCCTTTTTCCGAGAAAGACCGTGAAGCGGGTGATGTGAACACATTTTTTCAAACATGCTTGGTTTTTTAAAGTACAAAAAGATAAACTTAGAAAAGAATAAATGAAAAGCAGAAAATGAAATATCCATAATGTCCTATAATTAATGTTTGCTTGAACTTCTGTTTTTTCACATGCAAAGAAATCTAATGTAAGTAATGGTAGAAGTAGAACATAAATATATCATTTATGTCTCTGTTTTTTACTTAACATTGTGCCAGCAACATTTTTTATTTGTCCATATTGTTTTCTTAGCTCTTATTTTTTTAGTAGCTTCATACTTCTCTAATAAATATGATAATTCCCTTTGTCATATTGGATATTTTTTCTTTTCTCATATATTCCATTAAAATCAACAATATGTGGATCAAAGATCTAAATCTATAGGAACAGAAAGTAGGTAGAAATCTTAAAGACATAGGTGTAGACAGAGAGTTCATGAAAAAAACTCAAGCTGCATGGGAAGTTGCTTAAGAGTCAATGGGGGAGAGGGGAGCTAGGCCCATGCTGTGGCAAGCGGAGTTCCAGCTCACTGGCAATGGCTCAGGAAAGTTTGGGACATCACTCCTGTGCTTGGATGCCCACCCAGCCCCCTAGGACACTGGACTAGCCTGAAGATGTTTTGCAGGCTTGAGTGGACCACACCCAGTGACCTTCATTCAACCAGGGGAGCCAAGGCCCTTGAGTCCCGGGAGCCAAAGATGCAGGAGGTGATTTCTAACACACCCAGGAAAAGTTTTGGAACATCGCTTGAAACATGAAAATATAGGAAAATGGCAAAACAAAAGACAAAAATGCAATCTCAAACCTCCAGCCCATCCCAAGAAAGCCTGGGAGCCACATACATAGAAGAAAATACTAGTCATACACCTGAAATACCTGAAATGATATCAACTGAAATAAATAAGCAAATACGGGAAACTATGAAGGCACTCAAATCAGAAAAAAAATCTCCCAGGTAAAAGAAGAAATGATAAAAGTAGTGAAAGAAATAGTAAACACATCTAAAGAAGACACAGCTAAAACATTAGAGGAACAAAGCAAACAGATAGAATCCCTGAATGAACAGTATAAGAAACAAACAGAATACATGAAGCAGATTCAAAGAGATATATATGAAATCAAAAATTCTATTGTAAGTTTCCAAGACCACCTCAACAGAAGTGAAGATAGAATTTCAGACCTTGAAGATAAGATTGCAGCTAGTGAATAGGAAAGGAAAGATCTTTTAAAAATAACAAGGAATCAGGAAATAACAATTCAACAGTTGCAAGATGATGCAAAGAAAAATAATGTAAGATTAATAGACATAAATGAAAAAGAAGGGGACAGTACAAATGATATCAAGAGGCTATTTACAGAAGTAAAAGCTGAAAATTTCCCAAACATAAAAATGGAAACTGACATACAGATTAGTGAAGCATATAGAACTCCAAACAGCCTTAACCAAAATAAAACTACACCCAGGCATATAATAATCACCATCCCAGAAACCCACCATAAGAACAGAATATTAAAAGCTGTTGGAGAGAAAAGACAGATCACCTATAAAGGAAAACATATCAGAATCACAGAAGACTTCTCAACACAATGAAATCAAGAAGAGCATGGAGTGAAATATTTCAGATCCTAAAGGAAAACAACTTCCAACCCAGACTGAAGTACCCTGAAAAACTATCCTTCAAAATGGATAGAGAAATAAGATACACTTTCATGACAAAGAACAGCTGAAGAACTTCATGATCACCAAACCAACCCTTCAAAGAATACTCAAAGACATTCTAGATACACATAGGAAAAAACCACTAACCAAGACAGACAATTGAACAGAATGGAAATGTAAAGATACAACAGCAGAAACATAACATGTCAACAATAAAATGATATATAACAGTTATAGCCATTAATGTAAATGGCCTCAATTCACAAATTAAAAGAAACAGACTGGCAGAATGGATCAAGAAACAATGTCCAACCATATGCTCTCTACAAGAAACCCATCTAAACCAAAAGGAAATTCATAGACTGAAAGTCCAAGGATGGAAAACAGTACTTCATGTAACAGGAACTCAAAAAAGAAAAAAGCTGGGGTAGCTATTTTGTTTGCAGACAATGTGAACTTCAAACCAAGAATGGTCCATAGAGATAAAGAAGGTCATTACATACTAGTTAGGGGAAAACTTCAAGAGGAAGAGATAACAATCTTAAATATATATGCACCAAATTCCAGAGCACCCAGCTATACAAAGCAAGCATTAACAGAAATGAAGAACCAAATAAGCAGTAACACAATTATAACAGGAGACCTTAACATGCCATTGACACAAAGGGACAGATCAACTAGACAGAAAATCATCAAAGAAATAACAGAACTGAATCACACATGTGAACAAATGGACTTGATAGACGTGTACAGAATGTTCCACTCACCAATATGAGAATATACATTCTTCTCAGCAGTATATGGGACATTCTCTAAAATAGACCATATACTAGCTCACAGAACATATTTAAGTAAATGCAAAAGAACTGAAATTATCCCATGCATGTTATTGGATCATGGGGCTATGAAACTAGAAATTAATGATAAAAACACTGCAAAAACCCCACAAACACATTGGAAATTGAATAATACACTCTTGAGCAATCAATGGGGCACAGAAGAAATTAAAGAAGAAATTAAATAATATCTTCAAGCAAGTGAAAATACAAATACAACTTACCAGAGTCTGTGGGATGCAATGAAAGTGATCCTCGAAGGAAAATTTATTGCACTGAGTTCCCACATTAGGAAAACAGAATGAACACAAATAAGCAACCTGATACTACACCTCAAACATTTAGAAACAGAAGAGCAAGCCAAGCCCAAAGCCAAAAGAAGGGAGGGAATTATAAGAATCAGAGCAGAAATTAATGCAATAGAGACTAAGAAAACAATACAAAGAATCAATGAATTAAAGAGTTGGTTCTTTGAAAGAATAAATAAAATTGATAATCCCCAGCCAACCTAATTTAAAAAAGGAAAAAAAAGACTCAAATTTATGCAATATGGAATGAAAAAGATGAAATCACTACCAACCCTGTGGGAATACAAAAGATCATCAACACCTATTTCGAAAACCTCTATTCTCATAGGTTTGATAACACAGAAGAAATGGACAGATTCCTAGAAACACATGAACCACCAAAACTGTATCATGAAGATGTAAAACTGCTAAATAACCCAATTTCTATCAATGAAATTGAAAATGTGATTAAGTCCCTACCAACAAAGAAGAACCCAGGCCCAGACAGATTCACTGCAGAATTCTACAAGAAATACAAAAAAGACCTAATGCCAACACTCCTCAAACTCTTCAATGAAATCAAAAGAGAAGCAATTCTCTCTAAGTCATTCCTGGAAGAAAATATTACTCTAGTACCAAAACTTGAGAAAGACCCAACTAAAAAAAGAAAACTACAGGCCAATCTCCCTAATGAACATAGATGCAAAAGTTCTCAATAAAATATTGGCAAACAGGTTGCAGCAAATCCATCAAGAAGATTATACATCATGACCAAGTGGGATTCGTCCCAGGCATGCAGGAATGGCTCAACATACATAAATCAATAAATGTAATCCACCATATCAATAGAGCCAAAAGTAAGAATCACATGATCATTTCTATAGATGCAGAAAAAGCTTTTGATAAGATTCAACACCCATTCATGATAAGAACCTTACAGAGAATTGGAATAGATGGTCTTTACCTCAATATGATAAAGGCCATCTATGACAAACCAACAGCCAGTGTCATATTAAATGGCCAAAAACTGACAGCCTTTACCTTGAAATCAGGCACAAGACAAGGATGTCCCTTATCACCACTCCTATTCAACATAGTACTGGAAATACTAGCCAGAGCAATTAGACAAGAGAGAGAAATAAAATGAGTAAAGATAGGAAAAGAAGAAGTTAAATTATCATTATTTGCAGATGACATGATACTCTACATAGAAGACCCCCAAACCTCTACTGAAAGACTCCTAGATATAATAAATAAATTCAGCAATGTAGGTGGATACAAAGTCAATACTCAACAATCAATAGCATTCCTATACACTAACAACAAAATCACCGAGAGAGAAATAAGGAAGCCACACCCTTCACACTAGCATCCAAAAAAATGAAATACTTAGGAATTAATCTAATGAAAGAAATAAAAGAGCTATACAGGGAAAATTATAATACCCTGAAAAAACAAATCAAAGAGGACCTCAGAAAACGGAAAGACATCCCTTGTTGATGGATAGGAAGAATAAATATTGTGAAAATGGTGAGTCTCCCAAAATTGTTATACAGATTCAATGCAATACCAATGAAAACACCACTAACATACCTCATAGATCTAGAGAAATCACTCCTAAAATGCATCTGGAACCAGAAGAGACCTAGAATAGCAAAGGCAATTCTAAGCAGCAAAGGCAAGGCAGGAGGCATCACAATCCCTGACTTGAAGTTATACTACAAAGCTACTGTAATAAAATCAACATGGTACTGGAATAAAAACAGACCTGAAGATCAATGGAATAGACTAGAAGATACAGCCACAACTATGAACACAACCACCTTATCTTTGATAAAGGGGCCAAACATGTTCACTGGAAGAATGATAGTCTCTTTAATAAATGGTACTGGAAAAACTGGCTATCCATATGCCGAAAACTAAAACTAGACCCATGCCTATCACCGTGTACTAAACTAAAATCTAAATGGATCAAAGATCTAAATATTTACAGAAACATGAAATCTGTTGGAAGACAAAATAGGTAAAAATCTTGAAGCCATAGGGGTAGGTAGAGAATTCATGAACAAGAACCAAACTGCATGGGAAATACTTCCCAGAATCCATAGCTGGGATCACATCTTATTAAAGAGTTTCTGCATGTCGAAAGAAATCTCCACAGAGTGAAAAGAAAACCCACAAACTGGGAAAAAAAATCTTAGTGAACTCTCCCTCAGACAAAGGACTTCTGTCTAGAACTTATAAAGAATTAAAAAAAATCAGACACCTGAAATTCAAAGACCCAATCCAAAAATGGACATCCGGATGAACACACAGTTCTCAGATGAAGAAATATGAATGGCAAATAAATACATGAAAACATGTTCATCATCATTGTTCATTAGAGAAATGCAAATTAAAACCACAATGAGATTCCTTCTCACTCCAGAAAGAATGGCCAGGATCAACAAAACTACCAACAACAAATGCTGGAGAGGCTGTGGGGAAAAAGGAACTCTTCTGCACTGTTGGTGGGAGTGTAGACTGGTGCAACCACTGTGGAGGTCAGTCTGGAGATTCCTCAAAAAGCTAGGATTGGAAGTCCCATTTGACATAGCTATTCCACTGCTAGGCATATTCCCAGATCCAAAAACGTCATACCACAGTGATACATGTGCACCCATGTTTATAGCAGCACAATTTGTAATAGTCAGATCTTGGAAACAACCTAAGTGCCCATCAACTGAGGAATGGCTAAAAAAACTTGTGGTTGTTTTATACAATGGAGTACTACTCAGCTATAAAGTATGATCACATTGAGATATTTATAAATAAATGGATGCAACTTGAGACCATACTCATAAGCAAAATAAATCAAACTCACATATATAAATACCATATAGTCTCCCTAGTGTAAGAAATGGTAAGAGTACATAAGATTCTATGGTTCCCCATTATATTGCTTTGAAGCCTTTTAATGTTTCCATTCATTGGTTGGAATGGTTTTATTCTATTTTGTTTGATCTTATTATGTGTGATGGTATAAACAGCTACTTTGAAGAAAACAAAACATTATGGCAGCCATTGCTGATTTAATATCATCTTGCTTTGAAGTCTTATCATGCTTTTGTTCTTCTATTACCATTGGTTCTATCATATTGTGTCTTATTGGATTTTAATATGTGTGATAGTATAAACAAATTTTTTATGGAAAATGAGATCTTATAGTAGCCATTGTTCATCTTCTGTTTTTTGGTTCAGAATGCCTTGTAATACTTTCATTATTCTGAATGCTTTTATTCTATTTTGTTATGTTTGCTATTATTGTGTGTGAAGCTATGCTCAACCATTTAAAGAAAAGAGATACTATGGTAGCTACTGTTAATATCTGGTTGTCTTGTTGTGAAGTGCTGTGTTGCTTGCATTGTTCTGTTCTGATCTGCTTTATGCTGTCCTCTTTTGTTTTATTCTCTGTAAAATAAAATTTAAAGATAAAAAATAAAAAAATAAAAAAGTCAATGGGGATCTCATCTTACTAAAAAGTTTTTGCACATCAAAAGAAATTCAACAGAGTGGAAAGAAAACTCACAGAGTGGGAAAAAATTTAGCCAACTGTCCCTCAGACAAAGGACTTCTATCTAAAGCATATAAAGAATTAAAAAAAAATTAAAGCCCCTAAAATTCAAAGACCCAATCCAAAAATAGATATCTGAGATGAATATACACTTCTCAGATGAAAAATACAAATGCCAAACAAATATATGAAAAAATGTTTGACACCATTGGTCATCCAAGAAATCCAAATTAAAACAACACTGAGATTCCATCTCACTGCAGAAAAATGGTTGTCATCAAGAAATCAAGCAATGACAAATGTTGGTGGGGCTGTTGGGAAAAAGGAACTATTCTACACTGTTGGTGGGAGTGTAGACTGGTGCAACCACTGTGGAAATCAGTGTGGAGATTCCTCAAAAAGCTAGGATTGGAGGTCCTGTTCAACTCAACCTTAGCCCTTCTGGATATCTTCCCAAAAGAATAAAAACATCATACCACAGCAATATATGTGCACCTATGCACATATGTCATGCACATTATGAGAGCAGCACAATTTGTAATTTCTAAATCTTGGAAACAAAACAAATGCAAAGGAATGGATAAAAACAACCAAGGAATGGATAAAAAGATGTGGTATTTTTATACTATGGAGTACTACTCAGCTAATGGATAAAAACAACCAAGGAATGGATAAAAAGATGTGGTATTTTTATACTATGGAGTACTACTCAGCTATAAAGAAAGATAAACTCAAGACTTTTATAGGTGAATGGATGCAACTTGAGACCATACTCATAAGTGAAATAAATCAGACTTGCAGGCTCAAACATCTTCTGTCTCCCTAGTATAAGAAACTTAAAGAGTAAATAGGATCCAAAAGGTACAGTAGATATTGTGAAAAGGGAAGAAACTGCTTAAAAGGAAAGAACTGGGATCAGGGAAACAAGAAAAGAAGGAAATATTTCAATTTCCATATATATATATATATATATATATATATATATATATCTTAGCTAAGATAATTATACTATTAATTTCTATTAGTTCATTGAAAAGAAAAATTTGTGCTTATGTTATTTGATCAATTTTATGTATGTATCTTGTAATCTGAGCAACTGCTTTGAAGATAACAATATGCAACGTATTAACCATTGTTAATCTATTACCTTGTTTTGAAAATTTTCATCCTTGTTGCTATTGTTTTTCTTTTTAAAATAAAAAATAAAAAAGTAAATTAAGCTTATGGTAACATTTAGATGAATCATCAAGCATGCACTGATTAGTGATGGAGATGTATTATACATGACACTTTTAAATCCTTTCATATTCCCTTCCCTACCCCTGCTTTCACACTCTTGGTCCCCTTCCATTGCATGAGATCTGTCTACCTTTTTTACAACCTTTTATTTTGCTCCTTATTTGTACTTCAAATTACTGAAATGATAGAAAGCAAATGGTATTTAAACTTTTGTGTCTATTTCACTTAACATTATGTTTTCAAAATGTGTCCATTTTTCTCCAAATGTCTCAAATTTACTCTTGTTTATATCCAAATGATACTCCATTATGTAAGGATACAACATTTTCTTTATCCACTCATCTGCTAGTGGACATAAAGGCTGCTTCCAAGATTTACCTATGATAATTTTGTGCCATTATGAATTCAGCTATCATGAATATATAAACATTGGTATGCATGTATCTCTCTGATGCGATGTCTTTAGCTCTTTTGGAATGGTACTCACAAGGGGAATATCTGGTTCAAATGAAATTTCTGTTTTTAATATTTTGAGAAATCACCGTACTGATTCCCGCAGTGGCTGTGCTAGTTTACATTCTCACCAACAATGGAGAAGTATTCCTTTCTGCTCTTCAGTCCCATTTTACAGATGAAGAACGTGAGGCTCGAAGAAATGATTCAGATACAGCACAGGAGCAGGGATTTCACCCTAAGGCAATCTGGCCCTTGAGCTCATGTTTGTAGCCCTTACTCTGAACCGTAACTGTGCATGGTTATTTTTGTCCCCTTGTGTAGCACTGTTTTTTTTTTTTTTTTTTGAGATGTAGTTACAGAGCAGTATAAGTGTACCAGGACAAAAGAAAATTTCAAAGGTTCCCAGATTTGCTTTCAAAAAATGGTACAGATACTATCCCAGTCATTTTCTCCTAAGTTTGCACATTATGAAGCCACTTACTCGTTCATAAAGATTCAAGACCATCTTAGATTTGCTAGATTTTTGACCAATAGAACAGGACTTCTCCATTTTTTCTGATAACTAGTTTTTTTGAGTAATTAACTCTACTTTGTCCAGTTTTAATGCTGCTAACTTAAGTTTGACTGATTTTTATTATGTTTTGATTATATTTGCTCTTTCTTTAATTCTCCAGTGCTTTTTAAATTTTGGGTCCATTTCTTGTAAGCAGATAAATATTGAATTAATTTTAAAAGTTCAATAAACACAGATTATGTTTCCACTATTGTTTTACAGGTATAATTCAGGATATTGAGTTATATATTCATATTATATATTATAAATTTATATTTAAAACTGATCTACAAAATCAAAGTTTTCTGTTACACTTGTCGATTTGGATACTAAAATGTTTAATGCATAAATATTTTGCATTTTCAGCTTAAAATCATGAGAATAACCAAATTTCCATATGAAAGAACTCAAATAAGACTTTTTGGATACAGAATAGCTTTGGAAATAGGGGAAAAAGACATTTTGGTATAATGATTTTTTAATTTTCTCTCATAATTACATTTCAATCCAAAGTTTTAAAAATCTTTGAACCAATTTAACAAATTTGTATTTTTTCCTATGTGCTGAATTTTAAACATGTATTAAAATAAATTTTCAATACTATTCTTTCATATTTAAAATGACTATATTTATGGCTGTATCCTTTTTCAGATTTCTTGTGTGGTATGCTTATGGTTCCCCATTCTACCTGTCCAAAAGTAGCTTATGTTAGTGGATTTTTCAGTACTCTAGGACTTAAAAATATTACAGTGTTTCTTGTCTTTCATTATTTATATTAATCACTAACTGCATTTTTATCTTTACGAGCATGGCATGCCTTCCTCTAGCCTTTTGACAAGGAATCTACTGCTACTGTTTGTAACTCTAGAATCAAGAAACTTTTTCCCTTCATTCATCTTCATGATCAAATAATAAAAACTACAGTCACTCTCCACCAATAGTGATGAGTAATGTGAGTATAATCATCATTTTTAAACCAGTTTAGTGGTGTTTGAAGTATGTTCACAAATGTTGGACATTTCCTTGACAAGTGCAGTCTATCTTGCTTCTGCGTAAGTGTGTACTTTTCACAGTGACTCATCCGTAGTGGCTACACTGGGAAGTAAAAACAGCAGTGAATAACAGATTCAACTCTAACAGAGAGTGAAACTTCCTCTTCTCTTTGGAGGGAACCAGCTGTCATACTGCACACAGCTCCATAGAGAGGCTCAAGTGTCAAGGAACTCAGGTCCCCTGACTACAGCCAGGAGAACCGCCATATTGAAAATGGATCTTCCTGGTCCAGTCAAATCTCCAGTTGTGTGGGATCATGACTCACTGCTTGAGGACAACTTTGTAAATAACCCTGAGCCAGAACCACCTAGCTGAGCGCCTTCTGAATCTAACCCACAGAAACCAAGAGACATCATATATTTCTTCTATTAAGCCTTTAAGAATTGAAGAAATTTGCTATGTGGGTGGATAAAACATTAAGAAATCACAATTTTCCTTTTTCTTAGTGAAAAGGATTTTCAGTTTATCTCCTCAAATGGTACTTAGTGGGTAACAGGTTCCAGGTGGTCAGTTATTTTCCATAAAACCCTTGGAAAATCCTTGTATCTAGTTTTGCCCTCTATGGTGATGAGACAAGTGTCATTTAGGTGGTATGTGCCTTTGCTTTGTCTCCTGATTTCCATAATTTTTCTATTATTATTATTATTATTAGGTTTTGTTTTGATAGATTCATTCAAGCACTTCACATACATTGGGCGTTTTCACCCCTCCCCCATCACCCCCCTTTTCCTACACTCCCAAGTATCAGTTTCTATTTCTTCTTTGATCCTGCATTTGTAATTCCTTTGAGTGGACATCATTTATTTTCATCATTGTTGTTGTTGCAAAATTTTCCAAGACTTTTTTTGACTGGTAGAGTATATAAAATTTCAACTGAAATTTGAAGCTCTATTAAGATTTTATTTATAATGTGGGATACAATCATATTTTGTAAATATGTGGATGCTGAAAAAAGTGATGTGCCTATGTGTTTAGAGTACCAATCTGATGAATAAATCAGATAAAGTATATTATGCCACACTCATTTAACCTAATTTATATTTCAATTACTTCATCTTCAACAACTGAGACTGTCATATCAAAATCTCTGGTTCTTATGACATTGGTTCATTCCATTTTCATTTAACCAAACATGTATTTATTAAATGTGATTTTTTAAAAAGTTTCTCAATAGTTACACATTCAGTGTACATTGTATCATTTGGAATTGTAAGAAGGCTTTTAGAAATGAGGCTAATGAAATCTTTCTGTGGTCTCTATTATTGACTTCCTACTGTTAATGTTGTGATTTCTTTTGTCATACAAGTTATGCAAAAAAGTTAATATAGCTTTCCTTATTGTTTCACATTTAACCGTTCAGTCTTTTTTCTTATAAATTCATCTCTTGTAATTAGCATTAATTGCTATACTTTGATCTGAAACACTTTGACTCTTAATTGGGGGAATTTAATTAATTTGCTTTTGTTATGATAATCAGTGTGGTTCTAATTTTTCCTCTTCTTTCATTTTTCATTTATTTCTTGTATCTTTTAACACACGAATTTTTGTTGGTTTTGTTGGTGTTTGTTTTGCTGAAATTAACTAGTGTTTCTTTGATCAGTGGAACATGAGGCCATATTTTCATATGATGATGATAACGACATGGTAATGATAACTGCAGTAGCTTCCTCTTTTTCCAAGCTCTCCTTAACTACTTTTATCTAAATCTCAAAGTCCAAAAATGAAGTGCTCATTTTTGGTCTCATTTATATGAGATGAATAGTTTATACACTTTCATTCTCCCTCATCTATTAATCTATTTGAAGTTTGAGATCAGGAATATTACATATGCTTCATGGCATGGAACCAGACTACACTCTAAGACACTTTTCAAGTTTTTCTAAACTTCCTTAAAATAAGTATCACTTCTTCCTGGATTCCAATCTTTAGTTTCATATTTCTCTAAGTTGCTATTATGTTTTTCCTGTACTAACAAGGATCCTGAGAGAAATCCACATTGAATGTAACTTAGTAAGAGTTCCTTTTAAACTAGATAGCCACTTAAGGCTTCCTGCTATTTCAGACCTGTTTCTGCAAATTGCCTTCACTGCCAGCGTCCCTGCTGACCTTCAGTAGGAAACTCATCTACTTCACAAGAAAGGAGAAACCAACAGACAAGAATGCTCGCTATTTCCTGTGACCACTTTGATCTTTTCCTTTTCTTGCAATTTGTTTTTACTCCACTTTTGTAATAAAGTTACGTTTTGTTTACATTTTTTTTAAAAAAAAAAACATTAAGAACTGACTTCCTGCTTGGGATTTCTATTTTTTTTCAAAGGAATTAACCGTATCTTTATATACAATATAAAGGAGAGGATCGGTAGTTAATAAAAGTTTTGATATCCATTCTCAAAATAACGTTAGTCCTTTTGGTACTTCTCACAAGGGTTTATGTAGTTCTCTAATTTTAAAAATGAAAAATAAATAATTTTTCTCACAATACAAACAGTGCTTACATATTTGGTATGATGAAGGAATTACTTAAAATTTTTGTTTTCTGACGATGGCATTGTGAAGATTTTTGCCATAAATATCTTATCTTTTTAGATATGCATGTTGAAATATATATTAGTGAAAGTATACGGACTTGAATTTGTTTTTAGAGAATCCACTGGAGGGACGAGTGGGTTGGAATACAGAACAAATAACAGGAACATGGGGTTCTAAATGTTGAAGCTGAGTAAGGGCATGTGGGATTGCATTGTTCTTCCTCTCATTTTGTATATTTGTAAATCATCCATTTAACAATATTTTTAACTAGCCCAGCAATGATGTAAACACATATGAAAGTGATTTTAATAATCATTATCAGTCTCTGCTGCAATTTTTCCTGTCATCTTGTGAGCAAGCATCCCCCTCTGAGCAAACCAGCTCAGCAGCTACAGGGATAGCACATTTTCAGAGAGACTTCACCTGAGGCAATTCGGGAGCACTGATTCTGAGACTGTGGCTATTGTCACCACCTGGCCTGGGGATTCTTCAATCCAGGAATATCTGATATTGGCACCTAGCTTACTTGTGCAATGTACTTGTGGCTTGATATAAATCTCCTTTGATTTGGCGGTAATAGGGACCACGGTTGCTGTGACAATTGCTTTGAAAAGTGATGAACATTAGGAATTGAAAAATCCAACCCTGCGAAGCTCAGTGCAGAAATGCTGTGACCCAGAGCCATCACGGGAGTTATAAGACAGAATTTGGTCTTCTACAAATCTACTTCCTCTACTAAAGCCAAAAGCTTGCTCTTTCTTTCTTTCTTTCTTTCTTTCTTTCTTTCTTTCTTTCTTTCTTTCTTAGTTTTAATACTGCAGTTTCTTTTTGCTGACCTACAAATCCCAATACTTCAGCTGATTAGAGCAACACAAAAAAGAAAGACATACCACTCAATTCTCCTTCTTTGGCCAGATATGAGGGCACACATCTGGAATCCCAGAACTCAAAAGGCTGAGGCAGGAGGAACATTATGAGTTCAAGGTTGGCCTGAGCTACATACTGAACTTAAGCGAGTCTGAACTACACAAGGACCCTGTCTCAAACTAAATAAATAAATACTACTACATCATATCATTCTGTGAACCCTTAGAAATGGTAAGGTTTTATTTTTTCTCATAGATTTGATTTTTAAGAAAAGTTTCAAAAATTACATTTGTGTGTGTATTATTGATGTAAATGTGAATCTAATAAGAAATCTTGAGTGTCCTCCTGCATTGAAACATTCATTAATTCATTCATTTACTCAAGTTTATTGAGTAGCTACTTTGGAAAAGGATAAGCGGTCAGGAAAGAATCAGGGAATATCTCTCATATTTGGAGAGAGAGAATCTCTAATTCCTGCTTTGCCATGGTTCCTAGCTTAAGCATAGCAAATTACTTAGACTAGTTAATTTTACTGTGGGATTCATGAACACTTCATGTATTTTAAAAATAATCTGCATAGTCAGTTTATGCTTTGTGCGTTCTTTCTGGAAGCCTATCTAACCCTTAATTTTTTAAAAATTGTTAAAATAGTCCATGGGAATGAAAAGGTTAAGAGCTGCTACATTGTTAGTCTATGAATAAAGATTATTCACAGAGAATAGCTCGGATCCTCTTGTGTACACCTCAGGGGGGAATTCTCAGAGATTGCTGATGGGCTACGGTAGCAGAATACAAGGAGTTCCATTTAGAATGATGGATGATTTTCCAAGACAAGACTTTATAACCAGCCCTTTTTTGGCATGGCTCATTTTCTCCAGAAATTTACAATTATGTATTGGAATTATCGATCTCCACAGAATATGAAAGAGATTGTGCTTGTGAAAAAAGAGTTCTTTTGTTTGAAATTATGACAATCTGGATTTACTGGAATGTTCTCAGACTATCATGACTGAGATGTTTTGTTTTCTTAAGTTTAATGCAGAGCACATATTTAGTATTTATTAAACTTACTATCTTCATACATGGTTTGGCACTATCCAAGTCATTCTTAATTATGTAGTAGAAGTAAAATACATTTTACAGATTGAAATGCATTGTCCTTGTTTCAAATATTTTACTAGCCACAAATGTCCTTTTAAAATAAACATGAAATACATATTTGATGCTTTAAACATATAATCTCAATATTAAAAAATATTTAAACTTTGTGATATGGAAATACCCAGTTACTATCTAAACAATACTCTCACCATCAGCAACTTTATAGTATGAAACAAACATATCAGCTGATAAATCCTAGCTTTGGGCCCCGAAAGTACCTTTGAGATATCAACTGTATTGCTACAAGTGAAATTTACGATACAGAACTGAAAAAAAAATAAATAAATAGCAGCTGTCTAGTATCGAGTCGTGATCAAAGCACAAAATTATATCCATAAACTTATTCAAACATATGTAAATAAAAGACTACATAAATAAAAGGAAGAGACCAAAAATCTCTCATTCAGGAAAATTCCAAGTATCCTTGAAGTGGAATCCAACCTCACATTCTTTAAGTTCACGGTGGCTTCCATCCAAGCAGCACAGCGTGGGGAGATGGAAAATATGAAAGCCGTGTACAGCTGGAAAACCTGATGAATGGCTTCAGGCCAGCATTCCAGGTCGGCATCAGCGATGACAACTCACACTGATGAGAGGTAGGCTTACCGTGGTGTCATGCAATGACACTACTCATGTGATCTCCTCCAAATTCAGAACCCTAACCTAGCCAAAAAGTCAGACAAATCCCACTTGAGACTTCACAAAAGTACTTGATCAGTACTCATCAAAATCATAGTTTAAGAAACTCTAACAGCCAAAAAAAAAAAGCCCAAGGAGACATGATGACTAAATGTAGTGTGGCAGCTGGGAATCCTGTAATCCCAGCATTCAGGAGGCTGAGGCATGAGGATTGTTGCTAGTTTGAGACCAACCTGGACTACTTAGTGAGCCCAAGGCCAGCCTGAACTACTGTGAGACCCTGTCTCAAAAGGACAAAAAAAAAAAAAAGTCTTGCAGAGAAAAAGTACATAAAGGTTTTTCTTTAGGTAGAAAGTAAAGAAATGTGATTTAAGTACAGACTTTAATTAAAAATGATGCATCAAGATAGGTTCATTAATTGTGACAAATGTATCACTAATTTTAAGTGCTGATGTAAGGGAAAGTGGGTGCAGGGCACAGGGGGCTTCATATGCTACCCTTGCAAATTTGCTGTATGTTACAAAGCTGTCTCAAAAAACAAAGTTTATTATGTGCAAAGCCATCTGCCTCAATACTTCCGACAGAAGTAATGGAAATCAAGAATTTGGCTCACATGCAAAGTGGAGAAGTCCTCCTGGTCTCGCAGTTCTTTTCTGCAGGAACACCAGAGCTTTGACTTGTCGTTGACATTACTTCCCCTACAAACCTCTTCTCAAATATCAAATCATTGCTCACTATGTAGTTTTAATTTCAAATAAGATTAAAGATGTTTTAATGAATATATAACTACTTCATCCTTCCCATGAATTGCTAAAATATTTCAAAACAGAGTCTACATTGCAATTTCAGAAGTGTTCTTAACCCCAAATCACATTCCAGGCACTCACTCAACCCAGCTGATGCTGAGGGCTAACCACCACCTTCACCTCCAACCCCAGCATGAGTGAAGGCTGTGGCCATGACTTGTGGGGTGCCTGGAGTCACAAAACAGGGGCTCTTCTTGGACAGAAAAAAAAACCAAAAAAAACCTACAATATGAGTAATTCTGACCTTGATTCAAATTACAATGACTCCAAATACGTTTTTCATGAAGAACAGGGAGAGCAAAGCATCTCAACTGGTCAAAATTAAGAAGAAGCCTCATGAGGAAGGAATGAGAGACCCATGTACAAGTTTATTACTGGAATTTCCTGGTGCAAGCTTTTCTGAGTATGCTGAAGGCTTTATCTTCTCACTTTACAAACATCATCTTGTACGGAGTCCTTTGTAATGACAAAAAAGAGGAAACAGTGCTGTCATTCACCAAAGTTGAACCCATAGAAGTTGATTCATTTTCATTTCAGGAATTGACCTGGTATCGTCTAGTCCTGTGTCATAAATTCACGTCCCGTGACGACATAATAAATCTTAAGATTTTCTAAAACCACTCAGATTAAGGAGATCTGGCTCCTTAATTAGTTTCCACATGAGAATCATTGCCTTTAAAAATTAGTTTTATAATTTGGAGAAATGTACTAGGTAATTACAACAGAATATCAAATAACAGTCATCAGAGACTGCATGAAATCTTAAAAATCTCCTCACTTGTTCAAAAGGTCCACCAATGAACTTGGTCAAAACCCAGTGTCTACCAAAGCTGTGAAGTAATGATAAGAATGTGTGAGAATTTTCAATAATAATTTGTAGGAACCTGAAATTCTAAGGTCTTCACATCGTCATGTTCTTGTCTTTTAAATTTAAACACCAGATGCACTTTTTATAAGAGGAAATATTTTGTGAAAATTTTTATCCAGGCTCTCAGGACTTAAATAAAAGATTTTTTAGCAATTGGGCACCTAGCTACCCTTAAAGGGTGTTTTCACTTTATTAGTCACCAGAAGAAAAGAAAACTAAAGATATGCATGCTTCTTTACCCTCATCTGCCACTTTTAATAACTCAACTCCAGGTCATATCAGGCAAACATTGTGCCAAAACCAGTCTGCTTAGCCACAGACAGGCAGTCTGCAACCCAAACAGCAAGAAGAGATCTCCTTCCAATTAAAAAGCTCACAGTAAGAACATTTTTTGTGGGTACATAATTTGTTGCAACCCAGTGTGTGCTCCAAAGAGCCTGATGTTCCTGTCAACACATTTCCACTTGTAAATGAAGGAACGAGTGGAGAGGAAGAGAGGAATGGGGCTGTGATACTTATAATCCATCTTTGAATAGATAAAGGAGGGGGATGTTCTGCCTTAGCCTCATAACTGAGAGGTATCATTCAGCACACTCTGCCCTCGTACAAGAGCTGTGCTAGGACCAGGAGAGGCTCATATCTGGAATTACATTTTTAAATGACTTAACTGCATGAACGTACCATTAGGATGAAAATATAATTAGCTTTTCCTTCAATAACTTGGTGATTATCTCAGCACTCTTTCTATAAGAAAGCATGGAATTTTTGTAATTTATTCTTAAGCAATACACCCAAGTAAGCCCATTCTTGTGCACACCAAGGCTGACACCAACACCATTCTCACAAGCAACTTTTGATTCCCTGGGTTCTCAGGAAGCTCTTTACACTGTCAGTGAGCCACTGAGGACAGGAGGAAGTTTGACAGTGGGCCAGGGCATCGAGTCATAGAAAAGCTTTGGAACTGAGGTATTTTTTCATTGGGATGCTATACTACTATCTTTTAATTTTCCTAATTGCAATTGTCTGGACAAACTTTCAAGATGTTTGCAGTGAGTATTTGACTTTTCATGACTATTGCATTCGGTGCTTTCAGAAACACACGTTTCACCCTGAGAGCATCAGAGGAGCTTTCTCTGGTTGGCTGGTAGGAAGTTACTGCAAACCTCTGCGTTCATTTGTGCTTGTTTTCTTTGTCTTGAAGTTCTGATGATTCCTTGTCCCACCTCCATTTTGACTTCTCCATTTAGTTTTATTTTGCTTTTCCCTCTTTCAGTGCAGCTTCAACTGTGCTTTTTTTACTCTTCAGCCACCCTGAATCCTTCGGGAGGAGCCATTGTGTGAGCACATGCCTGTGTGGCTGAATAAACTATTGCAAACAGGGAAGAACAAAGGAAATCTCAAGTTTTAACTGATCTCTCTCATGAGCAACTTCAGCTGTTCTTTCTGTAATTTATTCTAAATAAATATAGTATATAGTAACCCCCTATGAGCCACTCTTTCTTATACTGCCGCAGTGTGAGAAAATAAAATTTTTAAAAATCAGACCCTCATTGAGATGCATTGGGGACAGTCACTCTCAAGTTAAAGAAGGAGCTAGGGAAATTTAAATATTAATTATCATTCACTACAAAAACTGCTTTGTAGTTTCAAATATTCGCATGGAGAGTCACATAAAGTTAACACAGTGACAATGTGGTTTTACTGTTCAGGAGTTCAGGTTGCAAACAGCAGAAATTGATTCTTTCCAAATGTGGCACTGCATGATAATTATCTCCAATGATCAGCTTCCCCCTTTTTGCTTTAGCAACAGAGCTCTACCTCTCAAGAGATATATTAAGGCATAAATCATCCTAATGAAAGCCTCTACTTCCTATTTTCCCCTGAAACTAAGAGTGCTTGTGTAACTGAATTCTCAAAAAACAAACACAAGAAAAAGATTACCCTCAGTTTCCTTTAAAAGACATTGTTTGTTTTCCACTACTCTCTTCTCCTTGCACAGAGTGAAATGTGGATACAGTGCTGGCAATCCGACTTCTAAATGAAGGACCAAAACTATACCCTGGAGATGGTGAACAAGATAGATGGAACCTATTTCCATGAATTGAGCTGGAGATCAGGACTGCCTGACAGCTCTAAAATATTTATATATCTCAGCTCTTACATGATGGGAAATAAAGCAATTATGAGTTTTTTGTTGTATCATCTTATTTTGAATTTTATGCAGTTTATTCATTGACTCAGATAACAGATTAACTAGAATTATATTAGGTATCTCCAAAATGATGAGTATTACTCCAAATTAGGCTTGGAAAATAGTTGGTGACTAAAATCCTAGCAAGGCTGCTGAAATCATTCATCTCATTTGATCCTGCAGCACCTATATTCAGATGCCCTCCGAATATCCTCAGTTTCTAAAATCACTCTATGAATCAAAGTTCAGGTGCCAGGCCAAAAAATAAAATAAAATAAATAATAATAATAATAATAATAACAAATGCTACCTTTGTCCATGGAATAAGCTTGCAGCTTCTTTTTCCCATTCTTTCACTTTCAAACCAGAAAATCTCTCACTAAAACTCAGAGATCACTCATATAGCTGAGTATGATTATGTAGCTTCATGAAACTAAGCAACCTGCTCAAAGTCCAACATCTCCTCCATTTGAATAAATTCTATGTGGTCATGCACAGTGAACACATGAGTCACACTGACCCATGTCCCTTACATTAATAATAAGGGAGAAGAACCTAGAACAAATGATAAATCAGTTCAAATGTACAAATATATACCTGAAACAATAAAGACAGGGCTATGTGCTCATATGACAGCCCTTAGGAGAACAGAGTCAGTTGTGGAAAGTCCCACCTCCCCAAGCCCATTCTGTGTGTTCACTGACTTGAAATAACATTTCTTCCAGGGGCACCGAGAGATAGAGGAGGAGAAGGAGGAGAAGGAGAAGGGGCCTAAGAAGAATTAAGGTGTGTGGTGAGCACGGATCATGGATGTGATCGTTACATACTCATAAACGTGTACTAATAAACATTTAGAATGAAAAAGATGATAACATGGAGTAAAGACAGCAGGTTTACATGACCCTAAAGAAAGATAATCACACACATTGCTCTTTCTGAGAACTCCTCTTTATGTGCAGAGGAAAAGAATTGGCAAATCCGTAGTTACGTGCCACGTTTCAAGGGCTTCATTGATTGGTTTTAATATGAAGAAGCTTCAACTGACGCCGCCCTTTGCTGAAACTCTCACTTATTGCCTGTAAAACAGCCTAACCCATGCATGACTTTACTCAAATTATCATTTTTCCCTAAAACTTTACTTCCCAAAGTTCTATTTTGTCCCGACATACCTGAGACATACAGCATATGTAACACAGTATTTTTTCTCTCCTCACCTATACTGTTGTCTTGGTCTCCTTTCCACTAATTCTTACTCAGTCTATCATTATTATAGAGCTTTCAAAGCCTTCTCTTATTTCGTCGAAGTTCATTATATAGTAGAGTTGTAGAGAGGAGGTCATGGACATAACATTTCACCATCTCTTGAATTTCAGATGTGTTTCTATAGCAACAAACCTTGAAAGACAGTAGACACACAATTCTTGGTTCATTTTTTTCGCTCCTGAGGTTCGCAAAACACTGTATGCTTTTTGCATTTTGAGACACCTGATAGTCCTTCTTCCCTTATATGTTATGTTTTCCCCTAGTACACTTAGGCATTCTCTGTCTTTCTCTTTTACTTATCTTATTTTAAGATGGCTCAAAGTTAATTATTTTGTTCAGTTTTTTACTGATGGCAATAAGTAGGTCTTTTTGAAATGTACATTCAGTTCTTTCAGTTCCAGAAAGTATTACTAGATTAGAGCGCTCTTTCAACACATAAAAATGTCCCCTTTGATTTCAAGATCTATACCCTCTGATGAGAAGTTACCTCATTCAAATTGTTGTTCACATTCATGTAACTTTTCTCTTTTTCTTGACACGTCCAGGATTTCTTCTTCGTCTTGACTTTCAGCAGACTGTGATGATGATGATATTCTTAAATACAGACTTTTTTTGCCTGTTTTTTTATTTTCCTGCTGGGGGTTTACTGGATATTTCAAAACTGTCAATATATATCTTTCACTATATTTCAAAAATCATATCCTCTATTACTTGCAATCCATTTTTTCTACTCAATAGTTTCTCCTCATATCAAGAGTAGTTACATGACTCTGTAGACTTTTTATATTACTGAGCAAGAATATTCTGCTTGGTTTTTATACCATTTTTCTCTTTTTTGTTCAAACTGGATATTTTCTGTTGATCTGCAGTTCATGGAGTCTCTCTTCTGTCTTCTCCATTCTGTTTTCTGGGAAATCTCTGACATCAGTTCTAAAATTTCAAAGCAATTGTTTCCCTGCTCAGATTTCACATCTTTTAATTCATTGGTGGCATTTATTCTTTTGCATCACCAAAGACATCTGGGCATCTCTAAAGTACTCACCAGCTAATTCCAGTATCTAAAACATCTCAGGTTCATCCCCATTTTGAGACTAGGTTTCATCTCTCTACTTCTGGATAGTGAGCATTTATGGATCATAAACTGGGTACTATGTTGTAGTAAATTGGATAAACTTTTTAAGTTTGATAATTGTTGGTTCTTAGGATTGCTGTTTGCTTATTTGTTTTGATAACCAAGCACTTAAGTCCGTTGGACTTGAATTGCAAATGTTTTCCCAAAACTTAGCTCAAATTTCAAGTAAGACATTTTTCTTAGTTGCTCTAATTAGGCCCCAATGTGTGTGGTAAATAAATTACTAAAAAATGTGAGCAGACATAAATCAAGTAGTTCCTCTCTGGCGTTTACTCATGCAAGAAAGCTCTTTTCCCTAGTAGTTGTTGCTTTCTTAATAACAAATCTCCTGACTATTCTATTCCCTAAGATTTCAGTTTTTCCATTCACATCTCTGACCATTGCAACTTCATCAAAATAACAAAAACAAGAATTTCATATAACATCTGCTGCCAAGCAAGGATTTCTCTATATCCTGCCTCTTTCTGTTCTTTCCCCAATAATTTCCTTTTGTATTTTTTCAGAGTTAGAGTTATTATCTGTGTATGAGTTTTCCTTTTTGGAGCATTCCAAACCATTACTGGAGGTGTAATTCATGACTTAAGCTTTTAAATACTGCTGCTCTTCCATATTTTTATTAATGCATTTTAGGAATCCAATTATGCTTATACAATTTTCCTTTTGCTTGTCTTTCATTTCAACAACTTTATTTCTGATCCTTTTTTACTATTTATGTACTTTCTTTTACCTTCAAAATTTCCTGCTTTTATTCAAGGTCCTATATATTGTTTTTGATTGTACTTTTCTTTGTTAGTTAAATGGCAATGTAATATTTATTTGTGATACTATTTCATCTTCTTAAATTTCTTTTCTGAAGGCAACCAATTTTGTTTTATGGGAAGGAATTTCCTTAGTTGGATTATTTGGGTTTCAATTTTATACTTTTAAAAGTTATTTATAAGAAGTCAGGTTGAGACTTTTTTTTTGACAACTGCTTTTTTATGTACAGGGCCTGAAATTCATGTTGGTTTATGAGACCATAGGTTCAAGATCGTATCTTCAGTCACTAGAGGGAGGAATGGTTTCTTTACTAATTAGGAGATGGAGGAGGACATAAATAAGAGGAAAAGTCTGAGAAAGAGTGCTATGGCCCTTTTTATTGTTATTTTTCAATCTTGTAAAATAAAGAAATTTTTCCCCTTTCTTATTTTTCCCTTTTCTACTCAGTTTGCCACAAGCAGGCAGGCTTTCTTTCTTTCTTCTTTCTTTCTTTCTTTCTTTCTCTTTCCTTCCTTCCTTTTTCTTTTTTCTTCTTATTTTTTCTTTTTCTTTTTTCTCTTTCTTTCCTTCTATTGTTCTTCCATTTCCCTTTGAAACATTATTCTAACAGGTTTTTTTTAATTTTTAAGACAGATAAGTAAAACAAAACAAACAAACAAAAAACAATGACACAAGAGTTTCAAAACAGGATAATAAGTTAACAGTGGTTGCCTAGTACTTAATCTTGACTGACAACTTGAGTGACTTGAGAGCTTAGTAAGCCACATTTCTGGGTGAGTCTCAGACAGTCATGAAACCCTGACCCTAGGGACTGTACCTGCTCTCTGGCATCTTTCTATCAGCCACTGCTCCCCTGCTCTCCTTCCCATCTGTCATAACCGAGCAGCTTTGCTTGACCATACCCTTCTGCCATGAAGCATCTGCCTTGGGGTCATTGGACAGACAACTCTGAAACCATGATGCAAAATAAATCTGTCCTCCTTTAGGATATGTATGTCAGTTATTTGGTCATAGCAGTGACAAGAAAGCTGACTAATACAATTGCTTTCCCAAGACTGATTTCTTAGGTGGTAAATTCTTTTTAATGTTTCCTTGCAGACAATGCTCTGAAGGGGTGCACTGTTTCAATCTTTTTGCATCTGTGTTCTTTAGACTTTCTTTTTTTTGGTATTTGTTTTACCAGCTTTAGTCTCCCACAAACCCTGAAGCCTTACTTCCATGTCCTTGTTTACTTTCCTTCTATTACCCCCAAACTGTGCCAAGAACAAGGGAAGACGGCCTGCCAAGACTTGGGTTAAGTTACTTATCAGAACTTTTGAGGTTGGATATTCTCTATTTCCTTGTTGTGCTTTGGGTATGAGCCTCATCTAGGTTCTTGTTTGCTTGTTTATTTGAGAAAGTAAGAGCCATGGATATACATTTTCCCCATTGTTTCCACTACTGAGGATTTTGTATTTATTATCTTGTCTCTGAATGGGAACTTCCATTACAGTACTTTAATATGATGTTTACTCTGTAGGTAAGCAAATACATGTGTGAACTCTCATTTTTGCTGAAAATTTGTGTAACCACATTCAACAGCTGGAGAAATAACTGAAAGATGAGGTTAGAGGCTGATCTACTAAAGTCAGACTCAGGTTAAAGTTTCTTTTATCACCTGGCCCTTGGAGCTCCAAATCCGGCTGAGGTTTCTTTCTGGGCTTCTATGTTGAAGAACTTTCACACCTCTGAGCATAATCCTATTAAATGGCTTCAAGTTCCTTTAAGGAAGAGTCAGTGAATGTCCATCTTACACATATGGCTCTTTATAGGTTCCTAGGCATCTAATTAATGAAGGCTTTTGGATTTGTGAACAGACACAGCTTTGAGTGTTTGACAGAGCTCAGATCTCAAATGTTTTCTTTGAATTTTTTAAAAGTTGTACATAAAAAATATCTGCTTAGTAAGTTACCTTTTAACTCAGGACCTCATGATCATAAAATCATAAACAAATCTCACTGAGAGTTAGGGCATGTAGTTCCTCACCTTGATCCTATGTGTGACAACCTTTCCACCAGGCATCTGGTGACATGTGCTATTTATGAATGTCTAGCAACCTAGCACTGAAGTCAGAAAGTCTATCTTAACAGCATTTTCTTCAACCAGCAGCAGCAGCTTACTGGGGATATAGGCAAAAATTATGAATCAGAAATGCTCATGCTTCCTCTGAAAATGGCTTTTAAGGTCCTAAAAAAGGATGTGCCTCTATGTCACACTGTAGAACATAAGTAAATGATGAAAGAATTATACACAGCAAATTCACCCCAGGGCTTCTCTCTCTTTGTTACATACAAGAATTTATGGCATCCAACATGAAATTAGAATGGGCTATAGAGCCCAAGCAAACATTTAAAAACACCCCTGACTGCTGAACTGGTACACTGAGTCCAGAATCTCTCATGCCTTCCATATTTATATCTATATTTATATTCTTCCCTATTTGTTCTTTAGCACCCTTGGAATCCATTCCCACACATAGTGCTTAGATTTTTTTTTTATTATTGTTGCTGATACAAATGAACAAAACATGTGATGTTACTTGTATGTGAGATTTCTTCAGATCCTTCAGGTATTCTGAAATCTGATTGTGTTTTCAGGTCTGGAGAAAATAAGGGCTGGAATAGAGGGGAGCTACAGGGAAAAGTCAAGGTCCTTTTGTAAATTTAGTATGGGGAAATGCGTCTTTGAATTAAACCAGACCACCTTCAAACAAAGAGAATGAGTGTCCTTTAGGTAAAAGTTAGGCTTAGCAGCAACAGGAATCTTGAAGAGCCTCTGGTCTTTCCAAATGCTCCTACACAAGAGTCCATTTCGGTTCTCAGAAGCGCATACTTTCTCTACTAATGCCCTAAGACATTTGGAAATATTTGCTGCTCAAAAAGTAGTGATTTGGCAAAGCATAGAATCCCCTCCATATTTGCTTTTTAATTCATGACCTCAGCACTGCAGGAATAATGTGCATAACAAGACTATTTTAGTAGTCATAAAAAGTACTAAGTTTTACGTCTGTGCTTTTGGACAAGAACATGATGATTTAAACTTATTACTCTTCTTTGAGCTATGCAGAACTGTTAGATATGATGGCCCCAGCTTGCATTTCTTTGTAATCTTTTGTGTCCTTTATACTGCTGTTTAGCAGTGGACACTTATTAGCCATCAAAGGGCACTCTTAATCTCTGCTGGAGATAATTTACCAAAGCATTTTGCAATGATAAGTCATAGGCTGCTGGATTCCCATCCTTTCACAAGGCGGAAGACACTAGATTTTCATTGTCTTTATTTCTGCCAGATAACAAGTCTAAAGGTCTTCTAAACTCTAAGGAACTATTATTCATTCAATCAGAAAATCCTTCTGCTGGAAAAATGTTGTGAAAGCAGATATGGTCAGTTGCCCTCTTATCCTCAGTTCTCCACTTTTCCTTGTATTCACAGCCTTAGCTTTGCAGTACCTATTTGCTGGGAATTTGTAGTTCTGATTGCTGGATGAAGCATGGATTTCCCTCCCCACTGAGGTTTAACCACACAACATTATTAGGCTAGTTGAATGTTAGAAGGTGTGACGTAGGCAGAGACTTGAAATATGCTTGCTCAGTGAGCCCTGCTTTCAGAAAGACATACTTCCAACGGCTTCAAGTCCAAGGAAGATAGGCAAGCCTACACTTAACCAGTTTAAAATTGATCTGTGTCAAGTTCAGCCTAGAGAAACTGATCTCCTATTAACCTGTGTTCATAGCAGTTTGAAATACACACTTGTGTTGGTTGTCATTAAGATTTGTTTTCAGGAAGTAAAATTTCCTGCAGAAGTTTCATGAATATAGCTGATGGATACATCACAGAATTACCAAAATATGTGAAGAACCAAGGTTTGGAATACAGACAAAAGCCCAAGGGATCCAGAAATGGTCAGAAGTCCAGCACAGAAATAAAATGCTTAAGATGCTACTGTTAAGTCCCATTACCACTACCAGCCTGGCTACTGTCCGATCATACTTCACAACCCCCAGCTACACAGCGTGGAGGCGTCCGGTACAACTTCATTCCAGTTGTGGCCGCTGTCCTCCATCACTGTTCCATATTCAAAACCCTCCCATGGTCACATCACCATTCTAACTGCCAAACATTAGGAGAAGGAATACTGTACCTGCCTTCCAATAACTTGTTCCAACCTTGTGATCCCTGCCAAGTATAAAAGGGATTTAAATCATGGATAGCCATAAAATGACAATTGTCTGTTGTGTGTCCTTTTGTCTGAAGGGGAAGGGTGACACAATGAAACCCACAGTCCTGCCACCAAGGCAGACCATATATCTAAAGACTACAGCAGCACAGTTAGAGCTAACACATGGTAACTCAGACTGAACACTGTGTACATTTTTATTGTGGATAGTGTATACCCTGTGTTGGAATAATGAAAATGCGGTTTGAGAAGGCTAAGTAAACGTGCTCAAATTCACACAGCTCATCAGTGTGGGAAAACCGAGACACATCTCAGGGGGGTTAGATTACAGAGCCCTGACGCTTAGCACTGCACTGATTCTCAAGCGCTAAAGCAACATTTCCAGGAAACAGTGAGTCTCATGTTTTGTTAAAACAAGAGTTGGTGACTCCATCAGAAATCATCACTAACCCTCCTCAGGTCTTAATTCCACAGATAGTTATTAATTTTTAATTACTTCTATTTTAAGTCAGTCTCTTCCTGCTCACAGAGGAAATGGGAGGTAACTAGTCTTTCCTAAATATCTGAAAACCTATTATTAAGCTTGCTTTCTGCTTCTCTCAACCAGACTCACAATTTTTCTCTTTCTCCTGATGTAATATACTATTTTTTTTCTTAATCCTGTATCTTTTCATATTTTGGTCAGTTAGGTCTATAAAGAATTTCTCAAGAGAGACAATCTTACATTTTCCCCAAATTCAGACAACTAACAGTGATTTCTTGAGGGTGGTATTGCTTCTTTACCTGTGTGTGCTTGCCATACAACTATAATGTTCCCAGAATCTTCTTTACCTCTGTGTGCCTGTCATACAACCATAATGTTTCTAGAATCTTCTTTACCTGTGTGTGCCTGTCATACAACCATAAGGTTTCTGGAATCTTCTTTACCTGTGTGTGCCTGTCATACAACCATAAGGTTTCTGTTGTTATTGTTCCTAGAGTCTCTTAGATCTTTCAGTTTGTTACATTGTGTTACATTGTGTCAAGGCATGGATAAGACCTTGACAAACTTTAGAAAAAGGGGTCATGGCAGAGAAGAGAGAGAGAAAGCAATCTAGTAGACCAGATCCGTATAGTTGAAATACTCACCTGGTAGGAACTTGGCTGTGTGGCACTGGCAATATACTCAGGTTATGTGAGCATTTATTTTGGTGTTTACATAATATAATATCAGAGCAAGTGCTTCATTCATTTTAGAGACCAACACCAAGTAGGTATGCAATGCCAGCAAAGATCACCATTGCTGTTTCTGTTGTTGAAGGTAAAAATAGCTATAGATCTTCCAGATGTATTCATGAGCATCGACTTTCTAGAATTTATTTTTTTGGAAAAGTGATGATAATCATAGTAATTTAATATAGCAATTTTTAAGCAGTTAAGTTTCTACTAAGAATAGGAATATTTATTCTTGAATTTTAAAAATCACTTCCCCATGAAATCATTTTGAGGGATGCCTTCAGAATTGGGTATCAATATGAGCGTGATGTAAGTTGTCCATCCCACCTGATCACAGAGTTGGTTGTAAGCAGTAGTTATCTATCTGCAATCTACTAAACATCACTTGAAGGATTAAAGCATTACTTATCCTTTTCTTCCTACTCACCTTAGTGTTTCCTGCCTTTATTTTAAAGTATTTCTTGTAGTGTTCCCACTGAGATAGGACCCACAGAAATCAGAAGTGAGTTTATAATGCTTGGGGTCAAATCTTTGTGGGAAAACCAGGCAGGAAACACATGTAGGCTGGAATCAATTTCATATGTATTATTTCATTTTTTAAAGCACCTGATGCCTAAGAAGTACAATACCTTTGGTACCCGATGTCAGTGTGTTTCCAGCAGCCCTGTGAATGGCATTTTATCATACTGAATACAAAGTAACTGAGTAAATAAGAAGCCAGCTGGCCCAAAGTGTTTCATAGTTAGAGAACACATTTCCTGTCATGACAGTGTCGAAAGTTGACTTTCATTCAAGCTTGGGGTTTCCCCTCTTTCAGGAATTACACTACACCTTAAGGGTCAGTTCCCAAAGAGGCAGGGAACTAGTGATGTCAGTATGAAGAACTGGGAAATGATTTTCCTCTGAATTCTGTGGCACTTTGTCAGCTGTAGAGACAAGAAGTGAAGTCATTCATATTCATGGAGACAGAGAAGATGGCATGTCATAGGAAGGAGGAAAATTACCATGGCCTGGTTGTACTCAGAAAGGGTGCTCGCTGCCTTGAGCACTTTCATGCTAAGTAGGTTATAAAATTTTAATATCATAAAAAGTGAAAGATAGTGAGTGCCAGGGCTAAGTAATAAGTAATACTAACACACGTGGGTAGGACAGAATGGGAGCAAAAGTACATTTTACTATAGAAATAATCTAGTCAGACTAAAGGACTTCAAAAAATAATCAAAGTGACTCTGCTTAGCACCAAAAATAGCACGTAATAGACAGTTGTAAACAAAATGTTTCCTGAGTAATGTTTTCCTCTGATGCTATATTACTACATATTTTAATTTTAATTTTAATTAAAGTGATGTAGAGTAGAAAAGATGCTCTTAGGCCCCATTTGTTTTCTTCTTCCATAATACAAATAATAGAACTGAATATCTGTACCAAACAAATAAACCTCTTTCCCCCAGCGCATATTCTACAAGGCATCTGGAACACCTTTGAGGTCACACTTCATGGTCCTCAGATGATACACAAAATACACTACCATGATGGCATTCCACCCAAGGATGGCAAAAGAAAAATTTGTCCTAGATTTATTCTCAGGTTCTTACTGAGGGTCAACAAAATAAGCTCAGGATGTGATAACAGAACCCACCCATAAATGAAGGAGGTGGTTGCTTCTGCTGTCAATCAAATAGACATGACCAGACACTTCAAATGAGCATTTTTGATGTTTCTCTTATTCCATGCATTGTACTCCTTGCTCTTTGGAACCACATTCCCCCAGCACAGTTTAAGTACCTCAGTCACCAGCTAGAATGGCAGTCCCAGCTTTCTATGTCCTGAAACCCTATTCTGCTAGGACCAGAAATATCAATCACGTATGCCATTGCACATGCGGGAAGGGGAGGTTGGGCTGTGTCTTAATTATGCTTCTCATTGCTGAGACAAAATATTCAATATCTGAAGTTAAGAGAGGAGAGGTTTATTTTGGGTCACGGTTTGTAGAGGTTTCCGTTTATAGTCGGCTGGCTTCAAGGCAGGTGGCATGGCAGGTGACAAGAAGGCAGCAAAGTAGCTAGGAAGCAACAGCAGGCCTGCCTTCTTCCTGTGCCTTTGTATACATCCAGGATACCGGCCCTGTAGGTGGTGCCACCCACACCCAAGGTGGACCTTCCTTCCCATTATTCACACCCAGAGCTATGCCAAACCAGCTGGTGGACTAATTAGTAATGGCACACCCTTAAGCCCAGCACCACACACTCTAAATGCAGCCACCTCTGAAAAACCCCACCTATGACTGCATGAGGCTTTGGGGGGACATCTAGACACAAACCATAATAGGGGGTATTAACCATCATGGGACCACTGCCTGGACACTTTTTGAAAGAGAGTTTTCAACCAGTGGTTTTCTATCCACATAATTCCATTAATTTTGAAGGGAAAAATTACTCTCTTTTATTCCTGGGTAATTTCTATCTGAATCCTGGTGGTTTCTTCCATCTTATTTTTATCATGAAGATACGATGCTAAGAATTCCAGAAAATGGAGTGTTGCTTCTACCCCCCGCCTTTGTTTTCATTTTCCTTTCCTTTACCGAATATTTTAAAAGTCACATTATATCAACCAAGTGACGGAACACAGCCAATCATGAACTCAGTCCTTTTTTATATTCTCCAAAAAAACTGAAATCCCATAGCTTCAGAGCTATAGTCTTAAAGACTTTTAAATCAAAGGCTCTTGTTGCTCAGTTTGATAAGAATGTTACACTGTGGGAATGATCTTTGATTAAACACTGTCCAAATGCTGATCAACAAGGATTATAAATGGGATATACTGGAATGCACTGGAGATGTCTGAGTCACCAATAGGATAACATATGGGTGAACTGTTCAGTAAAAAAGGGCTACAGGGCACAGAGTCACCTGATAATTTGTTATTTATGTTGTGCAAGAATCTATTTTTTAAAAAATAAATTGCAATCATAAGGAAGGGCACATTTTAAGTGCACTGCACAAAATGTACTAAAAATCATTCTGAGAAGAGGTCAGTCAGTAGGTTTTATCAGATTGACAAAGGAGTCTATGTAATTAAAAAAGATAAAGAACTCCCACTCTTCATCACAGACCATGGAGTGTCCTATGCTTTCCCTTGAGGGGACAATGGGCTGTAAGGTCAAGGACACACTGGGGGCACTAGTGCAGTTGCACAGGGCCTCCTGCTCAGAAGGGAATCTTATATATGAAGTTAACTCTCTGCAGTTCCTAATGATTTTATGTCTTGATTTTAGTTTTGTGAACAGAGCATGCACTAGGGACTTAGAGATGTAATTACACTTGTTCTACCTCCTCCCGCCTCCCAGCGTTCCTTTCCTCCCTGGGATGCATGCTCAGCTATCAGCTCTGTCCACCATGCACAAACACTGCCACAGTCCTCAGGGAGACGGCATGGCCACTTGCTCACTGGGGGTTATAGCTGGGCACAGGTACATCTGAATCATGGAATGAGGACCTGATGCTTCACAGCATGCCATGCCCAAGGAAGCAGATTATTTAAACAGCAAACAAAAGTGAAATTGCATACTGCAGTGAAAAGAGCTTTCCCCTCCTGTTTTTTGATCAAGGAAATTTAACCCTTGATAAAAAAATAACTTTTTGATCAATGAAATTTAACCCTTGATAAAAAAAAACTTTTTGATCAATGAAATTTAAACATTTCATTTTTAAAATGAAATTTTAATTCTAGAGTATTTTTATGTTTGTAGAAAATTATAAAGGTAGTACAAAGAAGTTTTATGTACCTAACACCTAGTTAAGTAGTGGTGGAGTGGGGATTTAAGTGCAACTCATGAGGTTCCAAAATTCATAGTCATATAAGTTGGTGTAAATACCATGTTTATTCCTGCTTAGAGGCATTAGGGAGAGAGACATGGTGTGAGCCATCTAGTTTCTGTTGAAGTTCCCATAACTCAGAAATTCCCTCTTCATATCATCTAATGTCACTGCCCTTTCTTCAGCCACCACCTTTCAAAGCTTTCCTCTCCACCATGCTTGTCTCCACACATGCGTTCCAGTCGGGCTTTGGGAGTGGCTGGATCATGGGTGTATGCTACTCAATCATGAGATTAGTCCACCAATTTGCTTAGCTCTATTCTGAATGTGGATAATGGATTTACTGAAAAGGAAATCTCCACACTGGCTGCGGGTAACACCAACCAATAGACTTGAAGCCTTGGTCAAACTTAAGAAAAGGGAAATAAAGAAATCACACCGCTTTCTGCCATGCTGTGCACTGTTTCTCCTCTGCCATGTGCCTCTCCCATGCCATCCTGCCGTGCAGCCAGCTGACTATCGACTGAAACATCTACAAACCTGGAGCCAAAATAAGCCTCTCTTTTAACTTGCGTGTGTCAGATATTTTGTCCCAGCAACAAGAAATTAAGACACTTTTCTTCATCCAAAACCCACCTTCGTGGCATCTCTGAAGCCCAACATATGTAATGACCAGGACCCTAAAAATGCAATGCATAATCATGGATTTAAACATGCCAGTGAAGCTGAGGGTGCACTTCAGAGTTAGAGCACTTACCGAGTATGCATTAGGCCCTGGGTTCAATCTCCAGCACCAGAAATATAAACAAAAGAAACAGGTGTGGGAAAGGGAGGAAGAGATGGATTAAATTTCCTAATCCTAATTTTTTTTGCCTCTTTAAAAGTGCAGAGCTCTTCATATCCCCTTAGAGAAGGAATGTGGTGGGACCACTTTTGAAGCAGAGAGAACAAATATTTTAGCTCAGGTAAATGCTTACAGAGAAATGACCCACCAGATTTCTCCCAACTTCCAAACTGGTTCTCTGGGGCAGGAATCATCCTTTTCCATCTCTAATAATAGTATTAGAACTATTATTGTTTTATCACCACCAACAGCAGAGTTAATCATCAGCCTTGTACCTCATTGACATCTGTTCAATGCATCCTCCCTGGGATGAATGTTCAGCTCTCAGCTCCATTTCCAGCAATCAAAAGGAGTAAGGAGCCAGAACAAGACCACTACAGAGGCCCACAAGCCCTGTCTAACTTATCTACCCCAACCCTGCGGCCACTTAACCACAGGTAACTGCCATGGGAAGAGAGTGGTCATTAAAAAGAGGATTGAAACTCTGCGTGCACATACTGCCTGCATTCAGCACAGAAGAATCGAAATTAGTCATGCTATAGCTCTCGATTTGTTGGAAAGGAAGAAAAAGACAACCCTAAAATAGCAGTGGAAAGTGTCTGCCGTTAACTTCCATTTTTCACCTGTCTCTATGGTTAAGCAAGGCCAACCTCTCTTGTGGTTAGAAAAATAGCCAAGAGTTCTGAAGATGTGAAATTGAGTATTCCTTTTTTTTGGGGGGGGGGGGTTCTTTGAAGTTCTCCTAACATTTCATTATCCTCCAGAGCTCTAAAATATCTTGTGTTTCTTGAAGTTGTACTGAATCTGGAATCTATTACAAAATTTTTTTTGGTTTGGTGGAAAATAATTTAACAACAGGTAGTATTCAAAATGAAAACCATGTTTGCTAAGGCTGAAACACCAGAGAAAAGAAAAGGCATGTAATCAAAAGGAGCTAGTCGGATTAAATAGCCTTCTTAAAATCATCCAAATTTTCTGTTCCCTTTTAAATGTTTCCAATATTTAAATCCTTTTCTATCCTTCATATATATATTGTGGGGAGAGACATGGCTGAGGTCAGACGAGAGATCTAAATTCTGGGAAAGAAAATGAGACTTCTAACAAGGAACTCATACTTGGTAACCTTGGAGGGAGAATCAGGAGAAATTCCCAAAAGCAAATTCTTTAGAGAAAGTGCTTGCTTTGCTTTTCTCTTTCCATAGAATACATGTGGCGAAACAAGGGCACAGTGATACAAGCTGAAACCAACTGAGGTCATGCAGTATTCTCAGTTTGATGTGAATAATATCAAGTCACATGTATAATTTAATAAGCACAAATCCTTATATAATGCTTCTCCTATGGTTTTTCTCATCAACTCAAAACAAATATTTAGAACATGAAAATGATGTGAGCTGTGTTAAAACAGAACTTGCCAATGTGAAAACAGATGCCAGTCTTATGTGAAGATCTGAGATTTATGCATTTGTCTTACATTTTCATCTTGAAAATGCCCCAAAAGTGGTAAGAAGAATGAGAGAACAAGTTTCACAATGAAATTCAAAGTCTGCTGTCAATGAAACTCTATGAAATTGGATGCATGGTAGGAAAGATAGAAGACCAGATTTGGAGAGCAAGAGGCATTAAATCCAAAACTCTGCTCTTGGGTATGGCACAGATGGAGGCCCAGGCTGGTAGTGGGGCTTTCTTGATCCCTCTTGGTACAAGGCTTGCAAAGCAGGGAAAGAAAGTAGACATGGTTGAGAAATTACCTGGTAAACTGAATAATCCCAGGGCCACAAACTAGGAGGCCAGCTGGGGGCCCAGCCCCAGCTTGTCTCAGCTGGGGAGAAGCAAAGGGTAAAGTCATTTGCTCACATAATCCGGAATCATTAGAATTCCCTCCAGTTATGGCATGGCCTTTGCCCTTTCCAGAAATAAATTTCATGTAATACCTTTCATAATAAATCATGTCAACCAAATCAGAGTAAGGATGATATCATTATTTGTGTCACAGATGTAATAATAACACGTGAGGCTCATACTGTGTGCCAGGCCAAATGCTGGGTATGTCGTGTCTATTTCATTTAACCTTCACAACTACTTCGTTATCTCCATTTGACAGGAGTGGAAAGTGAAGCCCAAGAAATCGAGTGCGGTGGACAGTCCAGAACTCAGACTAGGCCAATTGGTCATGAAGTCTCCACTCTTAACCCCTACACCAGCAAATGTCAATACTTTTTGGTGTCCAGGCATTTCACACTGTGACAGTTTTTCAAGATTACACAAGACTTCTGTTTCTGTGGGCTGTGTCTGTTAACACTTATCATGTTAAAAATAAAAACCAAGAAATAAAACTTCTTAAAATGTTCATTTCTTTGGAATTAACAATAATACATTTATTAAACGCAACATACACAGGAAATTTTAAGTGAAATATAAGTATATTTTGTAAGCCAAAACAGATAAAATAATGTGAAGAGTAGCAGCATTGCTTTGCATCTTTTAATGTTGGCTGGATAAAAAAAAAATACGAATGTTAATATCTGTTTCTGCATTTAATCTTTTGAGATATGCTGTTTTGCCTAAAGTAGATGAGGAAAACCTTGGTTTCACACAGACATGCATGAGGAAAAGGAACATTATTTTAATATACTTGACCCTCCGAATCTTGGGTTCATATCCATGGATTCAAATAAGCACGGTTGCAAAATTTTTAGGAAAAAAAATGTTCATACTGACATGTGCCGTGTTTCTCTGAGGTATAACAATTATCCTGCTCATTTTTTGTCTCAAGTATAACAGTTAGCTACACAGCTCTATACTGTATACTGTATTAGGGATTATATTTGGAGATGATTTAATATATACAAGGTGACCCATGTAGAGCTATATGCCAACACTACTCCATTATGTAAAAGAGACCAGAGCAGCCACAGATTTGGGCATCTATGGGCCATCATGCAACCTTCAGATATCAAGGGGTAACTTTATAAGCCTTTTCAAATGATTATGGTTGGTCTTTAATATTACAAAACCTACAAACTCAAATTTCCTAAAGAACAGTTTCAGTGTAGCACAAGAAACCAGGAGAATGAACATTTTTTTTTTGCTCTGATACACTGAAAGCCACAGGTACACTCATCGTTCATCATACATTGGTCATTTGTTCACTAAGTTACCCTGATCTTTGGGATGTTGACACATGTCATTGTGCAACTTTGAGACATGTTTTTTACATACCACTTAGCTCATCAGAAAAGCCAGGAAGTGCTGGGAAGATGTCATAGTAGAAGGAAATTTTCCAAAATGGTAATTTGAACTTGAATGTTTCAATGTTATCATTGACAATAAATCTTGTCAATCATCTTCCTTCACCTGATAGTTCATTTTTGATAAAATATCTGCCAAATACACAAATCTGAATAACTTTAGTTCTTTTGTCAATTTTTCTCCATGTAAAGGTGACACCTTATAAATAAGGAGTTCACTTTCTTCAAAGAAACCATTGTATTTTGTATTCATCCTAAGAGCTTCCATGCTTAATTCTCATTTCACTGTGGAGCATATTGTAAAGATATGTTCTCAAAGGACAAAATTTAATAAAATACCCCATGATTTCTTCTTCCTTAAGGACATTCTTACAGAAAAAAATAGCTTCAGAAATCTTAAGCTGTGATTTTATAGCTGTGACAGCTACCATAATTACCAACACAATGTGTTTCTTCCTCAGTTTGCACAAAGATACCTGCAGCTTTACTTAGCATTATTTTTACACTTTTTGTATAAATACCAAAACAGTCAAAGGTAAATGAGGTTCTAGAAATGTTACTAGAGTAGTTTTCACCTTGTATACTCCCTTAAAAGTGCTCAGAAAAACACAGGATCCTGTAAAACATATTTTGAACAGCACTGAGACACATTTCAATCCCTATAAAGCTAAAATGACTATAAAGGGCCAGAGTTTTAGCTTAGCAGCATAAGCACCTGCCTGGAAATCATGAGGTCGTGGGTTCGATCCCCAGTACCAAATAAAAATAAAAATAAATAAAATGAGCCTAAAACCTCACTAGAACCTGAATTCACTAGAACCCTGACAGACTTCCAGACTTCAAAACTGCAAGAAAATAAATTTCATGTGTTTTCATTTAACCCACCCAGTCTGTGGTGCTCCACAAATGATTCATTCTGAATGCAATTCTTTTCCAGCCATGAATTTGTTATGCTACTCAAGTTACCCTCCCAAAATAAAGTGACGGCCCAAACATTAGATATTCCAAGAAAGGGACAAATCACAAGGCAGAAAGGGGTGATGGATCTCTGGCAGATTTAAACTCCACCCAGGAAACCTGCTCTAGATCTTCAAACATGAGGCCACTGCTCTTTAGCTTCCTGTCCTGCCCTCTGGACCTCCTGCCTTTGAGGCTCTGGCACACTGGAAGTTCTTATCACCACAACTTGCTGATCAAGCATCGTGTTCTCAAAGCTCCCGTCTCTCCGAGGCTGCTTCCAGCTTCACTGCCCCCACAGCAGTGATCAGAGACTGTCTATTCTGTTGACTGCAAGGTGGTGACCTTATTGATCTCTGAGTCACCTTTAGGACCATTTTTCTCTCTTTTTGAAGAACAGCATACATTCATAGCCAAGTACCTCTACCATCGCATCCAGTAAAATGCAAGAAGTCTGAATGCCTTTCTTCTTTCCACCCATTTCTCTGTGAGCTTTAGATCCAGAAAGCAGTCTTTCTGCTGGTCAAGTCCCATCTCCGTTCCTAGCTTCTGCCAAGATGTCTGATGAGACCCATGGTTCACTTCACAGCTCCACTAACCTCCTAAATTAAATGGCCAGTTGCGTGGCTTGCAGTTTCCAACTTTCCTAAAACACCAACCATGAACACCATCTAGCCAAGTTTTTTGCCACTTCACAATAAATACTGACTTTTCTACAATGTCACATGACATGCACTCCTTTTACCACCACTCTGTACATGATTAGTGATGGAATCTCTAAGAGATACAAACTTTCTCTCCAAGTCTCCTCTAGTATATCTGAGGCTTCACCATGATGACCCTTGACATCTATATTTGGTTCTAAGATGCACCCCAAAACTCTCCTGTTCTCTATTCACTAGTCAGTTCCTGGACATCTTCCGTATCTTTAAGTATTTATTACCCCAGCACCAACCTGTACCAAAATCAGTCCTAGTTAGCTCAAAATATCATAAACTGAGTGAATGAAATAATGAGGGTTTATCTCTCATAGTTCTGGATGCTAAAACATTCCAGCCAGTTGATGAGGACTCTTCCTAGCCTGTGGATAACTTTCTTCTTGCTGTGTTTTCATATGACAGAAAGAAAAAGAGAGCAAGCTGTCTCACATTTCTTCAGGCAACAAGACTGACCTATAAGGAGGACACTATCCTTATAATCTCATCAAAACCCCAAAGGCCTCATCGTTGGGAGTTTGGGTTTCAACATACAAATTTGAGATGGGAAAGGGGGCACAAGTAAAGCCATAGCACCTTATCTCACACAACAACGGCAGCAAGAACAAAACAGTGTATTTATTACACATCTAATAACATTCCAAATCAGTAGGGAAAAACGGGATAAAGAACAGTGGGTCAATCAGCAACTGTATAGAAAAAAATTAAATGAGCTAAATCCCTGGCCCTTTTTTCTTAAACTTAAAGTCAGGATGATTCTGAAGGTAAAGAATCAGGGAAAAGGCATCCCTTTCTCCTGCCCTGAATTCATAGCCAGTGGCTTCCTCATTTAAAAGAGACCAGATGATGCCAAAATGTGAGGGAAGCCAGGAGCGCCAGACTTCGTTACAACAGAGGGCAGGAGGAAGGACCAGAAGCCTCACTTTGCCCCCTTATTATTACAAGTGTAACTGTGGCTCTCCTTTTCAGATGCTGAAGTCTGAACCCCAAGTACCCCCCAACATGTGGAATTATGTAAAAACAGAGCTATCGTAACGTCAGTAATTAAGATGGAGCCACAGTGGAACAGGCTGAGTCTCTAGTCCAATGTAAAGGATATCTCTATACATAAAGGAAATTTGGACCCAGCCACACATACTGGGGAAATGTCATGGGAAGATAAGAGTGACACTCTGCAATTTGCAGGATACCAAGGATTTTCAGCAAACTACCAGAAATCAGAAAGGAGATATAGCTTCTCACTGCCACCAGAGGAAACCAACACTGCCAACACCCAACACCTTGATTTAGGACTTCCAGCCTCTGGAACTACAAGATAATTCCTATTGTTTAAGCCACCTAATTTGTGGCACTGTGCTATGGCATTCCTTTGATAATACCATACTTAATCATGACAGTATTTTATATAATAACAATAAACCAGAAACAGGCTGACCTATATGTCCTTATAAATGTAGGCAAGGAAGAAAAGAACAAGCAGGATGCAATTCATATGATTTGGAAAGTACACGTTAAATTAAAAATGATGCAGAAACATCATACTTTTAAGAAGTTCACAAACCTCATGACCCTGTGGCCCATCACTAGGTCTTGTCCCATGGCTGTGGAAGAACAACTGGTGTGGGTTAGGGGTCCTGGTTTGAGGCTCACTGTCTCCTGTGTACTGTTCCTACAAAAGGTGAATATAATAACTACCTAATGAGATAATTAAAAACTTAATGACAGCCCAAATGGTTTCCTCCTATGGATGAATTCAAATAGCTATGCTTTTGTAATAAAACAGGACATCACATTGGGTAAATAAATAAACTAAGACAAGATAAAAGGCCTGTCAGCCCAGCCAGCTAACTGGCTCATCCTGACCACATCCCCATTCATAATTATACAAACAGCCTTACAGAGACAAAGAGTACCATTTTCAGTTATTCAGAATATGTAGCTACTGCTCTCTAATTTTTTAGAACCCTATTTTGTTAATTTCCTTATAAAAAGGGATAAAAAAATGTCTCCAGGATTGGCTCAGTTTTCAGTAATGCTAGTATGGTCCATACTTGGTTTTCCCAATTCAAACCAAGCCTTCCATTTCCTGGAAAATGTCCGTGGAGACTAAGCATCAGCAGAGGAAGACAGTTGATTTCTGAGGGCCTGTTTATCACCCAGCAGAGGCTGGAAATCTGTCCTGATGATTTTGCCTCCTCTCCAAGCATGCATGTCTCATTGGTACACGCTCAGCCCCATGAAGCTCAGAAATTGACCCTTGCCAGAGAACAAGTGTCTGCTTCCTATTATCAGGTATGATTTTTCAATTCTTTCTCATACTTTGTATCTCTTCTTATTTTTCTAAAAATTGTATGCATTTTTAAGAAATAGAATACTTTTTATTTGAATGTCTTGAGTCTGTGACATCTGTAACAGTCTACTTCTCAGATCAGCTACACATTACTCAAATAGGGTAAAAGGGTAGGATTTTAAGGGTTAAAAGGAATAGCACATCAAGAAAAAGAATCTTGAAGCATACAAGTATATTACATAACATAAAATTGCTCTTTTGGACACCACTTTTAAAAATCAAAATCATGCCAAAAAACTAGGATTGTCATTTACACAGCAGTTAAACTCTTGAAATTAAGAATTATATTATCCTTCAAGAAAACTGTTTGGAGTACTCCATAGGCCAGAGTGCCTTTCCTGTAAAATATACCCAAAGTTTAGCAAGAGCCATTATCACATGAAAAGTTTCTCCAGCACAGATCATTGGACACCCTGCCAAAGGTTTTGAGTTAGTAGTTGTGGAATGAGGATAGTAAATTTCTATTTCTAATGAGTCACCAAATGGTGATGATACTGCTTATCCAGGGTTCACTGCTTTGGGAACTACTGTTAGGGGTCTTTGGTTGAGTTCAGGCTACTAGAGTGATACTTGAATTGGAGGTGAAACATCACATATCCAAAAGATAGACCAGGTGGATATGAGGAAGGGGAAAGGTTGAAAGTTGCTTTCAAGATGTGTCAACGTTATGAGTTATTTTGAAAGTTCCTATGAAAGTGAAAATTCAAAAATAAACGAAGTCAGTAGGACACAGGAAGAGACTCTGTTAAAAGGAATGACTGGAAGTTCCTTGAAGAGTCTATTGTGGTTCCAGAACTTTTTTCTTTGTCTTCCTAGCATTCCCCAAAACTTACTGCCCAGCACCACATAACCTTTCCAATTTGAGGTCCAGCATCTTTCCCCAGTGACACAGCTATACAACTCTTCCTTCGGGCACTTGTTCACTCCTTCATTTATTGATAAAGGATTTGGAGACTTCTTTGTCACCCAACTCTGTGACAATGGGTACTCTGTGCTGAATATAAAGTTACTCTCCATTTTCTCATGAGGTATGATGAAGACATAAGTTAATCAAACAATCTTGCAAGCAAATGTATTCAGCCTGGTACCCATGATGCACAGGTCTTGTTTTCAAGTTTCAGATAAATTTAGCTGCTATCACATCCTCTTCCTACTTTAAGGTATCTGGTCCTTATGTCAATCCAGTGCTTACTCTTTTTTTTTTTTTCAAGCACAAGCTCTTATTTAAACTTGAACTTTATTCTACCACATCTTCATGGTCATGAAGCTCATTCTCACCACTGGATACTAGGTTTGTCCCAAAAGTGATCATCGACTCTGAGCTCCAGAAATTAACTTGTCTTGTGAAGGACAAAAAGAGACCAAACTTATAACTGACTGAGTTTGACTGTATGTAGTCACCAGAAAGAAAGAGAAAAGAAAGAAAGGAAAGAAAGAAAGATAGAAAGAAAGAGAAAGAAGAGAGAGAGAATAAATGAGGGGAAAAAGAAGAATAGTGCAGGGAATAGAAAACTATACTTCTATGAAGTATAAAATACTTCCTAAACGGAATGATAATTCCTAAACAATTTTTTAGAGTGAAAATTAAATTGAATGCTGTTTTTAAGGCTTTAGGGAATTCCTCTTCTAACCAACTAGTTTTTGTTTGGTTTCATTTAATTTTTTAGAGGTTACCTATCCACTATTATATTACCAGAATAATTGATCTAGATTCTTAATTTCTTTCCTAATTCTCTCAAATGGTTTCTAGGTGACCTCTCTCCTTTTCCTCTCTTCCCTCATCTCTCTCCCATCCCTTTATCCTTCTCCCTCCTCCTCTTCCTTCTCTTTCTCTCTCTCTCTCCTTGCCCTCTTCTTTTTTATTAACTACTACAATACCCAGAACCAAATACTAATAAAATGTCTAAAAATGTTTTGATGTTGAACTTAAATTTATCCATTGATTTTCTTTTCTCATACTCTCTTATATTTTGCATGTGGTATAGTATATACAACTAATAAGAAATTTCAAATCCTTTGGATAAAGGAGTAATTTATATTCAACTGACTATAAAAGACAAAGTCCAAATTGCACAAATAGTTGTCTCTAAGCAAAGTTAGCATGAACTGTGGAGCCAGAATGCCTGGGTTCAAATCCTACCCTTAGGATCTATGTGATATTGTATGTAGCATTTTCATTTTCTGGGTGGCCATCTCCCCATCTGTGAAACGGAAGTAGACCATAGTGCTTCCCATAGGGTCACCCCCAGAATTAAATTCTTTACTACATGTAAGTCTGAATTCTGTCCAGCACATAGAAGGTACTATATAAACACTGCCTGTTCATAACATTACTAATGTTAGTAACATTACTAATGTTACTAACAGGCAGTGTTGATTATTTATTATTAATGTCAAAATTTCCATAGCAAACTGTTCAGTACAAGGCTGAGGTTTAATGGCCATGGAATCACGTTGATTGGGAAGAGGAAAAAGTTGACTGAAAATAGCAATTATCTTCTCTTTAAAGAGGATTTAGACTTTAACACTGCCCTGTGTATAGGAAAAAGAATGTGAGGTTCAGAAAGGTTAGGAGAATTATCTGGATCGCCTGCACCTAGGTAGTGGGGCATGCGAGTGAGTGGCCCCAGTAGACGGGCAGCAGACCAGGTGTAGCTAGAATCAAGGATCTAGTCCTCTGGAAAGAGTGCTGGGGTTCCACACCTGACCCTGTCCCCAGCCCAGGGATCCTGTGCAAGTCTCTCTCTTTCTCTAGGTCTCCGTCTGGGGGGAAAACCAACATGAAGCCATTTTCCAAGTCCTTTTTTAGTTCTCACAATTTGTAATTCTAGGCATGACTGTTCTCTTTGGGCACATGCCTGGAACTAAACTAGAAACATTTGCAATGTGGTAGAAACAGAACTCCATAAAGTCAGAACAGTAGATCTAATGTTTCCTACATTGACTTTGACCCTCTTCTGTACTCTTGCCCAATCTTCCAATGTAGAAATCTCTTTGAAGTCATTCTGACTCTGATGATTAAGAAATCAGTTATTCGATGCCCTAGACTTTGATCCCCAACCACCCAAGACTCTCTCAAATACATAAAATCTCTTCCTCCGCCACTGACTATGCTTGAATGCAACCAGCAAATCATAACACACACACACACACACACACACACACACACACCCAGCAAGCCACTGTTGCTGACTGAAACAAGTGGTGAACTTCAGGATGGTGATCCAAGAGCACAATCATCACCACTCTAAAGCCAAGTCATTAAAGCATTTAGAAGGTATTTATGGGTCTGTTCTAACTGGCAAGCATTGCGGTAGGTGCTTAGGAAACTTACAACCCATTTCACATAAAGTAATTTTTTCATAATCATGCCAATAAAAGCATCATTATAACTATGATAAATGCATGGAAGAAAATATTCATAGTCTTAGAAGAGCAGGGTATCATGTGATTTTGACTACTCCTACAGAGGCTGAAGAAATACCTCACAGAGTTTGAGTGTAAGACTAAGACTAAGAGTAAGACAGTTGGCACTTCTCCAAGGAGAAAGAACATGTGGAGAAGCCATTGGTGTAAGGATAAAAAAAAAAAAAAAAAAAAAAAGCTACAGGAAGACTGGCTGCTGAGGCACAGACAATGACGTGGACCTTAGGTCAAATTCATTGTGGGTTTAAAGATAATCCTAAGAAGCAGACTGCTTGGTCATATTGAGATTCAAGTGCCCTGTATTGCTTTTCCTGTATTTTATACATGTATCAGTCAGTGCTTTCTAGAGAAACAGATGAATGCAAGACACAGAGAATTTACGATGTTGGCTTGAAGAGGCCACCCAGAGCCAGGTGTGGGGAAGTGGAAAGGGCTGCGGTGTGCTGGGGATCTGAACCATCCAGGTGAAGGCAAGCAGCTCCCTGTAGTGGGCTGTGTGAATCCACATCAGGAGTCTGAAGCGTCTGTGATGCAAGGCTGAGGGGTCTGCACGGGAAGCCAGGAGACAACGTCCAAGGTGAAAATGAGGTTTGGGGCTCCTCTGCAGAAAGAGAAGCAAGCTCTCCTCCTCTCTTCCCTTTATTCCATTTGGGTGGCAAGTGTGTGGGCCCTGTCACTCACACTCAGTGAATCCCCGCAAATCTTCACTAAATCCCTTCAGACACACCCAGAACTATGCTGATCCCATCTAGTTGGGCAGTTCTTACTCAAATTGACACAGTCGGTTAACTATCAGAGATCCCCACCCGGAAACAATGGCATGGTCTCCTTTCAGATCCTCTTACTTAGAAATGCCTGAAATGGTGGCCAGAAAGCTTAACCAAAGGCTGTCCGTAATGGCCCTCTCCCAGGGTTCTTCCATTTCCTACTTAAAAGCTGTGTGGATGATACAGTTACCATCATCATTAACCTAGGGTAACATAATCATACGGATATGGATTTCCACAAATTGCTTTCGTCCAGATGGCATATTCCCCATCAGCAATGACTATGTATATTACCTGCTGTTAGAGAATATCTCACCCCATATTGTGTCTTCTGTGAAGAATTTTCACCAAATTAGTTAGCAAATGAACTTTATGCTCTCTCTCTCTTTCTGCTTCTTTCTGTCTCTCTCCAAAAATTCAAGAGCAATCAAAAGCAATAGAAGAAATTCATAAATGAAGCATTTACTGTTATACACTATATATAACTTCCATAATTTTCTATTACATATTGAAAAGAATTACATATTCCTCAGCAAATGGGGAATTTTTTCAAGAAAACAATGCCCCTTAATCACACCACCATGAGAAGGCCACTCTTGATATGATGATGTACTGGAACTATTTCTTTCTTTCCTTTCTATTATAAACAAGTTTCCTTAGGTTATAGTGAAGTCACAGAAGAGAATGCTGCCAAAAAAAAGAGTTGTAATATAAATTATCTGATTATAAATTGTAGCATCTTTTCTTAAAACCAAAAATGAAATTATGAAAAGAAAATAATGCTAAAGAACAGAGATGTGTTCTTCTATGATTTGCACAAAATTATAAGTCACAGACAGATATAAAAGGTCTTGAAAATGTTATAGTTTTAAAAACTGAACAATAACATGTCACAAAAAACCACATTTTAGGGAAGTTATGAAGAATAGCATTTTGTCATTCAAGGATCAATGGAGTAGATGCCACATTTAATTAAATGGCAGTACATGAAACAACATATCTATAATAATAAAAACCTCTGGAAAACAATCAAAGATCCAATTGTTCAGATCCAACTATATTGAGCATAGTTTTAGTACTTGTCATTTTGTATGGTCTAATTATTGGAACAGTGAACTAGACATGGATTCATTAACTCACTCTCCCCTGCAGTTATTCTCAGTGGATTCTGAAATTTTATTATTGAATAGACTAGATGAGAAAAGAAAATTTTAAGGAAAACAACAAAGAACAGTACATATTAGACACCCACATTCTAAAATGTTGTGATAATCTCTGTTGTATCACAGAAGTGTCTTTCTTTTCTCTTTTTCTTTATTTTTTCTTATTTCTTTTTTATCGTGTGTGCATGTGTGTGTGTCTGCGTGCGTGTGTGTGTGCATGTATGTGTGCGTGTGTGTGGTGTGTGTGTGACTCAGGGTAATATCCAATATCTTTGCACTGAACTACACCCCCAGACCTTTCTCATTTCAGGGTCTTGCTAAACTGCCCAGACTGGGTTTGAACATGTGATCTTCCTTTCTTGGCCTCTCAGATTGTTGGAATTACAAGCATGTGTCACTGCAACCGGCCAAAAACGACCTTCATGCAAATAATTTAGAAGGCGCATTTTCCGTGTTAGTCTACCTTTGTGTAAAGTGTGAGAAATAACTCTCTCTAACTCTCAACCTGATCTGAAAAGTGTGCTTAATACTGCATGGTATTAAAACAGGTAACATGTAAAGATGCCAAGATTTTATTTGGCTTGTTGATTTTTTTCATCTTTTCTTGAGGAAGGGTAGGCTTGAAATGGGCTCCATGCTGTATTTGATTGTACCAAGGAGAAACATGGTGCCCACAGGCATGGCTGAGGAGAGATCCAGGGACAGAAGCATCTTTGTGGCTTGCTTGAACTGAGTGTGCCCTGTGCCACATTTGGTAGAGCCTCACCACACCTGGGAGGCTGATGTCAGACTTAAGGGACAGACACCCTTCCTGGGGTGTATGCACTGCAAAAAACCTAACCTTTCTAAACTGATTTCATTCAACTACAAAATAAGGCTAACGATGGGATCCCCTGCGTAGGGTCATCATGAGGCATAAAATTAGGGACAGTAAGAAGCTTGAAGTTCCACACAAGATAAGCATATAGTAATTGCTTTCTTCTCATTTAAATCTTAGCATGATCCCTGCTTAACATTTGATTTCCCAGGTACACGTTGGAAGCGGAGTTTAAATGTAGTACCCGGTAATCACAGGGTGCTTGGGAAGGGATCTAAGAGAACCAGTGCAATGGTCCCCAGGAGGAGGAACTCTAATGCCAGTGAGTCTCTCTGGGTTGCTGCCAGCACAAGGCAACCAGGAGGGGGTTGCTGAAACTATGAAAAGTTGCTAAATGGTGACCCAGCAACAGTTGGCCAGAGTGGTGCTGTGTTCTCATCCCGACCATTCTGATCCATTGGAAATGCCAACCTGGAGACAAGGTTGGGATTGTGGGAAGGAAGTTAAAGAGTGAGGCTGACTCTAGATTTTCTACAGATAGAAAATAATAATAAATAATAAATGAATCATTGCCTTTTGGATCAGAAAGTTCTGAATTCGGTGACAGCTCTGTGGTTTAGTTGTCATGGGCTTCAGTCAGTTTCCTTATGCTTCTCAACTCTTCATTCATGAGTGAATAACATCCTACTACATAGAGTTCTGCATTTAAAGAAATATAATATTTTGATTCCCTTAAAACTTTCTTCTCTACCTCTCATCCTAGCCCCATCCCCTAGCCAAGTCCAATGCCTACTTCTTGCATTGCGTGAGATGTAAACATGATTCAAATAGCCTGTTAATCACCATCTCACATCTAAGGACCCATTCCAGGCATCTGTGTCTAGGAAAGGTCTGCAGAAGTATTTTTCTCAATTACCTTTCTAATATATTCTGAGCCTGGAAAATACTACTCCACATCCCACATCCTTAAATACTTGGTGAGATAGCCACCAGGGTAGTGCACTAGGATTTACCTCAACACAAAGAGGCTGACTTTGGTACTTCTAAAATTATTCAGTTTTGTAGGCCTTCTGCAGAAGCCCAATTTGGAGGGGGAGAGAAAGATGATTTATTAAAAAGAAAAAGAAAAGAAACTTTAAGCAGAATCTCACAAAGCCTGGCCTTTAAAAGAAAAAAAAGAATTGAATAATCAGTCTGGAAAGTATTTTGTAGTAATAAATTCTCCCAGCTCTACAGAAGTTCTTGGGTTGCTGGCCAGTGAAATGCCAGTGTGGGCTTATCAGAATGGAGCAGCACTGAAGCTGCTTTTAAAATGCTAGCGAAAGTTGCTCTTCCTCAGCGAGGCAGAGGAAAATTTTTCACTGTGGTGCAGAGCGAGCCATCATCACATGACCTAGACCTGCAGATGCGGCAGTGCACCACAATCCCTAGGTGACGGCCAAATCCCTAACTCTGGCCTTCAAAGGCCTTTTTTTCTGTGATGTGGAGATTTTAGTTGGATCATATTGAGATAATTGGAAAACATCGGTTCCCCACTAAAAAAACAAACAAACAAACAAACAAACAAAACAAAACAAAACAAAACAAAAAACAAAACAAAACAAGGGGAACCACCAGGGGAATTCTGGGCACTGGCTTGGACTTGATTTGGCTCAGCCTGGGAAACTTGGCCTCAAGAAGCTGGCTAGTGTTGTCACACACAGACACAGAAGAGGCCATCCTGCCAGCTTGGAGCTGTGTTTCTTAAATTCTCTAACCGCTTTTCTCTTACAACCTCATCTTTTTCAGCAGACCACCCAAATCAGTGGTAGTCAGGCCTTAATACAATCAAAAGAAATAAAAGTTTAGGAAGGGTTAAGTTCAGATGAATTTCATCTTTTTGTAATGCATAGATATTTCAAAACCACATTAATTTTATTTAATGAAGAATTTTTTTTCTGATGAAATGAAAATACCCTTCATGGAAACCATACTCTCTGTTCTAGATATCTCATAACAACCCTGGCTGGCCAAGAGAAGCGCAGCCCAGACAGTGAGGTCTCCCCAAAGGGGCAGGAATGGGAAAAGCACTGGGTCTGGAATTAATTTGAAACAAGACCCTGTTCTGCCCCTCAGGGCCTGAGCACTAAAGCGAGGTGCAAAATGAACACCCACCTTGTCAAGATGGGCTAAATTATTCCTGCCAAGAAAATTCCCCTGGAGGGATTCTAATCCTCAGCATTTTAGAATATGACCTCAGTGGGGAAGAGGTTTATTACAGATAGAAGTAGGTAAGATGAAGTCTTAATCCAGTAGACTGGTGTCCCTATAAAAGGAGGAAATTTGGAGACACACACACACATGTGTATGCATATGAAAAATCCATGCGAACGTGAAGGCACAGATTGGAATAACCAGAAGTCAAGCAGTGCCAAAGACTGCCAGCCAGCTGCCAGAAGCTAAGAGAAATGCAGCAAGCAATTTGCCTCCTGTAGCCTCAAGAAGAAGGTAACCCCAGCTCAGTCTTTGAGTCAACAAAGTATCAGACAATGAAGCTTTGTTTTTCAAGCCACCATTTTGTTATACAACCCTTGCAAATAGATACATTTGCAGACCTGAGGGAGTTGTACAAGCTCAACATTCCATTCCTTAAGCAAACATTTGGGGGTCCTTTTGGTGCATTAACCCTGAGACCAGCTCTGGGAGGAAGCAGGATGAGGTCTCAGCTCTCAGTCTCTTGGGCTCTGTCACCCAACACAGCTGCCACTGATCATGTTAGCTACTGAGCACCTGAGGTGCTATATAAAGTATATACTAGATAGCAAAGATAACACTAAAAAGTAAAATATCTCATGAGTACATTCTGTGCTTTGTTTTGAAATGATAATATTGTCGATAGAGTAAGTTAAGGTACACTATAAAAATTAATTTCACCTATTTACCTTCAATTCACCTTCTAGGAATTTTTAAATTAATGCATGTGGCTGACATCATATGGTTATTGGAGGCTGGAGCTCTGGGGCCAGCCCTGGAATAGTCTTTGCAGTGTTATCAGCTTACTGTTAAAGCAACTGTAGCCACATTGTCTCAGTCTATTGGAATTTGAATGCAGGAGCCATAAGCAAGTTGGGAGTATTAGGGGTGAGAGGAGCAGAGTGTGCCACCAGCAAGCTAGGACTTCGTGGGAAATTACACCTTCCAGTAGGTTCCAGAGAAGGGACAGTGAAAGCCCAACAATGGCTTCATTCGATAAATGCTTGATAGCCATGAGCCCTGGTCCAGATTCTTCACATGTATCTATTTTTTAAATTTTCACTGCACCTGCAAATTAGACACCTATGATATTTGCTTTCCAATGAGGAAACTGAGGCTGAGATGTTAAGTTCTTTGCCCAGGGCAACACAGAACAGAGCTTGGGTAGCAGAAGAGAGACCACTTATGAAAAAGCTTGTATATCACAATTAAAATCTAAAATTATGGAAGGGGACAGGATGATGCTAATTCACTGCTCTTGCAGATAATAAGAACATGAAATATTCTGAGCAAAAGCCTGGGTAGTCAAATTTGAGTTTGGAACAAGAGAAGCTCTGAAGATAGAGAAGTGAGACAGGGCTGGAGGTTATGTGTTCAGACTCCTGGTTTTGATGTGGAAGAGTAATCTGGGGCGTTTCCTATGACTACAGCTTTTTAGAAGGCATTTTGTGGAACAAGGACAGATTCAGATGTCTTAAAGAGTACAGAGCCAGTCCAACTGAAACCAAAGTGTGGGTGACCTGGGCCTCTTTCTTACCTCTTCCAGGAGCCGCTGCTGCCTGACATCAGTCCACTCTTCCCAGAATACTCCAAGAGCCTGGGAGAGGTTGGTGTCTGTTGCAGGGTTGAGACAGAAAAAAATAAGTGAGGCATCGGCCGTGGAGTCTCACTTCTGCGAATGAGAGATTAAAGGAGTGGATGTGTGTGAAATTTAGCCAGGTTTTATCTTTGGCTTCCAGGGCTTTCTGGCATGACTTTAGGAAGTACGTCCCTGGGGTCCTCTAGAATTAATTCTATCTTGTTTTCTGAATTTGGTCTCATTTCTAACATGTGGGTTGTGTCATACCTTTCTTTCAAGAATAATAGAGGAGAAATATCTCTAAGGAAACCATGATGTGATTCTTAAAAAGCAATTCTTCACACAATAGCACTTATAATGTGATGAATCAGGGCTCACAATTGTTTTGGTTCTAAGGTTAGAAGTTAGGCAACCACTGCCATCAGATTAGATGGATCTTCTCCAGCATATGACCTCAGAGGCACTGATGGCCCAACAGCGGTCACTGGCAAACCTTTCTCTGGTTTGTGAAGCTTGCGGTGTGATGAAGTATCCAGTGTTTGCTGTTCTGGCCCTCTGCACTTGAATTCCGATTCTGTTGCTAACAGGTCAACCTTTGACAAATGTCTTCTTTCAGCCAGAGACACTACCATATTCTCTTACACATGGACATCCTTTGGAAGACAGCATGGCATAGTTCCTATAGTCAAAATATTAACTCCCTTCTTGCCTGAGTCATTAAACATAGATCATGTAGTTTAAGAATAGGCAATAACTGAAGACAAGAAATGATTGACAAGTGATTTCTCACTTTTAGGAAAAGGTAGTGCCAATATTAACCCAAACCACCCACTCAAATGTGGTACAATCCAAGTTATGAGCAAAACTTGAGGCTGCTATTTTTAAGGTGAATTGTAATAAACATACACCCTGAGGGCAGAAGGCACTTCTCCTGGGTGGTGGATTCTAAAATATTTCTGATCGCTTGGGCTGTGGGCTCTGCAATAGAAGATTGAGCTGGTTTCCAACACTTACTTGTCTCTCTTCATCACAAAACCCTAGGCAGGGAGAACACAAATTGGGGAGAGATCTCAGAATTTCAGACAGATGTGGTTCAAATAAAGCTAATCTGTGTTCAGACTGACAATGGGTCAATGCAAAGACAAATACATTCATAGACCTGAAAAACTGCACCATGTGGAATTTAATTACAAACAAGAGCACTAAACATACTTGTCACAAATGACTTGCTACCTGACCCTGGTAAGCTACTGGTTCCTTAAGGTGATGTACAACAATTTTGTGTCTTGATAATTTATAAGGAAGGAAAAGACTAGTGGCAAAGAGAAAACTGTAAAAGTTCGACGATTGGAAAAATAATTATCTTAACAACTCTTCCTCTAAGAAAGGGGGTGGAGGAGGACTGATGCCATTTTTAGAGATTTAGTTTTTGGTTAAAGGAATTAAACATTAATACTAACCAAAGGGGCAGGTATTTATAAATGAGAAATTTTTAAGGAGAAGTTTTATTACTTTAAATGTTTTAAATTCTAGGGTTGTGTTAACCAAAAATGGCTTAGTAGAGACCCCACTTAAAGAGAAAACACTTTAATAAAGAAAGAACAGCTTGGGATGAGCACTGCAAATAAGAAATTTTAGTCATGCCAGCTTCTACTTATGCTAAAATTACCCATATCTAATAAATTGCTTTTTTATTATGTGGAAACAATGTTTTCCTTGAGTAGGCAGCAATTCCAATAACAATGTTATTCCATCCTATTTATTTGCTTATTAAAAATAAGCATAAAGCTTAAATTTTTCAAGGCTAAAGTCATAAACTTCACATAAGTGTATCTAAAGTAATAAAATTTTACCATACCAATTTCTAAATGTGTAGTCCTAAATTTTAGGAGAACATACAGCAATTAGAATGGGAAAGGCAATAATTTTGAGAATGCTGAATTAAAGATGTCCAGTTGCATCCCAGGGCCCCCTAATTTATCTTTTTATAACTATTAGGACATCTAAATGAAGTAATCCAATTAGAAGCATAATGAAATTTGTCAGATTTTGTTTTTGTGCAAAACTGAAATCAAAATCATGATGTTCAGACCTTAAATGAGCCTTAGTCTTCACTCATGCTAAATTTGCATTAAAAAGTGAACGTGGACATAATCATTATTAACTACAGTACCCACGTGACACTAGATCTGCTGAATTTTCCCCTCCAATATACCTTGAACTTATAGCCTTCCAGCTGTCAACCTCTTTGTTCCCGGTAACCACCATTCATTTGTTTTTCTAATGTGAACACTGTTAGTTTCCATATGAGTGTCTTTTTTTTTTTAGTTGATAAATTACATATTGTTATCTTAGGAGTAGTTGTTCAAGTTACAAAATCAAAGCATAAAAAATGGACAAACAACGACAGTATAAAATATTCTGTTTAATGAACTAACAAAAACTTAGTTATGATTATCTATCTTGCACACTTAAACTTACATACAGTTATATCCTTTAGAGCACTTTCCTTCCCTTTAATTATTATAATATCTATAATACATTTTAGATCTTATTACTCATTCAGTTTTTTATTATTTTTATACTAGAGAGACAATATATTTACAAATGTGAGTCTGATTTATTTCACTTATGAGGATAGTCTCGTTGCCTCCATTTACCTATACAAGATCATCCTTTTTATAGCTGAGTAATATTCCATTGTATAAAAATATCACCTCTTTTTTATCCACTCTGCGATTGATGAGCATTTTGGTTGTTTCCGAGATTTAACTATTATGAGTTGCACTGCTATAAACATGGGTGCACATACATCGCTGTGATGTAACCTTTTCAATTGTTCTGGGAAAATACCCAAGAGGGGAATAGCTGGATTGAATGGGACTTCCAATCCTAGTTTTTGAGGAATCTCCATACTGAGTTCCACAGTGGCTGCACCAGTCTACTCTCCCACCAACAGTGAAGTGTTCCTTTTTCGCCAATATTTGTTATCAGTTGATTTCTTGATGGCAGCTATTCTTTCATGAGTGTCTTTCTGACTTATCTTATTTAACTTATTGTCCTCCAGCTTTACCCACGTTGTCACAAATGGCAAGATTGCTTTGTTAAAGCTGAAAAGCCTTCTGCCATGTACCACATGCTGTTTATCCATTTATCATTACTGATGGGCATGCATGTTGACTACATAGCTCACCTGTTATAAGGCTACAGTGAACAGAGCTGTGCAAATATCTCACTGACACACCGATTTCATTTCCTCTGGGTTGTGGGACTACTGGACCATACGGAAGCTCTATTTTTAATTTTTGGAGTAACCTTCTCCACTGTTTTCCAAAATGGTTACACCAATACCCATTACTCCAAACAGTGTACAAGGGTCTCCTTCCTTCTCTACCTTCTTGGCAACACTTGCTATCTTTCATCTTTTTAATACTAGCCATTTTAGGAGGTACAAGATGATATCCTCTGTGCTTTTAGTTTCCTAAAAATTGCAAGAGAGTAGATTTAAACCATTCTCACAATAGTTATGTCAAATAATGCATGGTTATTAGCCCAAATTAGTCATTCCACTCACAGGTACGTATTCTAAATACTATGCTGTATAGTATAAATACATGTCATTTTGTCACTTAATTTTAAAAGACAAGAGCTGTGGAATGCAACCAGTTATTAAGTTTTCCTTTTAGGTGGATATTTCCTTAAATTTTTCTCTTGAACTTTTCACTCAAGGTTAAAAAAAATGAATTTCTGGAATGCCAACAAAAACCACATAATGACCGGAGTGAGGTCAAGGTCTCATGTAGCATTTCACAAATCGTACAAAGTCTTCATAAATCTAACCTTACTGTAATATATATACCTAAAGGGATGAAAACATTTTTATTAAGAAAATAGTTGCAAAAGAAGCTATATGAAACTGTTGCTAATTATTGGTTAATTTATTGTAAATTTATGGTAAAATTGTTGAATATATGTGTGATTCAGATCACATTATGTGACTTCTCATAGTAGCCTCTAAACTGAGCTACTGAAAATTTAGTAGAACGATGAGAATATTTTTAAGTAGGAACAGTAAATCTCTAAAGTAAAATCTGTTCAGATTAGTGCTGAATCCTTGATTGGGGAATGCATAAGTATAATCCAAAAGCAACACCTTCCCCCAGTCTCTTTGTGAATGTCAGCTTTGCTCAAGTGTAAAAACATCTAGTCTTAATTCACTTGCAACAAACATGATTTATTTTCAAATGTTCAAAATATGGAGGCTGAGATTTTTCTTGCTCTTTTTATCCTTTCCCTTATTTTTTCCCTAAATTTAGGTTTCTGCATCACACGTAATCTTCTTCTGGTGATTGTTTCTCAGGTGGCACCTCTTCAGAAGGAAATGTTGAAATTTTCAAGTCAAATCATGTATAAAATAATAAAATAATAAATAATTCTAAGAAGTCAATTATAAGTTTCTTAAAGATCAGTCAGAATTTAAGAGTTACCTCTCCTGATTATGGGAATCTTCACCTCCCCAACTTCCTTCTAAATTAACTTAGGGTAAATCTAGGGGATAGAAAGAGTGTATTTTTTGAATACTTAAGAAATAGCAATCTGTGAAGAGTTAAGTCTTCACTGTGTCTCATCTACCTAAGAAATTAAAGAAGAGAAATTTAAAATTTAAAATCCACAGTGATTCCCAATTTTGTCACATTTGGCCTCAATGGATCATGAACCAAAGGTGATCTCAGATTCACCTCCCATCTGCTCTTCCCTCTTAAAACCCAACAAAGACTGGAATGGGTTGTGTTAGCTGTAAATAATAAAGGCAGGAAAGGAAGGAAGGCAGGAAGGAAAGAGGAAGAATGAGTAGAAGGGGCAAGAAGTGAGAAAAGACATAAAAGAAGGAAGATGGAACAAACACTTTCTAAAATGTAAATTTGGAGAAAATTGACCTAAATTCACAAGCTTCAGATAGTCCAAAATGTAAGAATCCCCTCCCTCAAGTTTCTCTCTTCTTGAAATAAACAGTAATAACCGTATGCCTGGTGGCATCTGCTAAATGCAGGTGTCTTGAAATACCTTCTTCTGCATCTTTGGGGTAGAGTGTGCTCTCTCTCCACTGTGTGGCTTACCTGGGACATTGCTTTTTATCTATCCATGGTCATGGTTCTTTTGTATTAGCCAAGACTAATTTTTTGCCAGTATAAAGCTACTTGCTCACCTTTGAAGAAAAGGTGTGACGAATCAACAAGATACCTCCCAATGTTCCAAGGTTACACAGCGACACCTCCTTCTGCCTTTGTGTCCCTCTGCCCATCCTGCCAGCCAGCTAACATTAATATAATGAGTCCCTCCCCAGAGTCCTGGCATTAAAACTAGGGATAAAACATGGACCAAAAAAAGACAAAGTCTCCACCTTAATAACAACACCCAAGAGATTTAAACAGGAATTTGTGTAATTACATAAATAAATATGTGGTTGAAAAGTGCAATGAATATCACAAAGGGAAATTATGAGATGCTAATGACCTGTAATATTTAGAGCACTGACATGTTCAGAGAAAAACAAAAGAGGCATCTTAATTTTGTCCAGTGCCCACGGCCACAGAAACACTCAAATAAGACATCATGTTACATTATTTGTGCTCAAATAAAACTTCTTAGGCTTTGGCTTTAAGAATAAAACAAAACAAAACCTCCTCCACTCTAAAAAACATGCTTCAAAAATAAGCAGCAGAAAATGTTTATTTATAATAGTTTAATATGCTAATTTAAAATAAGTTAGAATGTTGCTAGAGGAATGGAAATGAAAAGTCAGAAGGAAAAAGATTTTGTCTTAAAATCCCTGACCCAACCACCAGAGGGACCTGACCTCACCAACAGCCTGGCTCTCCTTCAGGGTCTTCTCTAGAGTAACTGCCCCACCCACCTACAGGGTTCTCTGAGGAGCACAGGAGTTGATGTATGTCAGAGTGCTCTGCAACCAGTAGCAAGGAAGCTGTAGAACGGGAAGGGAGAGTTCAAAGCATTAAAAAGCAATGGCAAGTTGGATCATCCCTCTGAGATGAGCCCTAATTGGCTGCCACAAGAGACTTGGTCTGCTAAGTGGAAGATAGGACTGTGTGTTTATCTTTCCATTGCTTACCAAGCATCCGACACAAAATTGCATGCCAATATTCTTCTAGACAATTACACAGAACGTCATACTTAATCCTGAAAACGACTAGTAAAGACTATTTTCACAATTGAAAAAAAAACAAAACATGTCTATACTTGGGATTCGACTTAACTTTTACTCAGAGTGGAAAAGGATATTGTTTTGAAATATTGCTGGCTGATTTTATGTTTTTGTTTTGTTTTTTGTTTGTTTGTTTTTCCCACTTTTAGGGTGTATATTCAAGGACAAGCAAATAAAATAATATTTGGAAAAGTGTGACGAGAGAAATGCCACATCGGCTGGAGGAGTGAGGCAGTGATTTTCACCTGAGTTCATTTCTTTAGCAGACACCCACATTTTCACTATAATATATTTGCTACTGACTCCATGAAGGGCATTTGTGAAAGCACAAAGATTCCATGGCCACCTGCCTTGCTCGATTAATGCAGCTATTCTGAGAAATCACAGCCTGAACCAGCTTCCTCAGAAGGAATCACTTCTGGCTCGATTTCAAGGTTCCCCAAAGGTACACAGGAGATTTGCCGACTGTTCTGGAAGGCACTCCTTTGTAATAAGCCCAACACACTAAATAGCACCTTGAAGGGTTGACATGCTGGCACCTCAGGTAAGGCTGGCAATTAAAGGCAAACTGAACACTTGGAAAATAAAACAAGAATTTTAAACATAATCAAGGAATGGGTTCTGCAGAACAAAATTTAAACACTGTTTTGCTCATTTTGCTCCATTTGATCTGTTTTGTTCATCCTATTTCCATTGCTTGAAAAAGGAAGCACACATAAGGTACGAAATGCTTCAGATTAACACAAACATATTTTATTAAAGAATGAATGCATTTATGCTAAAGAATTGTTTACATATGTCATAAAGCGACAAGCATTTCTTCAAGAGGCGCATTCTCCTCAGTATGACTCCATGCTTATTGTTCATGCCTGAAAACCGGACCCACACACAGGGATACATGTACACACACACAGACCTATTCACAGACACATGGGGACACAGACCAAATGCTGACACCATGGCTCCCTGGATTACATTATCTCTCACATAAGGCTTCTAAGGTGCTCCTAACATTACCAGGAATAAAAAGAGACTTCCGTCAAGGAGCAATACTACCTGGGAAATTCATTATCAGTTCTCAGCCTTAATTGCATGTATTTTAATCAATGCTTTCAATTTCATTCCATGTCGATTCTTTGTGATATTTAAAGAGCCATGACATTGAGAAATCTGTGCTTTCTCATGAGAATTAGTGAACAAATGGGCAACTGGAAGTCTTAGACATCAGCCATTTTAAGGGAACAAAGTAAGATGTCCCTTAACGTTGAGATGGACCTGGGTTGCCTAGACAGGCCGAGTTTACCTAACTTACTCCCTGTCTGAGTGCCATGTTACATGATGGCACAGCTCCTTTTGTGGTTCCAAATCATATTTGAAGCTGGCCTTGAAGGACTTGTCCAATAGGCCAAGTAAGTTACCAAGACTCAGGGGTGAGGAAAGGGTACCCCCAAAGAGTTGGTTTACGTGCTTCTCACTCATTGCCTTTTTCTGGGGTTTTTGCTGTTTTTTCTAAACTCCTAGTTGGTTTGCTTTTTATTTATTTCATTTGTTTCCTTGTCTTCTTCCCTTTTGGTGTCCTGCAGGGCAGGCTGTGAGGATCCCTCCCTCTAGGCTGGAAAAGGAGGGCGGGCGGAGTGGGAGGAGGGAAGGCATTAGTAGTAGTTGCAAGTATTCTAAGAAAATAGATGAAGTGAATACAATACGAGGGTGCTACTTGATATATTCGTGTACATAAAAGCATTATCTTTAACTGCGAATTAACTGTCAACTATCGGGTTGTTAGTTGTGAAGTTGGAAGAAGGCTGTGCTGATTGCCTACTGAGGAGAGTCTGAACGTGGTACGGGAGAGGCCCTCAGTCATCCTGAGCTTTCCTTCCTCCTGTGGCTCTGCACCAGCATCAGCACCCTCTCCCACCCACCCCGGAGGAGGCCCGCAGTGCCTCAAAGCATTCCTGTTGGATTTCATAAGGCAGATTGGAACGGTCCGTCACTCACAGCCGCAGAACATTTGCCTGAATGGTGACAACTGGCATGGAGCTCCCCCACCGGGAGACGTTGGAACTTGAGGAAAAAACAAGACGTCTAAACCCTTCCTCCCCATCCTCGCTCCCACCCTCCTCGAAGTCACAGCAGCAGCAGCAGATTTCAACGTCAGGTCATCACTTTAATGATACATTTCTTTAGATTTAGATTTGCTCATCTGCGTTTAAAAAGCATGGTCAGCCAATGGCTTTGGCAGTCTTTTCATCTCAAATTGGAATGGTTGCTTCTTCATCTCTCCCTTTGAGCTCCTTGACCAATGCTGCCTTCGCCGGAGCACCTCAAGGTGGGTCAGCCGTCATCGGACTCCAGTTCCTGGGAAACCTCTTCGGAGGAGCTGTCCCTGTGGATTCGCCCGTCGCTCTTCATACTGTGGAAAGTCTTCCTGAAGGCCTCCATCATGGCATGGGCCAGCTTCTTGGCCTCGAGCTTGCTCTCACACTCCACGGCATGGCAGTCCATCTGGTAGGACAGGTCATCGTTGATCTCCCTGTAGACCCAGGCGAAGATGTTAGGGCTCACGTTGTGGTCGGCGGTGCAGTAGGCGATGCGGGCCACCTGGAAGGTATCCATGTGCACCGTGGCCTCGCCTTTGTGGTCAAGGTGGTGCAGCCACACTTGGAAAGGTCGGATCTCCAGGAGAGCGTTGGCTGGAAAGACGTCTTCCCGGGTGAGCGTATGCTTCTTCCAGAGCTCAATCACCGGCTTCTCCGTGCAGCCTGATAAGAACTGCATGCCTGTGGTAGAGACTTTCCCCAGGTAGGTGACCTGCAGGGGGAAGACAGGAAGCGAAGGAACAGGTGAGCAGTAAGCTCTTCACTCAAGCAGACCACACGAGTTGGTTTTCAGACAGTTGCAGGACCCCACTGAGAGGCTCACAGGTTTCTCCCTGTCCCTTAGAAGACAAGTGGGAATCACAATGACTTTTACCTTTTCTCCCTAACGCTCTGTCTCCTTGGTAAATGTATTGGAATTTTTTAGCATATTTAGATTTTTAAAGTCTAATTTCTAAAGAATCATTCTTCCTGTCCTCCCATCCTTTTAAGTTAAGATGGATTGATTGTGATCTTTTATGTAATTTGACATTTCTTTAAAATCACAAGGTCATTCAAAGTTTATTTTCAACCAAACAGAGGAAAGAGAGAGAATTTAATGATAAGAAGCAATCAAAAGGATGCTGCATCTGGAAAACAAAATCTTTATTAAACTTATCTCTTAGCTTGCTTCTCTCTTTTTCCAAATCTTTCCATGTTGCATTTCAGTTAGGTCACTCACTTCTAGCAAATGCCAAGGATGCAAAATTATTCTATTTAAATGACAGCCTAAACCAGGATTATTTTTCTCTCTCAAGATAATTTTTTAAAATGCAGTCATGCTTAGTTATTTTTCAACCAGAACAGATTTGAACTGATGGCGCCTGGCTATGTGATAATAAATGAAAGATCTACAGATGAGATTAGACTAGAAAGCTGGGCTTATCAAATAGCTACACAGGCAGCACTAAAACTAAGAAAAATAACTCTGAATGATTCAAATCCCATCTTCTTAAAAATTTGTTTATGGTGTACCAACAAAGGACTTTAATTCTTTCATTTTTTTTTTCCCATTCATCAAAATGTATAGCACTGCTACCAGGGGGACATAGGCATTATGGAAATGCAGAAAACCTAAGGGATAAATTAGGGGAAGTACAAAATACTGTATAATTAGCCTTAAAATTATTGACACAGAAATAAATACTAAAAAAATATAAGAGAAGAAGCCCAGAAAGAGGTGTATGGAAATGAAGACAACTGAGAAAGGCCACAGTGATTCGAAATCAGGGTTTATGCTTAGTGGGACGATACAGAAAATCTAAGACACAGAAACGAGGTGCTATTGCACACCTCTGTGGTCTGGTTACCCCCCAAACAAGGGTCAATGCGATGTTACATCTTAGTGCAGAGGAATAGGTATTGTGTCGTCTGGAAACATTATTCACCCATTCTATACCTCTTATACTGTTGCTGGGTGAGCCACCAAGAGCAGGTGTTGGGCAAGTTGAGTACAGCCTGAAATCGATAGGAAGGACATCCATTAGCCATTAGCCATTAGCCATTATCCATTCAGGGCAGGCTTCAGCCATAGCTTCACTGTGCGTTCAGCCATAGCAACACTGTGTATTGCAGGGGCAGGGGTTCTAGATGAATCTGTAGCCCTCTGCTGGTAAAGAGAGCAGGCAAGGGACACTGTGAGTGCCTGGATCATGAAGCAGGACAGGGAAGTGAGTCAATGGACTTCCAAGCATCAGACCTCAAAAGCTGGGCAAGGGTGAAGCGAGCCAAGGAGAGGCAAGGCTGCAGCAGGGAAAGTTCCAAGCTGCCTGGGGAAACAGGCCACTGTCACTAGACCACACAGCAGGCCCAGCAGAAGGCAGACCCGAGGGGACTCAGAGGAGAGCTCTGGATATTACTGGATGGAAGCAGGTGAGGGAATCTACACATAGCCTGAGCAGCGGGACTCCACTGGGCCACAGCCTGGCCGTCAGGGTCCAGGCAATTGGGACCTGGGCATGATGGGGCATGAGCACAGCCAACCTGCTGATGTGAGGGAGGAAGGGAGGAAGGGAGAAAGGGAGGCTGACTCATTGCAGAAGCCCAGGCAGGAGACCAGGATGGCTGTATGCGAGTGAAGACGGCAGGAAAGGACGGGAGGAGCCAGGTCTGGTGCTACAGGGTTAAAACTGAGAGTGCTTGGTAAGAGCTGGAGGAGAAAGGTGACTCCCATGTTGAAAGTACTTATATGCCCAAGCAGGTTACCAGTTCAATACTTTACTGTCACTCAGGATCAGAGTCAGAATATAAAGGTGAATTTGTGGCCAGGTATGGTGGTTCATGCTTATAAACCAGTGCTCTGGGTGGCTGAGTCAGGAACAACTGTAAGTTTGACCCCAACAGGTACAAAACCCTGTCTTAAATTAAATTAAATTAAATTAAATTAAATTAAATTAAATTAAATTGGGTTGGGGATTTAGCTTAGTATAAAGGCCCTGGGCTCAATCCCCAGTGCTGCAAGAGAAAAACAAAGAAGAGGTGGGGGGAGGATTTGTAAGAAAATACACACTGCAGGTTTCTTGAATAATCCCTGTGGTTTACTTTTAGTGAATTTTCCATTTTGTGGAACTTTCTAACATCTTTATTATTTTTTCACAGCTCTATTATTTCTTTTAATGGAAGTGAAGTCCACATGATCTAAAACTGACCATTTTTAAAGTGACCTGTAGTAGTACATAATCCAGCCACAATACTCTACAACTTTCCACTTTATCAATTTCCAAAATAGTTTTGTTACTCCCAAAGGGAGGTCTGATACCCATTAGGCAGTCAACCCACTGCTCAACTCCCCAAAAGCTGGCAGCTGACTGACCTGTCTGCTGTCTTATGCCTTAAATCATTGCCACAGCTGGAATCATACGTGACCATTTATCTGGCTTCTTCTACCTGGCCTAAATCTTCACGGTTCACTGAAGCTGTTGGATGCCATTCTTTCCTATGATGTGACTCTTTATGGTAAGTTAAAAGCACATGAAGTTGGAGATAAGAGCCTAGGAAAATGGCAGAGTAGGAGAACTAGGAACCTGTCTCCTACCCAGACAATGCAGTGGCGCCTCAGTCCGAGAACTTACTTCTTTCCACAATTCTAGTCACAAACCAAAATGGTTGTGAACCAAATCAAATGCAATGGTTCAATTCAATGTTTACCTTATGGGGAAATTTGATAATGGTTCGTGACCCATTTGGTTTGCAACCAGCATCATGGGAAGAATTAAGTTTGTGAACAGAGGTAGCACAGTAATTGCTTGGCAGAATCTAGTGTAATCACTTTGAAACTCCGGAGCCTAATAAAGCCATGCACCCTCCAGAGGAAGGTTTAGAACAAAGCGCAGTTAATTTGGGTCAATTACAGCTCTCAGCACAGTCAGAGTCTCCTCTGTTCCACCCCCAGCACTGTGATAGGCAGCTTTCCATGTGGCCTGGGTGCAGGTTGCATGCAGGCACCGTAAGAGTCAACGCATGCAGGAGGCACTCTGTCCTCCTAGGAGCTGAGACCTGGGCTGTGACTCCTGCTCTGTCACAGAGGTGTAGGCAATGGGGCAGGGTTGGCTTTATTGTGCAAGCCCACCAACCGCTGCCAGCCTCTTCTCCAGCTGACATGACTTCCAGGGAAGTTAAAGGGCTAAACCTCCTAACACCCCACACCTTAATTTCTCACTTTCTAACTTTTGAGATCCAGACCTTAACAAGAAAATCAGTTTCTTCTGCACATATGGGGAAACTTAGAAGTGACCAGAGACACCCAGGGAAAAGTATAGGCTCAGGAGAGATCTAGGACTGTAAATTTACACCCCAGGATTATCTTTAACACAGAGACAGCCTAAAACAATGAAACAAAACCGGTCAGTACCAAGCCAGTAAACCATGGGGAGGGCATATAATTACAATATTATTAGATGCAAATGTCCAGTTTTCACCAAAACAAAGAAATAAGAAAATATAATTCATTCATTGGGAGGAAAGTCAACAAAAAAACATCCCTAGGGAACATTTGGTGGCAGATCTATTAGATGAAGACTTTAACACGATGGCCTTAAAGAATGTCCAACATATTATAAAGAACAATGTGGAGAAAGTCAAGAAAGTAATTATAAACAAAATTGGAACATCACTATAAAGACAAAAAAACTAACAAGAGAATGCAAAGTTTTGGCGCTGAAAAGTATAACAACTGAAATGAAAAATTAACTGCAGGGACTTAAGGTACGATTTAAGAAGACAGAAGAAACACCTATGGAACGGTGTAGAGAGCTCAGAAAGAGCTCACATGGCTAAGCTGTCTTCTATAGGAATGCCAAGACTATCCAAGTGGTGCTGGGGAAACTGTATATCCAACTGGAGCACTAAGTCTTTAATCATAATGGACACCTGGGGATAAATACTATTCAAATCACAGCAAACACTACTGTAGCTTACTTAACATTAGCAATAGAAATGGATGACGTAGCAGTTCCACGTTTGGGTATTATCAGAAAGAACTGGAAAAATACTTGTTTCTTCGTGTTTGTAGCAGCATTATATGTATAACAGCTGTGATGTAGGGGCAACCCAAGTGTCCACCAATACACGAAGGATAAACAACAGGTGGCCTATATATAAAATAGTGTTATTCAGCCTTAACATGCATGAGAGCATGGATAAATTTTAAGCCTATTTTGTTAAGACAAGTAGACTGGTAACAACAAGACAAATGTTGCTGTTCCAAATAGTACAGTTCCAATCACTGCAGTTTATATGAAGTATATAGTTAAAATCATAGAGACACTAGAATCCCCCATATCTCTAGTCATGATTTGCCCGATTCTAATATTAAATTCTCTAAAGTTTGGCCATTAATATATCACATTGTCCATTAGGCACTGAGAAGCATTATTTAGACTTTTATTTTTTCCATTTTTATTTGTATTAGTACATGTTTGCATGCATACTGATTAGACTCCTCAGGGGACACTGACCCATGTATGTAACGCATCATAATTCTCTTTGCATCATCTTCCCCTCCCCTCCCTCTTCTTATTCCTCCTTTCATATCTTGGTCCCCTCCCCCTTGCAAAAAGTTCCTTCTCCCTATTTCCTCTTGAATTTCATATTTATTTTTTCAAATAAATGTATCTACTAAGATTTTAACATTTCTATTATACTTTGATAACAATGTACCCTGTGGCTTTGGTTTTCAAGGCAAATAGAACTAAAACTTTAAAAAAAAAATTTTCTCTCTGTGCCTCATTTATTTTACTCAACACTGTGATCTCTTCAGGTTTATCCTCATTGCCACAAATGACAGGAATGAGTCTAAAGCCACTGATCTTACAGAAACAGAGCAGGATAACAGTCTGCGGGCTGGGAGAGCCGAACAGCACAGGTAGGGCTTAGTTAACAGGCACAAGTCACAGGCAGAAAGGAAGAATAAGCACTGGGGTACGTTACACAGAAGGCTAAGTGGCATTGTGTAGTTAGAAAGAGAGCTTTTGAATGTTTTTATAACAAAGAAATGACAAATGGGTGTGATGATGGATAACCTAACCCTCCTGAGTTGACTGTAACACAGTGTACACATGTACCAAAACACTGCACTGCACCCGAGAAAGATGCACAATTACTATTTATCATTTAAAAATTATTGTTTTAAAATCCTCAGGATTCAATTACACTGTCCATGTAACCAGGCCCACTGTATACGTTGGGCCAGGAAGTGTAGGGGTCTCCGTAAACAGAAACTCTATACTGTATAAAGCATTATGACCTCACATGTCCATGTTACCGCTGTCACAGGGATGAATACGAACATCTCTCCCACCCCACTCTCAGCCCTCTGCTTGCACATCCTTCCCGTGAGGGAGAACACGGCCTTTGTGCGCAAGTCCACTGCAGGAGGTCCTGCCACCAACAGAACCGTGCACCCATGTCAAGCCTGGCCGAGGAGAACCCCGTTACCCTGTGTGTCTATGAAAGGGGTGAATGTTTTCTAGATGAATGAGTTCCTTCTACCCCCTTTTAAAAGAGTTGCTAATCTCCTGAGCCACAAAATGACAGGAAATACAAGTCACAAAATTAGTCACCAAATTTATCCAAAATGGCACACAGATTTTCCTTCAAGCTGTCACCACCCAGGGCTTTGGAACAAAGAGACTTGTAAGACAACAAGAAGAGCCTTCAGGGGAGCAGTAGCGAGTTGGAAATATGCACTAAATAGTAGCATTTTATACAGTTGCAGAAATAGGCACTGGGCAAGAAATTTACGACAAATGAACCATTTTGAGAGACACAAACAGTGAAAAAAAAAATCAAAGTTTTCCCCTATGTGTCATCATTCAATGGCCTATACTGACACCCAAACAAAAATGCCTGTGGTGTGTGTAGGGGGCTTTGCCCAGCCCTGACTGAGGAAATTGATGATGACAGAGGCTGTGGAACAAGGGGTCCCCCTATAGTGTCTGCAACACATCAGATCAGCAGAGAGCGGTGTCCTCAAGCCTCTTGCCAAACCATGAGTTTTCCAACATCTGAGCCAGTTCCACATCCATGAATCACCGTTCTTTTCTCAACTTTCATGAAATCAACTGCAGTTGCCTGATGTGTGTCCTGCTAAGCAAGCCAGCACTGTTCCTTTCACTTGAGGTCCTGTGTCTGTTTCACCTCCACCATCCTCCCGTTTCCAGCCTTGATTCACCTCACGATGGATGGGACAGTGGAACGGAAGGGAAGTGGCAAGGTTCCCAAAGAGGACATGAGGTGGGGTGGATGATCACGTAGAATCTAAGTAGCAGGTTACTTTCTAAGCTGCACGCACACAGCTTTGCATGCCTGGATTTGCTCCAGTTTGCTTGTGGGTTTCACAAAAATGGCACACAAAGATCAGAGACTCTCTGGAGCCCTTTCTCAGGTTACAAAATATTTTGCTGTTCTTTCATTGTCTACAAGAGGTGACCTCCTCATGGCTACAATAAAATAATGTGATAGAAACAGAGGATGGAGAAAACTTAACTGGACAGCCTAATAGCCCTTGGCTTACAAGTCAGAAGATGAGAAAGCGAAAAATTGCTCTTAACCCGAGGTCAAATACCAGAGTGAGGAACTTCTTTTTTTCACCCTGACTCCCACCTATGCATTTCAGAGAAGAGGGAAAGGGTAAATCCTGGGTTTATGACCTCAGATTGAAACCATTCTTTCCTTGCTACATAGTAGGGCAAAACCCCACTAGACACTGAGGAGCAGGGATTCACATACCACTCACTTGCCCATCCAAAATGCAAACACTGATTTGCTAATTATCAACATTTATTAGGTGCTGTAAACCATGAAGATATTAAAGACTGAATTCAATTCAGATTAAAACCTGTGAAGATACTGTCCACAAAATAAAGACATGGAAAGGAAGCTAGTGAAACCATTTCCTGGTTCCTGCAAATCAGCAACAGCACTAAGACCAGGTGGCAAAATTTACCTACAGATTACTTTACATCATGAACTGGGCTAAGTGACTTGTGTGGACCACTCACCCTCAAGTGAATTCTAGAAGGTTAGATGCTGTGACAATCATGTAAAAATTAAGGGTCCCTAACCAATCTTTCTGGGTTCCAGAAAAAAACTCACAAAAATAGAAAAAGGGAACAATGATCTATTAACAATTTTCAATATTTCAGAAGAGCAGAAAAAACTTTTTGACACTGTCTCTCATACTGTACTTTTAGTCATTCATGAGCTCATATGTACATAACATGATTTACCGGGCAAAAGAAATTCTTCAAAATGCAGCACCCATCATGGATAATGTACCAATTTGCACCTGTTAGTGATCACACTGGAGACCAGTGATCAAAACCAAGCCACTTATTTTCCACAGAAAAGGCAGTGGTGGCCCCAGGGAAGCAGAAAAAGGTTCTTCCCTGTCCATCATTACTTACTCATTATTTGCCGTGATGGTAGATTTCAGTTATGTGATACTGCCAGCTTGGCTAGACTGCGGTGTCCAGGTTTTCAGTCAAACACCAGTCTAGATGTTCCCATGAAGGCAGTTTTTATATGTGGCTAACATTTAATTCAGTAAAGTTTGATAAAAGCAAATTAATTTGTACTGGGGATTGAACTCGCGACCTTATGCTTGCCAGGCAGGCGTTTCTGCCCCTGAGCTAAATCCCCGGCTAGCAAATTAATTTTTAATAATACAGGTGGGTCTTGTCCAATTAGTTGAAGGCTGTGATACAAAATGACAATCCTCACAAGAAGGAAAAAAAATTCTGCTTCTAGACTGACCTCAGACTCAAGTACACAGGATCAGCTCTTCCCTGTAAAGGGTAGTTTTGAATTTGACAATTCCCATAATTCCATGAGTCAACTTAACAATTCCCTGTCTGTCTGTATGCCACCATCTTCCTGTCTCTCCAAATTCTCATACACACACACACACACACACACACACACACACACTACATCTATGTATAATTTATGTATATCCACAGTCTTACATGTGTAATGGGCATCCATATACATCCTATTGGCTCTTTTCTTTGGATAGCCATAACTAATAAAAGGCACATAGAAGTGATAAGATTTGATTTTTTGATTTGTTTTTTTAGTATGCAGTCAGTCATTTAGTAACCATTTACACTGAGCACCTACCAGGAACCGGCACTGCTCCAGTCGGTAGATTATACAGGAAACAAACTTTCCTGTTTGTTTTCCTGTTTGCATTCCAAGCACACAGACAGCACCTACTACATGTAAGGTTCTGAAACTCAGCATGACGTGGCCTTCACAGAAGAGAGTGTAAGAATCCCTGAGCACCTCTAAGTCTAGAAAACACCCCGAGTCCTTCTCTGCATGTGGCAAACTGAGCAGAAAGGTTTCCATCAACTGTTCTTTCCTTGCATAAATCTCTGTCCCAAGAAGTCTCTTTAATCTCTCTAGAGTCACAGTAGTTGGGTCCTTGAAAGGAGAATATCATTGGTGACTTCCCACTTACCCTGGTGACAGGTACACATGCACTCAGACACACCTGGTACCAGCTCCTGGTACCTTAAACCAGTCTGTATTTGTTGAAATCTTGTTATGAAGTTATGAATTGTTTTAGACTGCCCAACATATATTCTCTTTGGTCTCTTTTTCTTTTGGATACCTATACAGCAACTACACTCTGAGCACTTATTGTCAAAGTACTAGTTATTATATTGCAACAAGTTCCCGACGAATTGAGAATGTCTCAGCATTGTGGGCTTCTTAGCACTAAAAGACAGCATCCATGCCAAGCTATTGCCACTCCTTCAGCACTGACGATTATTCTGATGCCCAGAGACTTGACAATACTTGTCACAATTCTCATCACACACCTTTGAAAAAGAGCAAGATGTGGCACAAGTCATCCAGCCCAGGTGAAGGACTCTTCATCACTTCGGTCCTTCACCTGAAGAGAATGTGAACCCAGTATCTTCGTTACTGCATCATCAATCTTTCCTCTGGCCGTTTCTTCCAGGGTCCACACTGAGACCAAGGCTCAGGGCTAGAGATGTGGCAAGGTTTGTTAAACACTCCGAAAAGGGTTTAGTGTCTGAGGCAGTTAAACTGTCCTTCACCTGCGATGTGTTTGCTTAGCCCTGGGATTTAAATCTGACGCTAGCATCAATAATTAAAAATGTGGAGACAGTATGCACACTTAATATTCAGAAGTCACATTCCTAAGGAACTTTAAAATGATGTTTTACAAAGAAAATCATTCTGACTTCATTATATGTGTTGGAATCCCATCTACTCTGCCCTTTATAGGTCATGGTGCCAACATACCAATATAAGAGGCAGTGGAGTTGTTCTTGCAACCCAGCACTATGGTGGGCAAGACCTTGCACCTCCCTTAATACAGACAATGGAGAGCATCAGCAAGCCAGTGAGAGGGGCCTGGCTGCAGCTGAGAGCAGACGAGGCATCCATCCCAGCCCCAGAAGGTCCAGGTCCTTCTCTTCCGCACAGCAGACTTTCATGTGCGATCTTCAGGAAGCCCAGGAGTTTCTTTGATTTTTTTGTCCTCCCCTGAATGAAGCAGAGTACCATCCTGGGACTCATTCTGGCAGACCCACTTCAGCCTCTTGAGGGTAAGGATGGACCCTGCTGTGCTATGGTCAGACTGGGATGTAGAGAAGTTGGTACTGTTCTATTTGCTGGGCCAGGGTACTGATTTTGTGGTATCGACAGCACTGACATTAGAATGCAGATCCTCTGAAGTGCACATTCTCCCAGGCATATTAATGCACCTTTGTTGAATGACATTTATTTATTTCACTAACTTTTCCTAGGTCACAAATATGGAGTAATCTTTTTTTTTATTACCCTCAAGTATTTACATGGGTTTTGTTGATAAATTCTAAAAACACATTAATAGAAGCTTTACTCAGGGATATATTTTCTTTTACTTCTGTAAGTGTACATCATGAAGGCAGAAGGTAAATTTATTAGGACCCTATATAAAGCAATAGTAAAGAAATATTTTTAACTCTAATAAAGAAATGCATATTGCTTCAGCTGTTAAACACAATATGTGACCCACAATTAGGTTTTTAAGTGACAGATTTACTCTGGTTATTTATATTATAATTCTATTCCTGTGATGCAGAGTGACTTGAGGTTTTTTCCCTCCTATTTTGCACTTCCCAATGAGAAGTTTGTCTTGTCAATCAGGCCTGGGATGTGTGAAGCTTAGAAATATTGTCACTGTCACCATCAAAGATGGAGGCAATTTATCCAGAAGGCATTGAGATGTGCCCTGGAAGATAAAAACACTTAATAAAGATGGTACCATTTTGAAAGCCATGTTCCCTCATCTGCTAACCCAATAGGGGTCAAGCCTGATTCTGTTCCATGTAATGGCACAAGAACAATTTATTTCATAACAAGTTCGATATTTCCCCCTCTGCTTTCCAATCGGTAGAAAATGCTGAAAAGGAGGCCAAAATTCACCAGAGCACTCTAGGCCCTAAAACATTTGCAATGAGAAAATTCTCTAAATGATAAATCAATACCAGGCGCACTGCATGAGAGTTATCGTGACAAATAGACTCAAAGGACAAGCACGGTGGCAGGTGAGAAATATCACCAATTTTAGCCCTTGAAGCACTTGATCAGTTCATTTTCCTTGGCACACAACTCATTAGGAGTGAACCACGGAAGGCAGTAGATGTTTAGGAAGAGTAATTGCTGAGACACGTGTGGCTGGCAATAATGAAATAGGCACACGAATCTACCGACCACAACTCTGGAACAGTGTCCAGGGAAGTGGTTAGAAAAAAGAGAGAAGAAAAAGAAGGCCACCAAAGCTAACTGAACCTACCACATATTCCAGGGCAGTGAAGGCATGTTCAAATATGGACTTTCGCGTGAATGTTCCTCACAGTTTATTAGCTACACACTCAGAAGAGAGTTCAGTAGGGGAACGGCTGAGATAACAGTGCATATCCATATCACAGAACACTAATTAGCCATGAAGAGATAAGTTTTTGATTCCTGGAACAACTTGGATGAGTCTGCTTGGAATTATTTTAGTTGAAAAAAGCCAATCTGGAAGATTATTGGGGATAGGCCTGAGGAATGGAGCAGAGGTGGGCGTGGGTAGAGAAAAGGTTATGAAGACTTGGGTCAAGATGGATGTGTTTAGTGTCTCGGCCTTTGTGGATATATGAGTCTCCCCGTGTGCTTACTCTGAATAGATGAATATTAATAAAACTGAAAAATCTGAATAACACCAATGTAGAATATGATATTACACTATAGATTTATAAAATGTTATCTCTGGAGAAACTGGGTGAAGTAAGTCTGGGAGTTTTTTTTTCTTTTGCATTATGCATTATATATAAATGGTGAATGATCCCAACAAAAACTTCAATTACTAAAAGATTTTCTCCTCTACCATATTGACTTTTTTTTTCTAATAAAGTTCTTTTAATAATTATACAAATTGGGCCAGGGATACAGCTCGGTAGCACAGCACCTGCCTGGAAAGCAATCTCCAGTACTAAAACGATAAGCAAATAAAAATAAAACCTTTAAAAATAATTATACAAGTTACGTATTATATATACATGTGTGTGAATATATATGCATGTGTATATACATATAGATAAATGAACATACACATCTTGTTCATGTAAATTGTAAGGTAACTCAAACCAGAGAAATATTTAAACCTTAAGTTACATGTTTTCAGAAAATAATTTTGGAAAGTTCAATTTTTTTGTACTATTTTGCACAGGAAATATGACAAGGTGGGGAAGAAATGATTAAATAGGTCTGAAATCCACTCCCTCCTTTCACGGGGCAGAGGTGATTCCAGAAAGAAACAACATACTCAGAGCTCTGCGTCTACCTGTCGGCAGTGCATCTGCTGTTCGCTAGCAGATGCAAGCTTACCTGAGCAATCCTTTATGTGCATTGTGCCTAGAATCACTCATGGTAACAAGGAAAGCCTAAAATCTGTGAATTTAGGGCCCCCGGTTCCCAAAGAAACATCTTAAAAGGTGTGTTCCTAAATATAAAATAGAGATATTTTGGGAGTCAAAGAGCTCTCTTTCTCCAAAGCACGATAACTACACACCGTAGTATTAACTTCAAAAGCTATAAAGACAAACAGACACAGGAAAGAGAATTTTCTTCAGATTAAAGGACACTAAATGAGCCACTGATGCTATCCTAGATTGGACCTCTACTATCATTTGTTTTTCTTTTGATAGAAAGTACATTCATATGCAATTGTAAAAAATATGACTGAGACCTGTAGATTAGATAATTGTAGTAGATAGATATTAATTTTATGATTTTACTAACTGTTCTAGGGTTTAAAAATATCTTAGTTTCTGGGAAGGTGACAAAGGGCAGCATGTCTGCAATTTGCTGTGAAACAATTGAAAAAACAGTGCGTATGTGTGTGATGTAAAAGTAAGAGAGACACACAAATATACTCACAGAGAACATAAGTGACACACTAAACAAGTGTTTGGAAAATATGGAAAAACACAAGGATGGCAATATCAAAACATTTAAGCATTTTTATGTCTGAAATTATTTTATACCAAAAAGTTGAAAAGAAAAATAATGAAGATATTTGCCTCAGGATCAATTCAAATGAAAAATAAAACCTTTATGAGCACACATTGTTGACTAAGCAATGCTCATATGCTGAAAAGCAAATTTACTTTTAAGACATATACAGCCAAAGATCTATTTGTGATCAAAATCTACCCTCCCATGCTGATTAGAACAAACTATTTTAGTTACAGGTGACAAATTCTACTCCTTCTGAGCTGTGTGTGCCCAAGTGTGTGCTCATGCATTCAGGTAAATGTACAGCAGGTAAAATTATGTATTACACACCAAAGTAGCAGCTTTCCTGAAGAAACACCTCAGGCGATAAAAGCTGTGATCGCACAGGAGTTTTCAATGTCATATTCTTCTTTCTGTTTACTGAGAAGAGCTCAGTAATTTTAATATACAGCCTCATTATGCTTTTATGTTCTTAAAACCATCTTAGGACCACTGCTTTTCTACTATTAACTAGTGAGCCTGCCCAAGAAAATACTGTAACTATTTGATAACATTATCATTATTTATGTCCATATTGAAATTATCACACTGGAAAAAATCTTATGTGTTTCCCACTGGATATCTTTTTAAGAAACAAAAGTCATATCAGTAATTTAAAAATACAAACACAAGTACTTACAATACAGAAGCTAATATACCGTAGCTTTGTAGGACATCTAGTTAAAGTCATTGCTCAAGAGTGTATTTTTAAGAGAAGAAAAAAAAAAGGCTTTCTTCTCTGAGAATGTTTGAAAAACAAGAATAAATGGAAAATTAGATTCACGGGGTTTATTGAGATGCACAACCACCTCAGCAATACCTTGATCTGCAGGGAGAAAGCATTTGCACTGGAGAAAAGGGCTCAAATCATGATGGATTAAGAGAAATGAAGAAGCTCCTCCATTATTTTTCAAGAAGCACCTGCTTGGCGCTGCAGAGAGCAGTCTTATTTTCTTACTTTAGGCCACAGTAGCACATTACTTACAAGCCAGTAACCAGGACAAGTGTGTGATCACTGTTTGGTAGACAGATTCAGAATTGCTTTTCGCTGTTTCACTCCACAGAAGCAAAGAACTGTAACTGACCAGCTCCAGGACCCATCAGCTCAGGTAAGCAGAAAATGCAACCCAGCAAGGCAAGATGAGGGCCTGGTGAGTGACATCAGAATGGTTCTGTAGCCAGAAAAGAAAGAGCAAGGAAAACATCCAGTGTGTACTCTTTCTAAGGTGGCTGGCTGACTCTGGTCCTCTTCCGTATTTCAGGGCCTCATATTCCTAAAGCAAAGATGCAGAAAACATGACTCTCATGGATTGAAGCCAAGAAAGGAGATACCTTTTTAAAAAAAAGAACTTTATCTTCATTTTTTTAGGAAATGTCTCCTAATGAAGCTAAATAATACCTATGTAAATTTACTCGATTTCACACGAGTCTCTGCATATTGCCCTTTTATTGATACTTCCCAGTTTTCTGTGTGACCTGTGTGACCCCGCCGCCTTTTCTCTTTTCTGCTTTGGAGACAGCCGGGCATGTCTGCCACTTGTGCCAGATTCAAATGCTACCACAGTGACTTGGTAGCAATCTAACCTGTGAAATCTTTGAAGAGATGTACTGCAAAGTCAGACTTGATTTCTCTTTCCCATCAAAGTCATGTGCAGTAAAACAATGACAGTTGGCTTTTGTGTTCATCATTTTCTTAAGACACAAACCATCAAAGCCTTGCCTAAGAAGTGACCTCACTGTTCCCACCCACCAGAATTCTTTCTCTGAGCTGCTGCTTGCAAAATTCTTTAATTTTTTCCCGGTGTACAAATACCTAGGAATTCATAACAGCCCACTTTAGAATGTAAACTAGAATGTAAAGTTGTAGGTCATATCAACAGCCTAGTTACAACACACTACTTTAGCCCATTAAACATTAAATGAATAAGGAATGAGTGAATTCATTCAACTCCAATATTCAAAAGGCTCAACACATCATATCATAATTTTTCAAGTCTCTTAAAATTCAGACTAGTTTCACACAAAGAGTTTATCTTCCTTTCTGACATTGATCTATTTGTAATGATGAATAATAATAACTAATAATAATTTCATTTAATACTGATAAAATATGATAAAATACTGATAAAATATGCTGATAAAATAAAGATACCACTAAACCTGAAATATAACTGATCTAATATTTAAAGATATTTTCTGAATTAATTTTTGCTGATGATTAGTTAAAAAAAACTGGAGGCATAAAAAGTTAGTGACTGGTGGTGGATCTGATTGTTTCAGCAGTTCTTTTGGGTTGATGCGGTCAAGGTTCTGTACTGCCAGGGCTTTTCTACAGTGATGTCTTGCACAAACTTTGTGACTCTGCTCACAAACGGGAAGCATCTAAGATGGGTTCACCAACAAAAAGAAAGGTGGAGTTTGCGGGTAGGAGATGATCAGGAAATCTTCCTTTGGGAATGCAACTATAGTGATGAGTTTCAGGAACCTAGCAGGAGACTTCAACTACACAGCAAAGGTCTCCAATCAAGATGTGCCCGGTCTACCCAGCACCTTCTCTCGTGGAGAAGCTCTTCTGGGCCACTTCACATGGTCTCGTCCTTCAGATTCATCACTGTCTCATGTCTAGGGCAGAGATGGCTTGGGCAGACAGGAGGGTCCTGCTGTGACGGGCATCCATCTCCTGCTCACGTGCTCCCAGCACAAACCAAACTTGACCTTGCCCGTTGACCACAGTCACCCTGTAGCAATTCAATCCAGGGGTTAAAGGAAAAATGACTCTTGGAGTGTAGCATGGACTCCACTAACTCCCAGAAACCACAGAAGGAGAGGCAATATGTCCTCATCTTTAACAAAAATATTCAGTGGAAAAATACAAAAATTAAAGGAATGCTACATTTTCTCAACAAACCTTAGGCAGCAAAGGTAGCACTACCAACTCCTTAAAATGCACTCCCTCCAGTGGTTGCTTGTTTAGTGGTTGCTGAAACTTTAACGTTCCTAAATGAGAAATGGGTAAGTGTGGGGAGGAGGAGGCTAGAGATGTGCTGTGTGGCACAAGAACACATGTCTTTAACATTTTTTATTCTACAAAGGCTGATAGTAGGGAAACGAATAGAGTTAGTGAGTGAACAAATCTTATTTTCTTCTTCATGTATTTTAATTTTCTTTTAGAAAGTATATGAAATAAAAGCACAATTTAAATGATCCCTCAAGCAGTTGAATTCACTCCTATTCTCAACCATTCTCCAAAAATTAGACAATTTATTACTCAAGTAGGAAGCCTAGATTTAAAAAGGGATCCAAAGACAGTGATTCTAAGAAAGCATTTGATCCCCCTCTATTTGATTTCGGTCTAGATGAAAAATTACAATTGGATGATACCATCTCACTTTCAAAATGCACAGGAAATTCCACTCATTTAAATGCTGAGATCCACAGTTCAATGTCTACTTGCTTTTGACTGCACATGAATATAAACCCCACACACACACACCAGCCTTGGTTATAAAAATACTATAACTCTTAGCTTGTAGACACCCAAATAATGTCAGTAATCTCCTATCATGTCAAATGGTACAAAAATCTTCTATCAACTACATCTCTATCATCTCAACTTCACCATGCAGAGAAAGACAGTTATATGAGGTGTTCCCAAGGAAATGTCCCTTAAGACTCACAGTCTGATTGCAATCCGGTACCCTGAGTTTTTCCCCCTAGGTCTGGTTGTCACTTGTTCATCACTTCTGTTGCTGCTGCTGCTGCCATGTGCTTGGAGAAACCGCACATCCATGGAGGTAGCTCTTATGTTCACGCCAAAGACACTGTCCCTGCTTCTCAACCCTTGGGCTCTCAAGAACCACACAAGTTCAAGCTGAGACACAGGTTCTTTCCGAAGTCCCGGCTACTTTTGGTCACTTGAACCTACATATTTACATTTTGTCCTTAGAGTGGACCAACTTCTCTCAAGTTGATCCTTCTGTGTGGCTCTCACTCTCATCTAGCAAAAGAAATTCAAACTAAGGTAAAAGATCTGGACAGGAAAAGTAGTTCAACCAGGGCCAGAGGAACCATGGATCCCAAGAAAAGATAAAAGCAAAACAAGACACAAAAACATAATCGTTTTCATTGGAAGCCAATACTAATTAGAATAATCTATTTTGAAAAGAAATAGAATAAAAACAAAAATGAAATTTAAAGAATAAAGCTATATGTCACCAGGAAATTAAATTATGACAAACTTGTCAAGACTCCTAATTATTATATGATTATCATCCAAAATACAAAAATTATAACAGCACTGAACATTTGCTGGGTTAACATGCACCAGGCCCCCCGGTTCACTCTCCAGCACAGAGAGAGAGAGAGAGAGAGAGAGAGACAGACAGACAGACAGAGACAGAGAGACAGGGAGACAAAAGCAGAGACAGACAGCCAGACAGTCAGAAAGGAGGGGAGGGGAAAAAGACAGAGGAGGGGAGGGGAAGGAGGATGAGGAGGAAGAAGAGAGGTATTGGGATCCTTTTGGGGATGGTACTTCTTTTTTTCTGTCGCAAATACCTCTCCTTCCAGGAGCACCAATCATCACCAGAAGGGTCTGAAATTACACCAGCTCCGTGGATGGAGCTCTAGCGCCGTGAAGCCCAAAGGAAGGGCAGGTAGCAGTGGCTAATGACGTACACTAAGATCATAATGTGTGCTTCATTGTTTCATTACTGTAAATGTGAGATTTTACCTCATGCTTCATTTTTATATTTTTATTTAGGAAATATATCAAATGTGGAGTTTCGTGGATCTTGTGTTACGAAATCCTTCCAGTTTTTAAAATAACAGTATCTTAGGTGTGATGCACAATTAACACTGACATTTTGCTGGGGTAAGGAATCATCACACAACCTGAAGAATTAAATACAAACCTGAGTGTACATTTGCACTTTACCAAAAGAAGATACATCCCTTTCATCTTACATCTCAGACAGATTAGTACTGCGAAAGTAGGGAATGCCATCTATAGAAAATTCCTAGAAATAGAGCTATAATAGCAACAGAAATGATCGATTTCAGGCTTGGATACATATAATAAATTCCTTTTCAGAAATGTTTTTTTCACATTTTTATTCCCAATAGTATGTATGAGATCCTTCCTGTATAGCAGACATTTTTCAAAACAGGCCATCATCATTTTTACTACCTTTGCCAATTTGCCAGGGGAAAAGCATTATTCTGCTATGTTTGGTTGCTGGTAAGACCACAGGTTTTCCCACGTACATGGGAGATCTGTATTCTTTCCTTTGTAAGTGACATGTTCAATGGCTTCTCTGCCCCTCTTATTCCCACAGGGGTGGTTTATCTTCTTTCCCAAATGTACACTTCATTTTGTTATATATCTCACTTCATTAGCTAAAATGTCCAGAACCATAATTAAAAATACTGATCTTAATGACAGCCTAAAATTATTTGAAAACATCAGAAACATAGCATGAAATATACAATCAGCCAAATGAGTTTCAACTTCTATGTTATTTACTAACTGGGTATTAGTAGCTCATATAACTGATCACCAAGAACTTACTATTTCATAAAAAAAATTCACATTTCTTTCCCAAGTTTAATAGCTCAGAAATCCTGAAATTCATATCTTTATAATCTGATGATCATAAGAAAATTTCTCACTGTATTCATTCTGTTTTTTTAAAAATTCAGTCAGAAGAGCAGAATTGCCAAATGTCACCTACACAGAACACACATAATTATGGAAACAGTTTGCTGCATTATAGTCTCATGCATTTAAATGCCTTTTTCCAAAAGCACCTAATTTTCTAATATGCAGTTCAGTTTATTTCAACTTTAGGAAAGTTTATAAATCAATGTATACACATGTACATGTAAGTATTCAGGTATATACAGTCATATTCCTAATGGCATATATACACCTATGTATAATTAACCTTAACAGTCATGATTCTATTATTATTTATCACAGAAAAAGAAAATGAAATAAAAAAAATACCCCCAAATAGTTATTTGTCTATAGATTTTCTCCAAAATAACAGCTCCCAAATCTTTAAGTTGTCTTGTGCTGTAATCTCAACAATCCCTGAAGCAAGAAGAGAGAGACTAAAATTGCAGCTAACCATAAAAAGAAACGGCTGCCACACCCTTAAAGTCCCCCACTGGAGCATGCAACCCTTAGCTTCACACCTCCCTCCCACACCACAATCAAAGTGAGGGCCGTGATGGAGGAAAACACTTGGAGATTTCTCTGGATGTCAAAGAGAAAATCTTTCCAGCAGAAACCTACTACTGCTTGGACCTACACTGAGAAGTCAAGGGCTCAGGACTGCTGCAGCTGCTAGCCCATGATTTGGAGGTAAGACAGACTGTCCACATCTGGAGAAATTATTTGGCTACCCTGGATCGAGTCATGGGTACTTAACAGTTTTCCCTTTCGGTGGCTGCCAAATGACGGTGGATTAGGAAAAATTCTACGAAGCTGCGACCATATGCATTGCTGCTGTGTGAAGGCTGGCACATTCCCACAGAGTACCCACACCGGACTCCTGCAGAGATGTACATGCCCTGCCATCAGCCATCTTGGCACAGAGAGTCCTGTCACAAGCTGTGAGTGAAGCCCAGACAGACATCACCACAGAACCTGTAGAGCAAGAGCCGTGGCACCACGCCACTCTCCAGGCAGTGGACCAGGGTCACAGCTTCAGACAAAAATCATGTGCTTGGAAAGCCATCACTGCTCTCTAAATAATATGTCCTTTCTTTGGACATCTCCTAATATTTCCTATAAAGGAAAAAAAAACATTCACCCCCCCCATAATAGATTAGAAACCTGTCATCAATAAACACAGCGTAAGGAAGCTGGTTAGGAAGCAGGCTGTAGAACCAAGTGCAAGGTAGTTTGACTCTGTCTCTGAGCTTCTAATTTCTTTTCCTTCTCTATGCATCCTGTCAGCCATTCCTGTGTCACAATTCCTGTGTTCTCTAAGAATGCTAGTCTCACTTGGTGGCCACTGAAGGTGTGAAACCATTTGCCTTCCTTTCCAATTACTGCACTGGGAAATAGTCAAATCCTTAACAGAATTTTTTATTTAAAAGGGACTGGATATGTAACTCGGTGGTAAATCATGAGCTTAATATTTACACGGCCCTGGGTTTCATCCCCAGTGCTGCAAAAAATAATTTTAATTTACTAATACTATAAAAAAATCAGAAATAGCTTTTGGAAGCAGTGGATTTTAGGCATCCACTGGAAGAGCGTGAAAAATAGCAATAGCATTTGGACCTAAGATACTTAATTTCTCATTATCTCAATCATAGCTTTATTAAAGTAGCAAATGAATGGGTTGTTTAAGTAATCCATGGTTTGGGGCTACTTATGTAATCTTGACATCTTCATCTCAAAGTGGGAGTTCCTTAAGTGGTTATTCTTTATCAGCTCCTCAGAATCTCACAGTGAATAAATATACAATTGAAGCTAACAGTCCATTAGGCAACACAAATGTAGTAGTCTCTCCTTACTTGTGGCTTTGTTTTCCATGATTTCCATTACCTGTGGTCAGCTGTGGTCTGACATTGGTAAATGAAAAACTCTAAAATTCAAAAGCTTTAAATTGGTCCCTTTTTAGAATAATGTGATAAAAGCTTGTTCTTTCCTGCTATGTTCTGCCCAAGACATGGATCATTTCCTTATTCACGGTATCCACTCTGTATATACTGCCTCCCTATTAGTCACTTATTAGCTATCTCTGGCTTACTGTTGTGGTCATACAATAATTTTACATATCTGTGATCTTAGGTATCCACTGGAAGAGGGTGAAATAGTGCCTCAGAAGATAAGTGGTGACCAGTGAAATAAAGTGTAGAGTATAAAATTGTTGGGGCTGGGGAGAAAATGAAGCGATGTGCATAAATATTCACCACAATGTCTGCTTCATGAAATCTTGCAAACACTTTCTGATTGTTACAAACTGACATGGCCCAGCTTCCTGTTCAGTTCAGATTCTTGTTCACCCCTCGTTTTCATTCTCGCTGCCTTACAATCCATTTGGTAGTTAATATGCTCCTCCCATACTCAGTATAGAGCCAGATCTATGCCATCTCTCTGCAGAAAAGATATAAAACAGCCTAGTGTTCAAGTCCAGGGCCTACTTTAGTCTCCTGTTGAAATAAGGGTCAAGCACACACGTGAGCTTGGAGCCTCCCAGATGCCCCAAATCTTTGTGGCTTAGGCTTCCCTCACTGACCTTTTCTCAAGGACACTGGGTAGTGCTTGCCCCTGCTTTCAGATTTTGCTAAAAAAAAAAAAAACCTTTAGCAACATTAATGCTAGAATATTCAATTATAGGAATAGTTTATATATGAAAGCATACACACAGTTTTTACATGTGAACCCAAAGGTTACTACTGGACAGGAAACTGTATAGGCTAGAAATCACCTTCAACCACTCACACAGAGATACACTACTTGTGCCAAAGAAATTTCATATTTCTCGCTTATGCTGGATATGGTAGGAAATTCTACAATTAATTCTGTTTTAAAGATAGTCCCATGTTAATTAACTTGCTTGACAATAAGATTTCATAATCAGTTCCTACTCCCCTAGAGAGCCTACCTAGCATTTCCCCTGCTCCCAGGACTTTCCTACCTAACTGCTGTTAGATGGGACATGCTTTAGGGAGCCTTTTTCTCTACAAACAGAGATCGATAAAGCACTTGCTGCTTTTAAATCAGATTTATGTTTGGTCCATTTTCTCCCCCAAGAAATCCTCATATATGAAATAAATTCACTTGATAATCCATTGCTTAATTTCACCTGTGGGAAATGCTCATTTCAAGAAGGAAGGAAAAAATTGGGCTGACAACTACCTGGAGATCAGCTGGCACCTTGCTGATGTAAAGAGGAAAGGCATTCGATAATAATTCCAGGAGCCACCTCCATGAACGTTGACAGTGGCTAAGAATAAAGCAAGCAGAATTTTATTTTGAGCCTTTTGGAAGCTTTCTTTATAAGGAAGAATTCTGTGTAATAAAAGGACTCCAGTACTAAAATGTAGCCCTATGTCGGGCAACTTTTATTCTTTTGTTATGTGTCAAATATAATTGTTGTGAAAATTGTATTTCAATAAGTGAGTGATTTTAAGTGACATTTCAGTCAACAGTGAATCAGAACAACAATAGCCTGTGCCACAAAAATCTAGTAGAACATTTATAAACTACCATAATATAATCCTTTGTGAGTGTAAGACAAAAGTCTATAATTAAAATATCTGCAAGGCATACAAATTTACAGAAAGATGCAATGCATATATGCCACATTTGGAAATAGGCATTAGCTTCTTAATTGGATATTTCTCATCCATCTGGGTGTCTTGTTTGAGTTTCTATATCTATTATAGAAAATGATTTAATTAGAATTCCACCAAAATTTGATTTTTTCAAAAACTATAAATTCAGAAATATACTTACCAGGAATGGAAAACAACCATTTACTTACTTGAAAGCAAATAGTACCTAAAATATACAAGACACTGTGTGGGCATATGGGAAAAGGGAGAACAAAATAAGCAAAAATCTCTGCCTCATGAAGGAGAGAAAATATCCCATCTGTTTCTTTGCCACAGTCACAGAAGTGGAGACTCCTGGAAGTTCCAGGGGCCATGTCCCCCCCTGGAGCCTGGATGAACACCCTCAGGTCCATCCTCCTGTCCAATATAAAATAAGATTTTACCTCTGAAACTAGATTACTGTTTTTGGACATAACAGGCAATGTCATCGTGCAGTCTTTTAGGTACATTGAGCAGTTGCCCTAAAGGGGCTTAATAAAGAAATGTCAAGTGACTGTCCTCAAGAAATGTACTGTTTCTAAAGGTTCCCACAGCAATGATGCAACAAACCAGGCATAGCCCACCCATGAGCAAGATTCCAGGATCATCTGGGAAAAGCATTTAGGATTATGGTGCAGAAATGTTTTTTAAATGTAAAACAATTTAAAGAAATCTCTTCCCACTTATTCAATATTTGTTTTAATCATACAACTGTATGGTAACGAAGGATTAGATAACTATAGATCAGTAAGTGTTTAATAGGTGATTCTTAAGTGCATGTGATCTTACTAGCCAGGTTGAAAGTAACAACAAAAAATAAAAATAAGACAAAGAAAAGCATTGCAATCATATTGGAATAAACAAAGGTGAAGTCACTCTCACTAACGCAAGCTAGCTGGTAATTAAGCGGTAAATTTTTCAGCACAAATCGTACAGCACAAGAAGACAGAGAAAAAAGGCTTCATGGGGTTGAGGTAAACAAATCTTCAACAAGAGCTTGTGCAGGTTAGGGAGACAGTCTGCATTGGGCTCGGCTCAGGAATCAATTCTATGAAATGCAGCACAGAAAAATCCATGTGACTGAAGCAGGACTTGTGTCTGGGGAAGAAGTGCTATGTAATAACACAGATGAAAGGGATTACAAAAGCTCTACATTGGGTACCATCCAGAGCTTGATAGGAACAGGGCTGCACAGCAGAAGGCAGGCGGTAGTGGACAAGCAAGTAAAGCTTCTATATTTACAGCCATCACTGGCATCACCGCTGAGCTCTGCCTCCTGCTGGACAAGCTGTGGCATTAGAATCTCATAAGAGTGTGAACCCTACCATGAACCGCTCATGTGAAAGATCTAGGATCTCTTGAGAATCAAATTCCCAATGTGAAGTAGAGCTGAGGCAGTGATGCTAGTGCTGGGGCATGTCATTAGTATGTATTACAAATATTTTTGTTACTAATAAAAAAGAAATGAAAACAATTTTCTTTCATGAAATCTGTTCCTGGTACTAAGCATGTTGGGGACTGCTGTTCTAGATGACTAGGAAGAGTCCAGACTAGGTACACTCAATAATGGGACTAGAAGGACAGTGGGGTAGGAGTGAGTAAAATGACAATGTGGCAGTGAGCAAAACTGACCATCATTAAGACAAGCTAGTCACACAGAAAAATGTTTTGTTGTGCTTCAGTGCAGAACTGTGCATTGCCTAGACCCCAGAGGCAGGTTACCTGACTATGGAGTATTTCACAGTGCTGACAAAAGTTATAGGCCAGTGATACCATTACAAAATAATTCTTGCACATAGGTGTGCAGATCCTACGTAGTCGTGGGTTGATGAGTACATTCATACATAACATATGAAAGGCAAAATTTTGCCTCTTTCTGAAAACCGTCATGCCACATGGCTCAGGTGTGGGTACCGTGACAGAGATCAGGACTACAGAAAATGAAAAGAAGGGGAAAACACATTCTTTAAAGAAAATGATAAGCATGATGTGGTGCCTGAACAATGTGGGTATGATGCCCAGCTCACTCACTCACTGAAATCTCTTATTTGGATCATTCGTGTCTCTGAACATTTGCAAACCTTGAGAAACAATGAAACCCTACTAGTTGCCTGATGCAAGAAAAAAGGCAAAGTAATGTTAGCAGCACGGGTCCCTCAACATGCTCCTCCATGGTGAGTTTCTCTGCTCCTCATGTGCGGATGATCTCTGAAAATCTACGCCAGCCTCTAAATCTGATTTATCTCTCGGTTTCAACCATCCCTGAGGAGACATATGGCAAGAAAAACAAGACTAATACAACACATTTAAAAAGTTTTTTCCTTTGTCCCATGAAGCCAAATTTAAAGAGTAAATTGAAAAATAAACAGAGGAGAAAATATTGTCTGGAAAAAGATAAAAAGCAGAGTTGCTTCAGGTATTTTCCCCTCTGACTAATCTATCTGTGGATAATTGGAAATCGACCAGGACCATAACTGTGCTTTTTTTTTTAATCATAAAAGCCAAATAAAAAGAAAACCAGGGGCTGTGGCTGTAGCTCAGTGGTGGAGCACATGTTTAGCATAGAAAAGATTCCCAGTTTGACCTCCAGTCCTATCTCCTCCCCCAAAGAAAACCAAATGCTGGTTGTCTGCACATGTAATATATATTTGGTTTGATACACAAAATTCACCATGGGATAAATTGAAGATAACACTGAACTCATATTTAAGCAAACAAACTTACAAATATATCTATTGCTTTTATTCTAAAAAGCAGAATAAAGTCTGAAAATATATCCACAAATGCTGAGTTTGGATTTTCTTAGCCACATGGTCTGATTTCTTTATGACAGCTCATTCATATACTCCAAAAGTTTGCAAAATGTTTCCACATGGGGCATTCTTGTTGGTCCTAATCTTTTTTTTTTTTTTTTACTTTGAAGGTAGCAAAACACAACAGAACAAGACAGAACAAAGCCAATCGAGACAATGCAGTGAAATTGGTACAGAACTTCACAGCAGGTTACCCGGATAACAGTAATAGGTGCCATAGTATATCTCATTATCTTCACAACAGTTGTCCTTTCAAGCAGGTAGAGCAAAATTAAACTAAATACAGAACATTGTAAAACCTATCAAAACAGAGTATTGAAGAGAGCAATATAATTAAGCAAAATAAAACAGTGATAACAATATTTGCCTTCAAAGACATGGTAGAACAAAATCCCCCATATTTGCTATATTGCATATGCTCATCCTCCCAAGAGATGCTCAGACCTCTGGCTCCTGTTTGCTAATGGGGGGAACTGGGGAGGATGTTTGATTCTCAGCCCATGCACTGGTAGGCTCATGGCTGCTTACCCGGGAAGAGAGCATGTTGCTTTGTTGCCCAGCACCCTAAGTTCCAACATGGCAAGGATCTTGTTGATCCTAATCTTGTGACTCAAGGTTCCCAATGACAAGCAAGTTGAGACTGACAGGTTGAATGAAACTGCCTTTCCTAGTGGATAAGCTATTGTCAAGAGCTAGGTTTCAAACTAAGAAAATTTGGAATTCTAGTTAACACTTCATTAATCAGAAATGATAACTCATGTGTGTGTACTGTACAGGATCTGATTATTTTAATACAAATATTCACATTTATTGTTCCTCATTTCTAAATGAAATCTCAGAAGATGCTCTCATAAATCCATATTAGTAAAGAGTAAGAAGAACACCATGGAAAAGAAAAAAACAAGCAAAAAAACCACAGAGACCCAACTTGTGACAGACACATGCTCCTGCCTAGTGCCCCTGCCCCTGGCCACTTTCGTCCATGGTAGAGCTACATCACAAGCAGCCAGTTTTGGGTGATTTGTCAGGCAGCAATGTTGGCCACAAATAACAGATACACATTGCTTTCTGTTAGACTCACTACCCACCTGACTCTGTTCTCCAAACATATCCTTCTTGAAAGAAAAATAATCTGGATGAATACATGGTCTATGTTTAAGAAACTAAACTCTGAAAAAAATGCAAAATCTAGCAAGCACACCAGGAAGCCCTCAGGATAATGCAATATAAATAAATCTCCTTCCAAAAAATGAAAAATCTATTCTTCTGTGACTACAGCCCAGAATCAAATTGATCCTTTCATCTGATTTGACTTTTTCCCTATCCCCAATACAACCATCAAGCAGTATGATAATCAAAAATGTTCACACATTTCTTGCTAAAATCAATTTTTACTGTGATAAATTGCACTGCCAGAGTGATTAAAACAATTTTACTTCAATGTCCCTAGTGTTCCATAGTCTAATATACCCTAACAGTAGAGATTCATATTCCCTGATTTTTTACTATCTAGGGAGGGAGGGAGAGAGAGAGAGGCGCAGAATCACCTAGTCCTTACATAGCTAGAAGAGGCAATTATCTATTTGGAAATAAATTTCCAGCTTTACCTGACCTACCTTTTTTCTATGACCTTTCCTCCAAATGTAAAATAATGTATGCAATTTTATCTTAATAGAAATTATTGTTTCTGTTGCTCTCGAGACGTGCTGCATGACACTAACAATGCCAGAAACAGACAAAATCCTCACAACATATAAGTCAATTTAAAATTTTTCATTTTTCATTTTCCACCTATGATTCTGTCTAGTTCCTCCTCCTGCAAACAAGCTGTGGATTTCTGCTTCATTAAAATAAGGGTACACACTGAAAACAGGATTAAATAGAGAAGACATTTACCATCATGGAAAATGAAACTATTTGTGAAAAAAATAGAATTTAGCAAGTAAACTACCAAAATGTTATATTAGAAACACCACCAATGAATTAGAGTCTAGCTAAAATAATACTACAGATTCTGATAGGTCTTGGTGTTCTGTTTCAATTTTCTGGAAAGATGTTGAGAAAGCATTTGAAGCTGTACACAGAAGAACACAGTAATGTTCTTTTCCAAATTATGATTGTAAAGAGAATGGATGATTTTTTTCCACCTCTACTAAAAAACAGCTGGAGCAAAAAAAAAAAAAATACTGAAAATCAGTATCCAATATGCTTTGGAAATGGGACAATGATATCTTGCTGACCCAAATGTTTACCAAGGAATTAAAAATGCAATTAGAAATGCAAAGCCTTTCTTTCTCTGAGGCCAGATACATTTAGCAAGGTCAGCTGCACTGAAGGGAATGGCTGTGTGTCCCTTGGTGGCAGACCAGCCTGAATAAATACAATCCCCATCAGCTTGCAAGAGGCTGCTTCTCTGAGTGGACACAAGAGTCCAGAGAGTGATTCCCAACTGACTCCAAATTCTATCACCCCAGGACAAATATACAATGGAATATTGTTGGAATTGTTCTTGGAAAACTACTAAAAATATATCAAGTATCTTTAGCATCCAATTTTAGCATGCTCTCTTTTCGTTCATGGAAAATACTGCCTTCTTACAAAGGACAGCAGATGATGACACACAGCAATTCTCCAAGGGTCTTCCTTTGTTTGTTCTGGGGTCTTGCAAAGCTGTTTGCCCAGAAGGTGCCCTGTAGAATCATTACTGATTACAACTCGGAAAAGTGTTAGTGCAGAGAAATACTACCCATTTCCACTAAATGAGTGTTCAAATAAGATGAGTTGGCTCTACTGTGAGGACGCCCCTGTGACAGACAGACAGTGCTGCTACAGTCATTCTGGAACTCTCGGTGGTTTTCTGGAAGACCGATTATAACGCTGCAACAGTTTGCCAGTCACTGCTTTTCACTGGAGCCAAGTGTCACTACACTTTCAAGGGGACTTGACAAAAATTCTAGGTCAACAGATATGCCTCTTATAATACTCATTAAGTTAATTAAATGTAGAGCAATAACCTGAAACAAAAGTGAACTACAAAAGGTCAGAGGAAGACTGGTTTTCCTGCCACTGATTATACTGAGTCCCTCAGCTTTGTTAGTTAACCATGAAATACCCACACAGAGAAAAAACTCCATAATTGTTTCAAAATTTGTACATGCAGAAAGCCTTAGGAAAGTACAAAATATGATGCAATGAAAAGGGGTGAAAAGTGTAATTTTTAAAAAGGAGTTGATTGTAGTATTATATATTGAAATTATAAATTGATTCTTTATATAACACAAACGTCTTTCTTTCCTCAGTCTTAATATACACTCTGCAAATATAAAGTTAACTCAAGATTTTACCCAAAACAAAGCTAACTTAGAAACATTTTCCTCTCCTTGAATATTTTCTATGGAATAAGATACAAAGGAAGGAATGGTTAAAAATGAAGAAATAGAAGAGAAATGGAATAGAAGTGAAGGGTGTGTGCACGTGTGTGTGTGCGTGTGTGCGTGTGTGTGTGTGTGTGTGTGTGTGTGACGGAGACAGACAGCATTTAAATTTTTTTAAATTACTGGATTAATTTTTAAAGTACAATGAGGGAATGAGGGAACTAAGACAAGGTTGGTAAAAAAATCATACATGGTGACCTGAATCCATGAAAAATAGGTTGTCATAGCTTAATAAACATGAAATGCCTGTATCTCTTATCTTTCATTCATGGCAAGACCTGAAACCAATGTTTATTGAATACCTTACTATGTACTTGGCACCAAGTTAAGCGTTTTCACATAAGACCTCCACACAAGCTTCAGAATCATCACTTCCATATAACAAAGGAGAAAACGGAGTCTCCAAGAAGCAAATCAGTTTGTTTAGCTTCGCCTTTCTAAATGACACCAGCACAACTAGCACATAAGTTATTCTAAATTCAATTTCAGTTTGCTTTCTGTGCATCCATGCTAGAAGGACCAAAGAAATGAACATGAAATCATATGGTCCTAGGTAACAAGTTTACTTATTAAGTACCATCATACTGCTGTTTCACATGGGGATTCTAGCAAAGATAATTTAGGAAACCAGCCAGAAAATTTTTGGAAGGACATTTTTATCTTACTTTGTTATATCCTTTAAAGTTTTTCTTTATTCAATATGTATTTACTAAGCATATGCATTATGTGCCAGGGATTATCCTAGGCATAAGGTAACCAGAGGGAATGATTCAGAGCTACAAGCAAAACCTAGAGTCAATATGGTAGGTATTATGCTGGGGAAGCAAAGGTTGGTGTGGACTTGAATGAGGGTGTTATAGTTTAGGTTTAGATGGTCCCCAAGAGCCTCATGCATTCAAATATGGGACTCTGGGGTCATGCAGGTGCTACAGTTGACTTGATTTTGGGAGAGACAGGTCACTGAGGGCATGACCTAGAAGGATGCATCTTCCTCCCTGGCTCCACCCTTCACACTCTGCTTCCCAGCCACAATGATAAGAGTGGCTTTCCTCAGCCACACTGTTCCCCCTTTGAGCCTTCTGATCCCTGGTGGAAATTTCCAAAATATGAGCCAAAATAAACCTCTTCTCTTTGAAGTTGTGAGTGTTAAGGAGTTCGGCCCAGTGCCTAGAAAGTGACTCAGACAGAGGCCTCCAAACCTAGACTTGGGATCAGAGAAGCACCCAATGGGGAGAGACTTAGAGTTGAGGTCAAAGGAGCTGGAAAGGATAAGAAGAAAGAATGGACCAGAAGTTTCATGGGGAAGTCTGTGCTTTCTGCTGAACTCAATGGTGCAGCCATTGGAGAGCTTCAAGCAGGCAGAACAATACTTGTGATTGCAGCAGGGTGAGGAAATTGGGGGTAATGACACAGGAAGATAAGGGGTGAGGATTTGGAGGCAGAGTGAAAGAGAACAGTGTTCAGAGGGTTGGGGAGTGAAACCATGACCCAAGCTTAACCATGTCTGTGATTGCATGGCTGGAAGTGATGAGACAAAGTCCTCCAGGAGACCTGAATGGGCGAGGGGAAGAGTACTCACAGCGGGAAACATTTGGAAAAGGAATGAAAATTTTAGAAAAGCTGAGTTTGTGTGTCCAACAGGTAATCTATAACATAGAGGAGTAGCCTGAGCTAATAATATAAATTATTAGGATTTCCAAAGCACATTTTTGAAAAGCAGTATGAACCACACTTTCTTCCAACTTCTTTACAATATGAGTAATTGTTACAGAAGTGATTCTTTAAATATATACATTTTCCAATTTTTGCTGAAGAAAAGTTATCATGTTGGGGAAAGGGTCTTATCTGGTGCTTCCGAAGAGCTACACTGCAGCCTCCAAATGACCATGCACAGCTTAAAGCTTTTGAGTGTGACCCTTCTGTTTCAAAAAGAGAAGTTTGGGAGAGTCACAGGACACGACTACACTGGAGACTTCTAAACAAAAGCCTCAGAGTAAAACCATAATCAAGGAGTAGTAAAACCTGCTTTACTTGAATACTGATTCCAAAGACTGTCCATATAATGCAGACTTTCTAAAGTGCATAATGGAAAATGTGCCAGGAACACAGAACGGTACGGAGATTCCTTGTAGTGAACAGATGGTGGCTAGGAAAACTGTGAGAGTTAATGAGCCTAGAGTAGCCTTGTAAGTGAGCCAGGCTCAAGAGAGTGATAACCAGATGCCACTCACTGGCCCCATATTGATAATCTGCTTTCAACTTTAATAGTTTGTACTGAGGAGCAGCACAGTCTCAGGGTACTTGGAAAGAAACACCTTGGCTGAGTGGTAAATACCCAGGACTTTCAGAAACTTTTTCAATTTAAACTATGGACCTGAGGGTACTCTCCTGACCACCAGCAAGAACCCAGGACTCCAGCCCTGTTATCAGGAGGAGAAAGAGGGGAAGTCCTCTTTCCAAACCAAACTAGACATAAGGTATGTGAAAATCCATTCCAGTGACTGGTTTCTCCACTGCTTTGAATAGTTCAATTCTGCACAAAGATTTATTTAGTGTGGAAACTGTTGGTTTGTTGTTTGTTGGAAGTATCTGCCATTATAGGGAGTATTATTTCCATTTGTATCAGTTTCTTATACACTTATATCCCAATGTTACACCCAAATCCAAGTGAAGTACAAATATATTCACACCCAAGTGCACATACACAGACACACATAGGCACAGAACGTTGTAAATGAATGGAATTAAAACCACAAGACTTTTTAAAGTTTTTCTAAGGTCAAAACTTTCCCTTCGGGCAAGTTTTTGTCTTAAACATTTAAATAGAGCTGCAAATGGATCTTGATGATTTAAAAAAAACCCCAGCAAGGTAGAAAAATCAGACAAATGTTGAAGACATTAACCTGCATGACAAGTTCAGCTAATCACAGCTATCATCTGGACCACTTTGAAGATTCTTCCAAACTGGTTTCCAAGGGCTCAGCTCCAGGAGTTGGACGTATTTAGCGGGGATGGATGAAAGCAGTGTGTATGCCTTACAGTAAATTGTTGGTATAAATATAGGCTACAGCTAAAGAATTTCGTGAATACAGATGTAGTATAATTTATATTTGCAACCCAAAGAAATACACATAATCCACAGACAATTTTACTCCTACTAGTACTGCTGATGCTGAAAGAAACAAGATTCTCTGTTTTAAATCATGCATGTATACAATAAAAAACAAGCAGAATTAACTGTTACAATGAGCACAACAGAACACAGTCTACACACTCATTTATCCCATACTGAACCTACAGCAGGTACTGTTAAAGTGATGACAGTACAAAAATTAAATGCCACCTGCCTGCAGAGACCTTGCAGTCTGGACCGGAAGACGGGTGATGGATGACTCCAATACAGCCCACGAGCTTCTGCGTGACAGAGGGGAGGTGCTGTGAGGGCATGGAGAGGTCTCGGAGGAGATAAATCTGAAGGATGTACAAGAGCCAGCCAAGCACTTACAGTAGCTGCTTTCTGAAAAAGAGCTTTGCTTTCAGGTATACATGACCAGCCTAAAACACTGGCAAAACGTAACAGTGGCCTTGGTAGCCTGGCTGAAGTCAGCGGCCTCCAGCGACTGCTTCATCAGCTAAATGCATTTTACAAAGCGTGGTGCTGCATGGGCTGCCTTTGAACGCATTCAGTTCTTTCCATCCCTGTTTCTCTGGCCCCTCGGAGATCGATACCAAAGAAGGACTAGTTTCTATTTTGGGGATATAGCTTACACACACTGAAGACTCCTCTCTGAATATTAAACTATAATCCTTCTCCATTAAGTAATCAAATGGCTAAAGTTTCATCATGGTAAGCCAGTGGAAAAATAGCTGTCTTAATACCAAGTGTGGTTTGGCTTATCCCTTCACTGTTAGGCTTATTAAGACCCACAAACCTCTCCACATTTTCTTCTAGCTCCACGGGAACTGAATATAACCGGCTTTTAAAAAGATTTCCCATAATTACCTTTCAATAACTCCTTTCCTTGGCTTAAGGTCATTAGAAGAATGATGAGCCTAGGAGCAATCTGCAAGGGTTTTAACTCAATGTGTCAAATAGCAAAGGAACAATGAACAGCGTAACATGCATTCTGTACTGGGCTGTTCTTCATATGTGAAACTGGGGTGACGGACCTGCCTCCAGTGCAGCTCTGTCAGTCTCATTTTCCTCTCACGTCCCTCACCAGAGGACGGTAATGGTTTTCTAACTGGTCCAGGGTCTTTCTGCCTCCTTTTATACCCCTCACCAGCACGTAATAATTCTCCAATCACTGATGAGATGGTCTCAAATGTCTTCCTACCTGCAGCATAAGGTCTAAATTCTCAATTCCCTGCTTCCATCTCTTCTCCAAGCTGTGGACACACATGAGAAGCTGTTCAGCATTTGCCCACTCGTGGTGTGCACCCCACACCATGCCCCATCTCCCCCCCCACTTCATGCACAGATGGGCCTCTGTATTTTGTGCAGCGGATTCTCCCTATTCATACTCTGGAAGCAAAGGTCAGTTTCAAGCCTGCCCCAAAATGTGCAGCAAGCCCCAGTTCTCCGTGCCCAGGGAACATACTGGACTCTGCTCTCTACAGCACTTGGCTCATTTTGGGGACATTCTCTGTCTCAATGTCTTTCTCACCTTTTGCAGGGAGCATCTGGATGTCCAGACCTAAGTCTTTGTTAACCGGGAAAAAGTTCACTGTGAGGACCACCATATATCCAGGCCAGCAGGGTCTCTTCCCTGGCACTGAGGAGGAAGCCGTGTTGAGACGACTGCCATAAAGGGTGGCCGAGGAACAGCATGTCCAGAAAAAGCCTCTGCAGAGTCAGGCACAGGCGTCCTTAGAGCCTGTTTATAGTAAGTGGCCTGCACGGTTTGTTCTCACCTCTAACCTTTACTCATGGGACTGCGGGAGACATGGTAAGACTGCAAGAATTGCACAGAGTGGCACTGTCCAGTTCATTACAGTAAATCACAGTGGTGACCAGGCCTGAGGGACTCCTGAGCAGACTCAACCACTCAGCCCTCATGAGTTCTGTAAACCATGCCAACCTGAGTAAAATCACACTGATACTGTTTCTGGTAAATCCTGCACTAAACAAAACAGAATTTAAGCTGGACCAGTTAGAAGCAGTCAACAAACACCACCGTACTTCTACAGCAAGAGGATTTCCCTTGGAATGGGCCAGATGAGGCAAACGGTAGGCCTGTAAGAAGTACACACTTCTCTGCTCTGCCTCTGCATCCCGACTGAAAAAAGCACCTCTTGCACTCCCCGGGTAGAGCTCATGAAGAGCCCCTGCCTTGGAGCTGCCTAATTCATGAATCAAGCATCATTTGCTCAAATAAACCGTGACTCAGTTTACCTTCATGACAGGCTGCAAAGAATAAACAGCATGTCTCTAAACCGAGATGGTGTTCCCTGGCAGACAAGGGCCCTGTAAAACTTGGCACCTAATTAAATCAGGGCATCAAGGGTCCTTTTCCACTAGCTTGTGTTTCTGTCCTGTTTATAGTGAAAACTAAGTGGAGTGTTTCACCTTCCCTGAGGTTGAAAGCATGCCTGGGTCTAAACGGCAGACTGGCCCCCATGTCACTGGGCACTGGGGTGGGGGGAAGAACAATTAAGCTTCAGGGACACAGGGACAGTGGCTGGTAGCAGGAAGTCGCTGAAGATCATGGGTGTTAAAGGGACCATGCAGCTTTCTCTTAGGGCACCTTTGTCGGTGAGAATTTGGTAGACAAAGAGAGGGAGCAGGGGTGGAGCAAACTTGCCCACAGAGGACTTGCTGTTTTCAGAAAAGGAAAAGTTAACAAATCAACCCAGGACCAATCACTAGGCACTTCCTGTGTATACCTGGTCTTTATTCAAAGCCTGTTTCAGAGGACTCCAAATTCTCAGGGCAGCCTGTCTCTTGCCTTTTCTCTATTTGAGAAAGAGTATCTTCCTCATTCTAACCAGCACCATCTCCAGCTTGAAAAAGGTTTTTCATTTTTTCTAAATTTCATCCCCTGCATAATCATAATCAAACTTTCACTTTTCTTTAATGAAGAAGGAAATCAGGTGTAGCAATGAACTCAGACTTGAGTTTCTCATACTCCAGCTTTCTAAAAACAAAAGGTTATAAAGTAAGTTTATAATAAATTCAAATAAGGACATTTTAGAAATCTTCGTCCTAGGGAAGAGTACTAGTTTTAGATTCGAGCTTTCATTAGAAGCTGAGAGGTGGTGGAGAAAATGGCCACTGATGACACTGAGGGCTGGGGAGAGACTTCAGCTCTAGAACTTAGTAGTAAAAGATACCATGCAATGGGTAAAGTCATCCTACCATGCTGTGAGAACCAGAACTGACAGGGAAAAAGCAAATGGATAAGGATAGTTCCCTGTGGCTGCATCTCCCAGTGGCATGATCTGTGTACCTGAGATGTAATTTGACGTATTTAGCAATTTAATCAACATTTACCGAGACTGCCCATGTGTGAAGGCCTCTGAGGCAGGACCTGGGAGGAATCCAGGATTCTACACAGTGTGTGGTATGTATTCTCAGAAATCACCACCCAGCTGGGAAAAGCAGACAGGTACACCAATAGGGAGAATTCAGGAAGCCCACACTACAAGCTACCATGGAAATGATAAGCACCAAAATATCATTGGTGCCATGTCAGGGAAATAATATTTTCTTTAGGACTCTAATTTTTCAGAAGTCTGCTCTATTATTCAAAGTGTTCTTTTGAAACCAACATGTCATCCTTGAGCAATAATCAATAATTTAACAAAAGAGATCAAAGGAGGATTTAAAAAAAAAACTTCAGGAAACAGAAAATGCATACATTTGTGTTTTGCATACTATCTAATTTCAAGAAATTTGTATTGGTCACTTTGCTGGGAGTGGCCAGTTCTTCTTTGCAAGGAAAAAGCCAGCCCTGTCTACAGGGCAGAAGGATTTTTCTCAACCCCACAATATGAGGCACAGAGCTCAGGATGTGTGCTGCAATCATTTTTACACACATCAAGACTGAAAGCAGGAAATGTAAGGACCACCGTTCCCATAAAGTGGATGATAAAAATTGAGTACTGGGGTTACATGAAAGGGGAGGCATGGAGCCCACAAGACCTGAGCTCAAATCCAACTTGGCCACTTCCTGCTTACTGACATTGAGGTTTGTCACTTAATCTTTTTTGCCGTAGTAGTAGTCTTCATTGTCGTTTGTTTTGTTTTGTATTGCTTTAGTGTATTCAGCTCACAGATCAGAGGCGGAAAATCCACCAAGTGTAGCATCAGCTCTCCTGAGGTCACACTGGCTGGGTTGCATATAGCAGATGACATTTTGGCCTTACTTTTAACATTGAAAATTGGGCAAGAAATACCCATATCGCAGGCCAGGGGTTTAGCTCAGCAGCACAAGCAACTGCCTGGCAAGCACGAGGTCATGAGTTTGATCCCCGGAACCAAAAAACGAACAAACAGAACAAAGAAATATCCATATTTCGATGGCTGTGGCAAAGAATAAATGAAATTAGTTGGTGACACAGGCTCAATATGATAGTCAGAAGAAAATAAAGACTTGCTGGTTACTATCACTTCCTCTCCCAATAAAGTACTTAGGCCACACAAGCAACATATAAAATATGATAGCAAGTCATGGCAGTAAACATACCCAGAACTCACTGTGAATCTTCTCAAGAAAGCAAATGGGCCTGGACCCCCAAATTGGGCTCCAGTATTACACTGAGGGTACCGTACACACCAAGAGTAGGGGAAACTTGATGAGGCCTCCTGCAGAGGGGAGGACAGGCTTCCAAAGCAGGTGCAAAAATGCACTAAGAGCAAGGAGAGGAGATGAGCCGGTTCTACACTGGGGTGGGAGGCGGATGAGGAATCCTTATGTGGCTTCCTGCTGACACGGAGAGGGCACTAGCCTTTTCTTACCAGCTTACTCAGAGGCAGGCAGGAAAGTCAAATGCAATCCACATCACACACCAGGAAACACAGTCAGACCCCTCATTTCAGGTATCTTCAAGCCATCCAAATCATCCACAGGCAGCTCATGGAAGAGAATGCTGCCCTCTTACTACATGTTTCATGTGTTTTAATTTTCAGAATCCCACATCTACTTTTAGACACCACCTCATCCCTCCACAGAAGTAAACATGCACAGGAATAATTTATTTCCTTGAATTCTTTTTTGTTGAAAACAAGTAAATATTACTACAATGGAGAGAGAGAACTCAATGCTCTTCAGATACATCCTCACTAGGACTTAAACCAAAAAGCTCAGAGCAAACAGAGTCCATGAGCTGAAGTTTTACCCAAGGGGTTTCAGAGAGAGACTGTGTGCCTGCACTGACCTGACAGAAATTACAATCTCACCTGCCACAGACCATTGTATGCCCTCAGAAACTCCAAAGCAACATAGCATTTCAGTAGCTGTCATGCACTTCACCTCACTGAGGTCCTGCTGAGTTTATCATTGTGGTTATTGCTGAACAATTGTTGAGCACTGGCTGAGAACTTTGGTTCATTATGTCATTAATACTCTGATGAGGTGGTCACTAGGCCACTATTACCCATTTTGACAGGTGAGGAAACAGAGAGTCCAGTGGGCCACTCTATACTGTCCTAGAAATATATAAAATTAACAAGATCTTGCTTTGTTTTACCATCCTTCTGCCATGCGTGGACTCACTGACATATTAAGTGTTATATCAAGTGATAAAATATCCAGGGAAGGAGGAAGTTACACAATGTCACCTCCTTGATTTAGGGACAAGCAACATGTACAAAAGACAGAAATACTGGATAGGGTATTGAGTCAGTGCGCAACTGACTCCAACAAGGGTTGGGTACCAAACAAAAGATGAGCCCTGGAACAAAATTTTTCCATCAAAATGGGTCGAGTACCAAATTAGAAAAGTTCCAAAGCAGTCAAGTATCAGGATATGACTGTAATTCCAATTTTGAAATAATACGGCTATTAAAATGTCTTTTTTTCTCTATAGAGAAAAAAGCCATAATAAGAGAAAACCTTCAGCATTTTCTAGTGTGTAATTATAACCAACTTTTCAAAACCATTGAATACTCTGGAATAAAGGATGTTATGATGAAGAATAAATAGTGGCCCATTATATCTTTATTGGTTCTTTCACAACAGAAATCCCTGTTTAATTTTTAAACATTTCTTCACATTGAATGGAAAACATTTTTACATGAACCTTAAAAAAATAATTTAATTTTCTGAAGCAATCATAATACTGAATTTTTTAAACTGATAGTCCCAAAGAATTTATAATTTTGGACCTCCGTGTGATCATAGGAATGGCTACAAAAATAATGATTACATTTTCCTCTTCTCAGTGGAGCTCACATTTTCAAACAGACAGTGTGAGTGGCAGCATCCATCTGAATCAGAAAACACAACTCATTACTTCACTATGGATCCGGCAACTTTTTCTATGCATTTTAAAGTTTCATAAGCAATAGAAAGCTAAGAGAGCATAGAACTGTATATTAATTACCAATGAGTTTTTTAAAAATTATATAGGTTTTACAAATATAATTTTAACATCCAGATATCTATTATCTTTATAAAACTATCAACCATTTTTCCAAATCTAGTGATAGAAGTTCAGCTTTACTGACAGTTTTATCTGAAGCTTTCTTTTATAAAGTTGACACATCAAAAACATGTATTCTGATGGACTTGGCAGGTGTATGTGTGTTATTTTCAAAGCCAAGGGCCTCATCAAACTTGATGTAGGTTTTACGCACACCCATGAACACCTAGACAGGAGTTTAATCAAGTAGGAAAGATCATAACAGGACATGAAAAGATCTCGTGGGAAAATAAGGAACTCCTAAGAGGTATTAAGAGTACTTTTGAAATTGGAATTGAAGCTTAAAAACATCTCTATTACCTCAGTGCCAAAATATGGACAAATCTATTCAATAAGGTGCTTAAACTAAATTGCAGGGCTTCAAATAGGGTTATCTTCACAAATCGGGTAATTGACTGCCATTTATAAGCTAGGGTTTGACCAAATAGCTATAGGCAATGACATAAAAGGCAATTTATTGCAAAAAGTAAGCTTTATTAAAGAATGAAAGGATTAGGTTGTGGGTCTGTGTATCAACCTGCTCTGTGTCGCGGGAGGAGTTTGGCATGAACACCAAGCTTGTTTCCTCACATGTCAATGTGGTCCTGTCTCTGACACAGCTAACAGTATCAGCTCAGTGTTCACTCCATATGGATGCTGAAGACATACACCATCTTGCCATCCTACCTCACAAATATTCAGTAGGAAGTCGACACACCACAGGAGTACAGCGGCACTGGAATCACCTCCCAGCAAAACAGTGAACATTAATATCCAAGCAAACCTTTTGGATTTAATCAACATCAAACAACACAACTTGCCTCAAGGTGATGAATAAAGTTTTATTGGTTAAGGCACTTTTACAGGAAGCCTGGAAATTTCAGTTCTTAAAGACTTTCACTCTTGAGAATACAGCTGAAAGAAAAGAAGTTTCTAGCAAAGTACATTTTAATTTACTATTTGAGGGGTTGTAAAGTGACCCAGTGAAATTCAGTGTGGATAAGCACACATAAACACAAAATAACATTGCCACCCTATTCCAATCAAGGGCCTGCATTCATCTCCCTGCAGCATATATAGTTGTCAAGATGCCTTCAAAATCGAAATAATTAAAGCATAAATCAACAGCTTATAGACTGACAAACTGTCAGATTTACAGTTAGGTTTTACAGGGCTCATAAAATGGCAAGTCAGATGGTAAAACCTGTTTATAAAAAATGGTACAAGCAGCTCCAACAAATGCTACAATCTGTTCAGTTAATGATGCTTAAGGTATTTAATTTCTCATCTAGGTTTTTTTGGGAAAAAAGATTCACCCCTGAAAATCCACAGCAAAATATCCCACCCCGAGGGATAACGTGACTTAAAACAGAAATAGTAATAATGAAAGATGGAAGCTTGGTGATGTAGCTCAGAGGTACAGAGCTTAACTAGTTTGTGCAAGGCCTGAGGTATGATTCCCAGCACCAAAATAAATAAATAGAAAACTAAATTAAAAGGCTAGAGAAGCAGCAGTAAGATAGGTTTTAGAGGGAGACAAGTAGGAATAGGTTAAAGATAATAAAAGAGGGAAGGAATAAAGAATGAGATGTCAACCAAAGCAAAATCAAAATACAGGAGGGATTTTAACAGCATTTTTGCAAGCACAGTATTTTTAGTAAATACTAATACACATTTGTGCAAAGAAATAATGCCTTTTGCAGATAATCATTTTCTACATTAAATACAGTCTCAGGATTCATCATAATTCTTCACTGAATTATGCCTACGTAGGTGCCAAGTGCTAGAAGACATTTACTTACTTTTAAGCAGTTAGGGTAGAAATGAGAAAAAAATGAGTAACAACTCTTTTTTTTTTTTTTAGTAACTAAAAGCCTATAAATGGATGGCAAAATATGCACAGAGATTTCAAGGTAAGTTGACTTGCTATTGAGGAAGTCTAAGAAAAAAATCTCACTAGTAGAAAAAACTAATTTTTAGCTCAGTGGCACAAGTACCTGCTGGCAAGGGCAAGGTCATGAGTTCGATCCACAGTACAAAAAACCCAACCAACCAACCAAACAAACAAACAAACCCACAAAAACCCAAACAAAACAAAACAAACAAATCTGACTGCATATTTTTTAACTTTTTCTGTCCCAGGAAGCTAAAAGTATAGAATTTATAATTACAAAATAGATATGCATTGGAAGTTTTTATGTATAGTAGTACTCTGGTAAAATATACTAGTAAAATTTTCATTATACAATAATATAACATTCACATTTTTTACCAAAGCCTGTCCCGTCTGTCATACCTACTACATACCAGTGAACATTGATTGCTTCTATTGAAAAAGAATTCTGCAATTTTAAATGTTTGAATTTTAAAGTTTAAACCCATAAATGCATCAAAACTCTAAACAATGACTTGAGCCTTATCTGTAATAAAGATAGTGACAAGGTTATACAACTGTCCAAAGAAGGGGAGGGAGATAAGTGCTGTCTACACAGCAAGGTCACAAATACAGCTCAGTGTTACAGTGCTTACCTAGGATACACAAGGCCACAGGTTCAATTCCCAGCACCAAAAAAAATAAAAATAAAAAAAAAATAGTGAAGTCACTCACCATCTGCTGAACTTTTCAGGGGTCTCTTCCGTTCACTGTCACTCGAGCTTTCTCAACTCCTAAACACTTTCAGCTCGACTCCTCAGTCCTTTCTTTTACCCTAAGAAGTATTGTAAGGCTGTACATCTCATCCACGCCCCTGCCCTCCTGCTACTCACTTGGCTTCCACCACTGGTCCCTCCCTTTGACTACTGGTCTCTTCCTTTTGTTTTTGAGTCAAAATCTCTCCCTGCCGCATGACAGCGCACTGGCTGCTGCTCCGGCCCCCATTTTGCCTCTTCTCTTCTTTCCCTGATTCGCTTCTGAGGCTGTGGGATGCACTGCTTGATTCTGATACAGCATTTCTCACAAAGGAGTCTGCAGACCACCTTCTACCTAGCAATCAGGCAGGGTGAGTTCAAGTCTGGCTGCATTAACTCCCACCAGACCTCCTGAATCAAAGTCTCTTTAATTAGAGCACAGTAAATTATATTTTTAACAAGTTTTCAAGACATTTCTTAAGTAAATTTTGAGAACCCATCCTCTATATCCTCAATACTCAATTTTTTATGAATTTCTCATGGCTTTTATTCTAAAAAATCCTTTGAATCTTTTCCAAGATCCTCAATAAAGTTCTCCACTACCCCGAGTCCTTTTTCCCATCCACTCTCTTGGGCCACCTTTCTCCTTTTGCTTGTTCTTGTTTTTGTCTTCACCAACAACATCATCATCACCTTACTGTCCACCTCTGAGAACACATTCTCTTCTTCCACCCTGGGTTCCTACTGGCTCTCTCATTGTGAGTGTTCTCTGTGGCAGAATCCTGCCTTTTCTGGGTCCTTTTGCAATTTTTTAAAAAGTCACCTTGACCTTCTCTCTCAAGGAACACATCCTCTCGTGACTTGCAAAACTTTCACACCAACAGCTCACAACGTGTGTCTCCAATACTCCTTCCCTACATTCCAACTACACAGCCCAAATGATCCGGCATTTACCTCCCCTTGTTTCCATGCTGTTCCTTCTACTCTCCATGCCTAAAATATATGATGATTCTGTAATGATTAATTCTGCATGATAACTTGCCTGGGTAGTCTTAAGATTTTTTTTCAGTGTGTCTGTGGTGATGTTTTGGGAAGGTGTTCATATGTGAGCGGGCATCCATCAATTCACCCGCTGCTAGAACAGGGCAAGAGAGCAAAGTGAGGGCAAATTTGCTTCCTGCTTGAGCCGGGGCACCCATCTCCTCCAACGAGTTCTTGAAAGCAGCATCCTGTGTGTCTTACAGTCACAGAGGATCACACTGAGAGTGCAGCGAGTTACCTCAGAAGCCTCAGATCTTGCTCTGAAGACCTGAGGTTACAATGGGAAATAAGCAGTAGACACAGCACTGAGGTGACACAGACAGTGGAAGGTACTCATCTGAGTCACTTTCTTGACATTGGCACAAAATATTCAACACCCACAATTTAAAGAAGAGGCTGATTTTGGCTCATGTTTTCAGTCCATAACCAGCAGACTCCAGAACAGAAGGACATGGTGGCAGGGTCTGGCTGAGAGAAGCTGTTCATTTCATAGCAGTCGGGAAGCAGAGGAGGAGATGACAGAAGTGAAGGAGGAGGTTGTGCCCTTGTAAGTCACACCCACAGGGACCTGCCTCTTCCGGACAAACCCAACCTCCTAGTAACACACGGAGCTATGGAGTCACCAAGGCACTAATCCACTGGTGAGTCCAGCATTCCGTGACCCAATCACCTTTCAAAGCCCAACATCTGACCACAGGGCCTTTTCAGAACATTCTAGATCTGGACAGCAACAGTACCCTAAGATCACTACAGACACAAGGCTATCATGTTCAGTGACAAAACAGCGAGATATCCAATCAAATAGTCCCCATGCGGGCCATGTAATGTGAGATGTGGTCACACTGAACCAAAGTATTTTCCAGAGTAATACAAGCTGAAAAGCTTTTCCCAAGGAAGCGAAACTTCAAGATTCATCCTGTAGGCTTATCAGTGAAATAACTATGCATTTCTATTAGATGTGAATAAATTTTAACTTATTCCCCAATGTTTTTTTAAAGAAAACTGCTTTTCTGAGAATAATAAGGAAAGTATTTTATAATGAGGAAATATTTTATTCAAATAAAATATTTTATAGCATGGCTTCAGCATAACAAGCCACATTAAGCTTCCAAAGTGAGACTATATACAATAGCAAGTGCCTGCGGGAATACTGGTATAAAACGGGAAGGAAGAAAATAAATTGAAAACAACAAAAGATGGTTTGTTCAAAAGACCACCTTGTGTTTTCTCAAACTATTGCAAATCAGAGACCAAAGCAAATTTATGAATGAAGGCCTAGAATGGGCATGAATCTAATGAAGGAGTGGGAGGACCTGGGCTGGAATTTCAGTAGCAGAAAGGCTTCTTTGGGAATTTCCTTATTCGCAAGGCTGCTGTAAAGTTTGTTTTATTCAAAATATCTACTTACGTCTCCATGTTAGCCCTATGTAATAAGTCTCTCCAAAGACACAAAGGCATGTTTTTCAATTTTAAAAACATAAGTTGCTAGTAGCTTTTCAATCTGTTAGGCATACATCCTCGGAGGGACAAGAGATGGTAAAACTCTTTTAGACAGTGTCACTGAAATTCTCCCTCCCCATCTGTCACTGTCCATCCCTTCATCGTATCTATCCAGCTCTGCCTGGGTTTTACAGTCCGTCCCCTGTTCCCCACCGAGACACTGATCTCTCCTTCCTGCGCACTGACAGTGCTCACAGCATCCCAGGGAGGGTTAAGTGCTAGGTGCTGCTTGTCCTTCCTTTAAGATCAAGAACCGGATCTTTAGTATCTTGCATTAAAGGCTGGCACTGCAAGAAGTAAAATGAGACAAATCTTCCTGAGTATGCTTTTAAGAATCAAGAAATCCAATGGTAAGCAAGCAGAGCCCAGGACCAACCACATGACTGAAGTGACCTCATCTTTACGGTATGAGAAGAATACACTTTTAAGTTGGAAACAGCCTCAGATATTCCAGAGCACAGTACTGAGGGTGAACCCACAAGATGGCAAGAGAGGAGGCGGATGGGCTGGGAATGCTGGTATGAGAGCTTCCACAGGGGGCATGGGTCCCGGCAGGAAGATGCCCTGAGATTCTGCTAGATAGAAGCAAAGCGCCTGGGCAGCCCAGCAATGAGGAGGGACGAGGCTGGGCAGGGCCCATCCTGTCTCCAACTCTACAAGTCCACCCTCCATGGGGCAGCTTTGCCCCTCAGCAGCTGCCTGGCCAGGAGTAGATTCCGACAAATTCCCAGCTTCCATGGCTCATGTGCAAGAATAAATACAAACAAAATACTGATCTCATCATGTGTCTTTCTTCAAATCCTTCAGTGATTGCTTACTGTCTATTGGATAAAGTTTAGGGCATATGAAAGTTCTTCAGTCTGGCACGGATCGGCCTCTGCACCTTCATTTCCACCCCAGTATTCACATAAATTATGTGCACTGTCTTTAGCACACACACACTCACACGCATCTACACATGCACACATCCTGCCTCCTCTCCCTGCAATGGCTGAGCCCCAGCCTAGCCGGCCGGACTCATTATATGAATACCCACTGGTCCTATGATGCAGTCCAAATACTGCCTCATCTGAAGTGCTTTCCTGGACCTCCTCCTAGGGAAACCAGAAAACTAGGCACTTACCACATAGCAGACTTCAACAAGACGCTGACGTTATCAAGGGAGTTAAGATACAGCTCCTCTACTTTAAAAGCTTACAGTCTTGTAGAGAAAGCCAAATATAAAATGAAATAATTATAAAGCAACATCCCCACACAATGCAAAAATACCTATGTTTAGAAGCAGGACTTGGAACAAAATATTGAGATATGAGACATAACCAGACTATAGTCCAGGGCACGTGGAGAAATGAATTTGGCCAGGAGTCTGCATGCCGATTTAACAGCCACCGGAGAGGCTCTGACAGGCTCAGGAGAGGGACAGCACGTGATGCAAGTGGCATTTTAGAAGAACTGCTTGGCAGAAGCAGGACAAAATCACTGGAGTAGGGAGATGGAATGTATGGATATATTCTGCTTCCTGAAGTGCCGAAAGAGACTCTTTCATGAAAGCACCTCCCGGCTGCCATTAGCAGTGTTTATGTCATCGGGGAAAACAAGGAATACATGATGCAAAGAGCTAAGCACTAGATAACTAAAAAGTGATGGTGCCAGCAGAAGGTGGTACACTGACTGGGCAGTGCTCTCCAAGGAGGAACATTTACCAAATAGCTGGAGAAAACATCACAGAGTTCTCAAAGCCAGGAGGATTTGGAAGAGCACAAAGTTCATCAAGAAATATTTTCTATCTAGTCCTTCCAGCTGGCTTTCAAGAGCAACTGTTTAATCTCAGTAATATTCAAGTCAAATGAGGAAAACACAAAATTATAGGTTTCACCAAAAGAAAATGTACACGAAACCTCAGCATTCTTTAATATGTATCACAATTATTTTTCCCAAGTCTAGTGCTGCCAAAGAATCCATCAAGATCAGGGCATCTGAGGCGTCGCCACAGCACTGGGTCACTGATCAGGGGTGCCAGCAATTCAGGGTCTCTGTCAGCCTCTGGAGATAAAGAGGGTGAGGCTCGTAGCTGGGCTGTGATGCTGACCAGAAGGTGAGCTAAGCAGAGAACGCACAGCGCTGCCAGCTGGGAAGAAATGAGCATGTGCGTGCGCGGCTCCCACAGACCTCCTTCCCTCACCTCCTGCACTAAGCTGAACTCTACTGGGCAACGCACCTCCGTGCCTCACCCCAGGTGCCACCCCAGTGACTGTGTTACATCCCACGGAAGAAGAGCTTCTGCCAGTGTCGCTAACATCATTCATCAATTGATGAATAAGGGAACCCTCCACACAGGTCCTTGAAGCAGAGAATGTTCTCCTATTGTGCTAAAAGGTCAGAGAGATTGGAGCATAAGGATTCCAGTAGCTCCGAAGACTAAGCAGGACACATGAGTAAGATACAATTGTCTGGTAGATGATTATAAACAGAAGGCTCTTGAAACAGCTCACTGCCAATGGGACCCTTCTGCTGGCAGCCTGCTGGAGCAGAGCACGTTGTGGCTCACACGGTGACCTTAGGCCCACAATCACAAGGAGATGAGCTCCACCAATGACCTGAATGACCTTGAAGTAGACTGTTCACCGCATCCTCCAGATGAGACTATGGCTCAGCCAACGGTCTTAATTTTAGGTTCATAAGACCCTAAGCAGAAGACCTAGCCAAGCCCATCACACCCTCTGAGTCACGGAACTGGCGAGATGGGACACAAGCACTGTTTTAAGCCACAAAGTTTAAAAGGCTATTTGTTAGAGCAGCAACAGGAAATGGATGTGCTCGCTAAAATACATCAATCTGATACAAGTCAATTGCTGCACGAAAAGATATTTAAAAAGAATAAATACTTAACTCTAATGTGACTGCATAAGACAGGTAAATGGATCAGGAAATAAAAACTTACAAAAACAAACAAACGTTGGAAGAATGGCAGATACAGGGAAGGCATCCTGAAGAATGGGGAGAGGACCCATTCCTTCTCCTGGTCCAGCTGAACACCGTGTTTTCTGATAACATGAATATTATGAATCCATACATTCCGTTGAACCTCCAATCAGCGATTCATCCAGCCCTGAGAGCATGGGAGTGGTTACTTCACAGCAGGCAAAAGAGTGACCACCAGAGCCATGCCAGAAATGCAAGGTCAAGAAAGAAGTGTTTGCCTGTGGTACAATTTATCACACTCCACTCCCGGCAAAGAAAAGTACGATACAATGTCACCAGCAGGTCGCATGTGAAATTAGACTGGGGGAGGAAGCTTCAGCCTACAAGCTGAATTGATCGTGGCTATAAATCAGTTTGGGTTGGTATTAGGCCAAAGAATTTGAAGCAATTAAAATAAAAAGCAAAATGACTATTACTTAATATAAGTGGAAAGCACAACACCAGAAAGCAAATACTTGATTCATACCATCTCTTCAGTGAGTCAATCAAAATACATGGGTGCATTTTCCTTTGTGACTGTCACAGTACTGGGGATTGAACTCAGGGTCTTGTGCAGGCTAGGCACACCCCTGAGCCATACCACTGAGCTACACCCCTCATTTGTGTTTGTCAAATGTGATTCCGTTATGTAAAAAATCTCTTGAATCAAGTGAGTAGAACTGACCCAGGTATGCTCTTGGGACTCACAAGTCACCTTTGCAGAGTGATGGTGTTGACTCTCAGTACAATCTCTGCCACCCAACTGAAGCAGGCAGTCAACAGTGTTTCGGATTCCAGATCCTCAGCCACGCGCATTAGCTCAAAACAGCCAGTGCCACCAAGGATCTGCCACCAAGGATCTGCCACCAGGGAATCCCCAAGGCAGGAAGGGTTGACTGAATGCTGAAAAAATAGAAGTAGTTCAACAAATGACAGCACTTTACATTCTTCTTGTTACTGTAGCCAAGCAGAGGCGTTCAGGAACCTACCGCATGTGCTCTGTGTAATAGGAAACATTTCCTCTGGTAGACGATTATAAACAGAAGGCTCTTGAAACAGCTCACTGCCAATGGGACCCTTTAAATATTTACATTCTGCTGGCTGACACAGACCCGCTGTTTATTACTGTGGATGCTCCAAGCAAGCTTCTCGCTAGAACTGCACCTAAGGAGGGTAGTCTGGGGTCCCTGGACAGGCTACTGCTTATCTCAGAGATAAAGAAGTGACGAGGTCAGCCTCCAAGTCCACAAACACTTGTCTTCTTGCTTATTATTTACCATTATCATCACAATTTATTTCATTTATACATGACCACCACTGCATACAAAGTAGAAATATTCTCTCGGCGTTTCTGTACGAGGCATTTTAATTCTTCCTAATGCCAATAAGCTGGAGGAAAAAAATCTGTACTCTCTAACTTGTTATGGTGGGGACAGTTCTCTGTTTTGCCCCTAGATTAACCCAAAAGTTAGGGTTGGCAATAATGATTTGGCTGAGCTGGTACATTCACAGGCACATGACTTGGGATTGTCTCTCCCTGACTGCCTGTCACAAATAGGTCCTTCTCCTCATTTCAAATAGAATTATGTTCCTGATTAATAACAAATGTGGAGAGGCAGTTCCTGAAGCAATGACAACCACTTTTCAAACTCTGCAGCATTTGTTTTGTAACCACTAAAAAGGGGGTTCACTAAACACTGAGCTGAGATGGCAAACATGACAAGAACAAAGGGTGAGCGGCATAGTTCGGCCAAGTCTAACTGAACATCACATGAGAGGTGAAACACACAGCATTGACTCCCGAATCACTTGAGAAAAACCCACATTCTCTGTAGTACATTACAGTTACATCATTCATGATCAGCAAGTAGTTCATTTCTTTGTTGGGATACAACTCAAGAAAAATATCACTTTATTTTCCTTTGAAGTTCAAAGGAGATGGTTCCTGCCAGTAGAAAATCAAGTTACTTTTTATAAAAAAGATTTTTTTTCTTCTTTCCTTCCTTTTTATCATTTTGGGAGTATGAATACAAAGAATTTAAGCCAAATCTTCCTAATCAGTAAACTGAAATAAGATCTCATATATCCTATAAATAAACTCTGATATTGAAAAGTAATATTTTGTGATTATTTAATGATATAGACAGCTTTAAAAAAAGCAGTAACCCTACTGCATACACGTCTGGGTCACTCGCATACTATATATCCTTGTGTTTTTTTAAAAAAAAGAGAGAGAGAAAGGGCAGTAGTGTCATCATGCAAATGAGAGAAAGTTAATTATACAATTTGATGTGATGCCTTAGTCCTTTAGGAAGACCACGAAAGACTACATGGATCGATTGCAGATTCCTCTGTGTAAGAGCATAATCTTTACAGCCATTGCATTGATCTCCCTCCACGTGCTCACCATCAGGCCAGGCACTGTATTTAAAAGGTATTTAAAAGAGTTTTGCCCTAGAATAAATTACTGTACTGTCATGGCAGTGACCTAACATGGCGGAAGGCCAAAGTGGGAACACCTACCACTTCCTGTTTCTTCCTCAGCCCTAATTGCAACTCCCCTTTCTGTTTGCACCCCCAGAAAATTCCAATCAGTTCCTTGTGTGTCATCAATGCCCAACTTAAGCACCACCCCCGGTCAGAGGTTTTATACATATATCCCATGCTCCACATTCCACATGGTCAGAAATGCCAGGCTGTCTATAGTCATGGAGTTCTCTCCACGTCCTGGGAATAAAAGCTACTTTTTACTTATATTTTCTCTCTTATTACATTGAAAACCTAACAGTATTCAATAAAGGTGTGTGGAAGTGTATTTCACAAAGAACAGACCAACTAAGCAGTCACGCTGTTCAGTTTTTTTAAAACATTTTAGAAGCTTTAGACTCCTTTTCCTATTGTGGAATCATAAATAAAAGTGGTAGTTGGAAGACACCCTTGAATAAGTATTGCTTAAATATTTATGACAGATACAACTTATCTGTAATAAGTGATAACACAACCTATCTATGATGTAAATAAAAAAGCAAACGTCTCCCATCAAGAGTGTCCTTTTGCTCTTCAATTAGCCAATTAAGCGCAGTGTTCATCATGCCACAAAGTTCAATTCGACTTCAGCTGATCCAGATATGAAACTATAAATTAGATAAACATAAAATTATGGGGAGCAGGAGGAGGTATCCAAAAGAGAACTGACTATAGCCTCTGAAACATCAATTTAGGGGAAATTTGTCTTTTAATTGAAAAACCATATATTTATATTCAGATTAACATAAAAAGTAAGTGGCAAGTGGATCTCCCTGAATGCCAATATCTTAGACCTTACTAAGCCTATCCTGCCTGATGCCACTTACTTATATTTAAATTCAGGACCTACATAAACCCACAGTGGACATGCGGTAAGCAATCTATTTTTATTTTTAAAACCTAATTAATTTTGGATGATTTCTTATTTACATTTTCATTTATCTAAAACTTTGGTTATTTTTTAAGGTTTGGTAAAAGCCAAACAGAGAATTTAAATGGCACAACCCGGTGCAGGAGAAAATTAAAGCTTTTAATTCACCTATGTGAAAAACTTAATCAAGGGCTTATTGGGAGTGAGACAGAAGGCTACGTAAGAGCTAGAAATAGACACACAAGCTAAAGATGCCAATTAACGTCTCCTGGTGCGAGAGGTGAGACAGAGGAGGTAACTTCTGCAGGATCTGGAAAGCTTACCCTCACAAGAAGCGACACCACCTTTCTGTAGAGCATGCTTCTATTTGCAAAGCATCTACATGTATATAAGGTTCTTTCTGTTGCTACACTGTTATGGGTGTGTACACACACGAATGCACACTGAGGAGGCAGGCAGGGGCTCGCTTGCGTGTGCAACCACAAATTGCTATCAAAATGAATACTTTGCCTTAGCTGGTCAAGTAACTGGAAATGTCTTCAGGTTAGGCAAAGCACACAGCTGCTGCATGGAAGATTTCACAGTCTGAGGGACACACGTTTATGCTCAGTGATGATCAAATTCACTACACTGCCACTTTTCAGATTACACTGGGTTTTGCTGTTGTTGTTTTCATTCTGTTTTGTTTGTTTTTATTTGTGCTCTTCTCTTTGCAATTAGAACCTAAGATCATGCTAAGGGTTATCACAGCAAATAGTAACCAAAAAAAATTTTTTAATCTCTTTTCTAGTCTAGATCACGTATATGTTCTGTATATGTATACATGTATTCTTCATCTCAGTATTTGTTGAGTCACTGCTAAGAACATGATGTTACATTTACCAAAAAACCCCAGCTGTAGTAGGATTCCTGCTGTGGGATTTCAAAAACAGGCAAAGCAATCTGTGCTATTAGAAACCAGGATAGTGATCTCTGTTAGAGGCTGGTGACCAGCAGTGGAATTGTCCCTGTGAAGGCTGCGACAGTGGGCCCTTGTGCACAGCTGTATTGACTGAAAATCCATCAGGCTGTGCACCCCTGAGTCCGTCTTTATCACTACAGGGAGCTCCTTGAAAGCATTACCACTGAGCAACCAAGTCTACAATCCCACATCTCCTTTTCACCTTAAATACACACATAACACAACATACACACGCACGCGCGCACGCACGCACGCACACACACACACACACACGCAAATCCCTCACACAAAGCGCGCATATACCTGTACTCCCCCACAGCATACCCATACACGGCACATCGCACACACACACACACACACACACACACACAGGATGCCCATAGCCATATCCACAGCACACACGCAATACACAAAATCTGCATGTTCTCAGTCAGCAGAGATAAGAGAGTGAGCATAGAAAGGTTTTCCTTTAGACCCTGATTCTCAAGACACCAAGATCTTAAACACTGACACAGGACAAACATTCAAAGGCCAAGTTTCCACTTGTGCTTTAGAACATTTAAACATCCTAACTAGAGGTCTGCTGACACAGAAGGCCGGCTGGGGAGACGAGGGAAAGCATCCAGGATGAGGATGTAGGGAGCAGTCCTCTGCCTTGAATCCCTCTACCTCCCACCGTCTGCTGGACAGAGCATTAGGCTCGCAGGGTTAAGACCAAGCCTGCTGCAAGCCAGGGAGCAAGAATCCTGAAGCTACTGGTCTGGTTTCTTACACACCGGGAAATCCCAGAATAGAAACTTTAAAGAATTCTTCCCCTTCCACATGGCCTATAAGAAAAGCAAAGAGCAGGAAATAACCCCCAAGAGACAGCACTGAGCTCCCCTTCCTAGCAGTATCTTACAAATAGTTCTAGCAGTTTCGAAATATACCAAAAGGTATAAAATTTTTAGTAAAACAAATCGGTCTGCAGGAGGCAACCAGGACCTGAGAAAGGTGAGCAATGATTTTTTTTCTGGGTTTTACTCTATCCAAATCTTCACTTAACAAACACTTCTTGAGTAATTTATATGCCAGACCCTAAAGATACAATGTTGAATGGGACAAGGAATCCTCCCTGGTAAAGTGGCTTAAGAAAGAGAAAGGGAAGGGAGAGAAAGCAGGGAGTAACAAGCTAGCAAGCAGGAAATTCATGATGAGGTAAGTGTGTGGAAAGACTAGCTCCTCCCACTAGAAGTCAGGGCCCCTTCTCAATAAAAAAACATCCCTGGCTCTCAGCTGGCCATCCTCGGGGAAGGAAGAACCTACTACCACAGAGCAGCTGAAGCAGAGATGAAAGATGATGGTGTTGACAACCACAGTTTAAGGGGATTTGTCTGTAGTTCCTAAATCCGCACCAAGCTCTTACTTCTAGCTATGTTCCACTGATAAAAACTACAAAAGAAAAGAATCAGAAACAATCAAAGGGGGAAAAAAAGACACGCATGCTTTCCCCTTGACAAATGATTACCAAAAGTCACTTCTCTGCTTCCCATGTGTCTTGAGATTCTAGAGATTCATTTTCCACCACTTTCTCTCCTGGGTAGCTGCTGCTGCTGTTAGAAGACCTGAAATAAATTCTTCTGCTGCCCGCAAAGTACTGTTGGTGATGGCGATTTCCAGATTTTCTCAGGCAGTTCTTAGTCTATTCTTTTGATACCTCAGTTCTAATTTTACATTGACACAGAAAATATAGGAAACAAAATTGCCTTGTTTTCACACTATCAGACATTCAAAAGGAAAACAAAGGCGTGAAAGAGAGGAATCCCCAGGGAGTTCATTCTTTTTTATCACATTAGCAGTATAGCAGGTTATCAATGACTTTTACACCTACTGTTCGCCTGCAGCTATTACTTCAGTTGTAACAGATAAAACTCCATATATGTAAAGATGCCTGCAAGGACTGATTTACTTATAAACTTTGAAAGGCACTCATCACAGTGTATTTTGGAATGTCCTATTTCTCATTCAGTCTTCCATAACCCAAGGCCTGTGTAAGCCATATGGGTTTAATTTTTATGAAGATTTTAGTTGTACCAGCCTTGAATAGACTGGACTCTTTTAGAAGAAAAAGGTAATAATCAGCCATCGGAACAACCTTGATCCCTGGATTCTGCCATCTCTCCAGTGAGCGATTCTCGTCACACTAATTAAGTAAAAACATAAAGGCTTTCGCAAGGCTTTTCACAAGGGAGCTCTTCTTGCAGATTTTATTTTATGAAATCTGTGAAATGCTAGGAGGCATATTAACAGCAGCAGCACTAAACATATATGGAATACATAATTAATTACCAAATATGATACACTTAGTACTTGAAAATTAAAGACCCAATTCTCAGTAAATTGCCCAGGAAAAATCTTTTTGTTTTTAAAGAAAAGCAACAAAGAGTGGAGACCACAGTGGCAAATTCTGTTTTGCCAACTGGAAAATGTCAGTTATCAGCAACTAAAAAGTGTATTTCTCTGTAGATTGGAATAAAGTCCTCCATGGAGGATAAATGAGGGCAGAGCGTAGAGAGGAGGGAAATAAATGAGAAAGAGAGAGGAGACTGAAATTGAGATTGATTGTGGCCTGTGGTTCTGCAAATAAAAGACCTACTTGGTAGAAACAAGTTTGCACCCTGAACATGAAACATGCAGAAGCAGTTCCCACTGCCATTTCTTGCCTGAAAGTTATTCATTTGCCCCAGTTAAATCTGATCTCAGCTGAACTGACCCTGCAGAGCTCAGACTCAATCCAGACCCCTCACGTAGCTCTCCCGAAAATACAGTGATCCCAAACCATCTGCTGACTCAGCCCCATCAGAACACCTGAATGTCAGACCTTAGGAAGTCCTTCAGTATTTTATGTGTAATCAAGAAAGTTAATCAAGTGACAAATAAAAGGGCAGGATCTAAATTACAGAGTTCATGTAAGACCACCCTGGAATCTATACAAGTACAGACTAAATTTACATTAATCATCTTACACCGAGTACTTGAATCCAACAAGGCACTGATACAGGTCCTACTACTTGCTACCCTCTCCTGACACAGGGCATGCAGGTGGACATCATTTCCTGTTTCTCTCTGACAGTCATGGAGGCAAGCAATGGTCCAGGCCAACTGCAATGTCAATGGCTTGTGGTTTCCAGCTTCCTAACCCTCGGGCTGTGTGTTCTTGAACTTCATATAGAAGGAGAAGTAAAACCTACTCCTCCAGCCCTTCCATAGATTTTAAAATGTCCAATTCTTTGTATTTAATCCCTCTCTGCTTAAGCTAATGAGTGTTTTCTGTTTTCTGCAATTAATCCTAATTGATGCATAGCTGCTCTGTTTCCGTAAACTAGGGCTGACGTGACGGTGAGGCAGGAAATCGGAGAGAGCTCATTCATGAGCTGGCATCGTTCACTCATCCACTCATTCATGCATTTGGTACATGATTCACCCATATGAACATGTACTGAGTGCAGGCTATGTACCGGGCACCGTGTTACTGTCAAACAGCTCTGACCTCTTCACGAACCAGGGCAGTGACAGTAATAAAGGAGAGAAATGAGGAGCCCACAAATATTAAGTGTCATGGCTCAGGATTCTCTATTTTGTTCTGTGTTTGAAACTTTTACCGGGCTGATGTGCCTCCAACTTTGTGTTTTTTAATCACTCTGTGTTCTACTTCCATTTTTTTTTAATCCAAAAAGAAAGAGTTCTCTTCCAAAGTATCTGTAATGAATTACTTCCACATATGCTACAACATAAAAAAATAAACACTGCCACTGAGACACAATTAGCATGATACTATTACTTGTTAGAGTTAGAATATATTTTTTCATTACAGAAAATAAGAATTATTTTCTAAAAGTCTGTGCACAAAAGTTTATATAAATGATTAACCAGAAGAAAGGTCTAGTGACTTTGTTTAAAAGCAGCAGCATGTTAGAGAAGACATAAATAAGTAATAGAGAAATCACAAAAGAACAAGTATTAAACTCCCTCTGGTATTAAAAAAAAAACTGATGCATTAAGTTATTCTGTTTTCTGGAAATATCATCAAATTCACTGCTTCAGCCTGAAAGGTTCTGTCCTCCTCAAATCCACATGTTGAAATTCTAATCCCCAAAGTGATGGTATTAGGAAGTGGGAAATTTGAAGTTGATTAGGTCATAGGCTGGGGCCCTTATAAACAGAATTAGTGTCTTTATCTTTCTAAGGGCCCAGAGAAATTCCTCCTTTCTTTTGCTGTAGAAAGTTATACCAGTAACGGGACAGGGCCTTACTGGTGCCTTCCCCTTGGACTTCCAGCCTCCAGAACCATGAGAAATAAATCCCTGCTCTTTACCAGTTGTCCTATCTAAGGTATTTTGTTAAGCAGCCAAAGAGGTCTATGACTCTTCTCAAAAACTGTCAGTCACTTAAGTCAGTCAACTTGAACATTACCTTTCCATGCATAGTGAGAGGCAGTCAGAGCCCTCCATCTGGGATCCGTCTGGAATTTTTGTTGATGTGTTTCAGTGTCAGGCGTCTGTTGTCCAGGAATTAACGTATCCCTGAATCTTTGTTCCATCCTTCAAAAACCCGCCACCCTGGTATGAACAAACATTCGGGGTACAGGTGCCCCGCTGCACATCCAGTTAAAATGTGTCTAGCCTTGAGAGCCCCTGAACTCTTTCTGAAGTCAGTGTCCACTGTCCTGGCCTGTGCTCATCGCTTGTCATTATGATGCCTACAGCATGTACAGACAGTACCAGCAAGTTTACCAGCAAGATATTTCTTACTTGTTTCACGCATAGACTTATAATCCACAACCCTGCGTTTCAGTTCCACTGAATGTACAAGCATTTATCTAGTGCCTCTCCTCTAAGGGTCTCCAGTGTAAGTGACCATGCAAGGGCGGAAGACAAAAGAAGCGCCTAGTCAGGGATGTCAGGGGGCCTAGCACACGAGCACCTGCCTGAGACGAGTGAAAACCGAGCATGAGAGAAGGTCAGGTATTTCAATTAGCTGTCCTACCCTTGTGTTTTCATCCTGCAAATGAAAAAACAAAGAGAAAACAGCAATAGGTGAAACCAGAGAAAGAGATAAAAGCCACCCACTGATCCAGCTGGCCTTCCTTAGGCGTCTCACTTGTGTTCTGGCTCCAGTTCCCATGGGAAGTTGGCCCATGCCAGATGCCCTAATAAGAGGCAGCACATCCAGTTTCTCACTCAGCTAAGCTACAAAGGCCGTCATGATAGGATGACACGCAGGACACAAGCGCAGGGTCCGGCATGTGAAAGGCCTACCTTTCCTTGTTTACTCTGGTGCTGACTGCCTTGGTACCTTCGCCTTACCTGTCTGACCCAACACAGGTCCCAAGAGTACCCTTGCACTGGCTAGGAAACCAGGCAGGCTTCAGTGGCTCCTCTCTCAGCACCTCAATACCCTGCCAGGAAACCATTTCAGTTTTCAGTAACAAGCTTTGCCTGTGTATCTCTCCCAATTCTTACCTTCCTCGTCAATCTCTGGGAAAAAGCAGTTTATACATCCAATACTAACTTCTTCACGATGTGTTCACCCTCTTATAACTTCACTTTGTTCTAAACCCAGCATCCAACTCCACTGACTTTCATTCTCTGTCAAGGTTAAAAGATGCTCAGGTAACCTTAGGGGTTGTCTTCTTACCTTGAGCCTCGTGCATGGTCTCTGTTATTCTGTCTTCTCTACTTTCTGTTTCTAAATCCTGTTTCCTTCTGTCTTTCTCTAGTCTTGTCTTTTCCATCTTCACTATATGAACCATGCTGCAAAATGAAAGTGCCAAAAACACCAAGAGTGTGCAACAGGAAATATTTCTTATGCATTGGCGAAGCTCAGGTAGACATGTGTGTATCTCCTGAAATCTCATCTTCTCATTTCTATGTCCCAGCATGTGTGCCCTTTCTGCAAGAATGACCTGCTCACAGGAACTGCTTGCTCTGCTAAGCATCTTGGGTTATTTACTTCTACTGCTCCTTCAGATTTCTGTGAGCATAAAAGAAAACTCTGCCTGTACTCGCTAAGGGTCCAACATTAAAAGTGAGCTGCTGGTTTACTTTTTTTAAATTTTTTTTTATCCTCCCACACTTATTACTTGTTGGTAATATTGAAGAAAAGGCATATAAAATGATTTTTGCTTCAAGCTTCTTTAAGTACTGCTTTCTATAAAAGATTTTGGCCATTCATTGCAGGCCGGGAGGTTATGCAATCTGTGTGACATTATCTGGACCATTCCCATGACGCTGAAGTTACATAACAGCAATCCTCATTCTACGGATGAGGTCAACAATAATTAATCAACTATCAGGACAAAGACGTGCAGTTTGTAAGGCACAGGACTATAATTCCCTCCCCTGCGCCTCCTCGAAAGAAAGCAAAATTGCATTTCTTGCATTGTTCTATAATCAGTAAACTATATAAATATAGAAAGACCCAGGTTTCTCCTCTTAAAGACACAAAAACAGAAACCACTTAAGGTAGGAAAAATTTGGCAATACTATTCCTATCTTAGGTTTTTACATCTTAACATCAAAGTGAGAGAAATAATATCTGACACAATGTAATGAGTCTTTCCATTTTTCTAATGGTAGAATTTAAAGCATCACTGAGGTTTCCATGCGGTGATAGGTAAAGCTGTCTTGAATTACACTTAGGGAAAACGGGTCATTTTGCTTTGGGGACAAAGGCGACATGGCCTCCTTTTTTATAGCACAAATTTGAAGTCATTTCTGATTAACAAGTTACTTTTAAATTGCTTTCTACGCATGTTCCTTCAGAAATCCAATTACAATTCCATTATTGGGAAGAATGAATTAGAAAGTGAAGAGAAGTTTGCATAAAATTAACATACCAATGGTTTTCCTTGCATTGATAAGCAAATTTCTTGTCATATCAGAACGCATTCATACAAAGATGCTCCTTGCAGGCCTGAGGATCTGTCAGTGCGTTGCTCTGGCTGGTGGTGTGTCCTGAACATGCTGCTCCCAGCACTTGCCCAATTTCAAATAGAAACATCAGTCCCTGACTGAAAGCAATAGACTAGCAAAACTCTTTCCTAGCCATGGTCATAGCCACAAAACATCTTTTATTTATTCCCCTAAAATCACTGCTCCCTTTTAGGTGCATGACAATTTCTGGATTTTTTTTTTATGTTTACTGGATTTGACTCTATCAAATTTGATTTCCAAGTTTTGAATCTGAGAAGTACTACAAGATAATGTGAGAGAAAGTAAACTGTCTTGTCAGTGACTTAAATCAAGGGCAAATTTGTAAGCTTGTCAGCTGGTGTAAGACAGTAGTCACATAAGTCACAGAGAAATGTCTCTAAACAAAATCTACAGTTTTGTTTATAAGCAAAATTGTCTAATATCTGTAAGCAGAGTGGCTAAATTTACATTAGAATTGCATTTATAAGCTTAAGCAAACATTCATTTAGAGGCTGGATCTCAGGAATTGGCACTTAGCACTTTTACTTTGGAAAAACTGGTTAATTTGAATTAGGGGAGGGAAACATCATAATGTCAGCATCTGCTAATTTCTTCTTTTGTCTTCTCATTTTACTTAGTAAAGGGGTATGCCACTTTTTGGACAGTGTCAGCATTTGTCTAAATAATTTGTTTGGGAAGTAATATCACTGCTAAATGAAGTGAAGATAATTTCTAGACTTCATTCAAAAGAAAGACTCCGCATTCAGCAATTTTCCCATAACATGTCATCAATAAAAGTGTCTGCATCTCACCCTTTGGAGGTCCATGTCATGGGGTAATTTCACTACAAGTGGACCACATTCCATAATGCAGACAGCTTTATGATTACAGCTCTGACTCAGGGCTGCTTTAGGGTCCTTGACTTAAGCTTTAGAATTCCCTTTCCCACCTAGCAGTTCAGTTGGAAGATAATGATATGACGCTTTCTACAAAGGATCACATGGGTAATATCAAAAGCACAAGAGTCCTAGGTACTCAAAGCTTTCAAAAATTCAAGTCTGGCTTATATCTCCATGGGAGGAAAAACATCACGCGTAGGTTTGGTCAGAAAACAAAATAATTGTGAACCACTTCTCATAACCCCTCACTAAGGATGCTTGTGATGTGCCCTTATACTAATAACCCCACAGCTGGAGGTCAAACCCAAGGTCCTGCTTGCAAAAAAGGCATTCAAATGTGTCATGAAAAATAAACAAGTCAAAAGTGGAGCGCGAAGGAGGAACATATGAAACACACCATAAATCTCCAACACTGGGAACTCAGCTGTGAAAATAGCTGGCTAAAGTCATCCTGTGTTTGATTGAAAAATAAAACATTTCTACAAAAACAGACATGTTTGAAGTTCACCGCCACTACAAGATAAAATGAAGGTTTTGGGAAACATTCAAAGTAGAAACACGTCAAATGTTGATGAAAAACAAAACTCACCTCTGTGGAGAAATTGCACTTTAAGACAATGGCACACAAGTACCTCAGTGAAAACCTCAAAGTGAAGAAGTCTGACTTGGTTGGAAAAGCACCAAAAAAGAGCAATTGTCCCTGTCTTACATCTTGTCCTATGTTATTTGTCACAAATGGGAAAGCTGAGTTTTGAAGGCATTGAAGATACACCAGATCTAACTCAGGGTCTAGAATATTTTGATCAAAAACCTGAGCATACACATTTGGCACATTGCTGCTACTGCAGCTGTGCTGGGTTGTATTTGCAGTTATGAGCGCAACCACATGCCTTTAATTAGATGCTGCTAAGATATTTCTTTCCTTTCCCAATTACCTTGGCCCAAAGCATAGAAATCAGATACTATACAAACATGATGGTTTTTCTACCTGAAATAATTAATGTGGTTGAGAATGTCATATACAATTCTTCTGAAAGAATTATTAAGAATTATTATTAAGAGTGTATTAAGAGTTATTATTAAGAATGTATTAAAGAGTAAATTATAATTAGGAACAATTGCTAAATAACAGCTTCTTTAAGTATACAAAAGGATTATCCTGTACAAGGACCTTCTAATCACCAATTTCCCTTGTAAGAATATTTATAAATTCATCTTTCTTTTCTCCACCTAACTAGTTAAAGATTTTCTCTTTATTTTGACTGCTGAGGGAATGAATAAGAGTTCCACTGAAATCATTATAATCTGACTCTACAGGAAGGTCCAGTGGGGGAAGTCCTCGGAAGATTTGCTCTCAATAAGCAAACTTCGTTGCAAACTAGACAGGCCATCAAATACCTGAATCGTTCTGAAATGAACGTTAGGGATTCTGTGAGGTCAAACTTGGTTACACTGACAAGGTTTCTTTGGTCTTTTAACACATGCCCTAGTTGGGCTACAACAGTTTTGCTCAGTGCAAAACCAACATTCAGGGGCCCGTTGGAGCATGCATCTATGCCACCTACCAGCCAAGGGGTCCTCAAACTGCGGCACTCAGTTGACTCACAAGCCAACAGCTGACAACAGCAGGGCTTTGTACAAAATACTAGGGTTCTGGTCTCAGTTCAATCATTTCCAATGCAAAAACTCTTGGGTGATTACCATTTGTTTTGGCCCATGTCCTCATTTGTAAAATGAGGGCTATACCTAAATTTGTTTCACCAATGGAGGCCTGTGTAAAAATGAAATGATAAAAAGAGGGGAAAAGAATAGTGTGGTTAAATAAATTTGGAAAGGGGAGCAATTTCTTCATGACAGGACTTCTATGAACCTTGAAACAAATCCTATTTGCCCATTGTTTAACCTATCAAAATCATATTAAATATTCTTAAAGTTTTTACTTACAAAAGAAGTGCATATAACGTGCTTATAATTTTCCTTTTTTGTCTAGAAAAAACACATTCCTTGTGGTTCAAATGTAGCTGTTGTTTCCTGGAGTTGGAGAAGAAGAAACTGGGATATGTCATCCTCACAAACATTTACTATCTATTTACAAACAAAGCTGCAATTTTGTCTACAAGTAAAATTGTTCAACTGTCTATAACCACAGTAGCCATATTGGAATAAGAATTATGCTTTGAAACTTGAGAAGGCACTGATTTAGAGTTTGGGTCTAAGGAAATGTCTGCTTCCTTTTTTTACTTTAGAAGAACTGATTAACTTGAATTGGGAAAGGGAACCATGATACTGCCAGCATTTGCTAATTCTTTCTTTCATCTTCTCATATTACTTTGTAAGTGGCTGGCACACTGGGGACAGTTGACGACTCCCTTGATGGAGTTTCTTTCTCAGCCCACTGTCTGCACCTACAGCCCCCCTGGATTGTACAATCCTTCCCCCGTGTGCCTTTGTTTCTTCGGGAAGAGACATCTCTGTCTCAGTGTACCACAGATCTCGTATCTGAAGCACATTAGGAGTTAACAGACGATTTACTTTGGCAGCCCAGAGCAATCTGCTCTCACCAAGCTCATGTTTTTTCTCCAGTTTTCTTTATTCTTTTTCCTGACTGAATCTCCATCCTCATTTTTTTGGCTTTCTGCTTCACTGCATTTCTCTGATGCGGAAGGGATGTGGAGAACTTTCTCTCCCCTCTGCCAGAGCTAACAGAGACCCAGACCTCACCCAGCACCCAATGGTTTGCCCAGATCTGCGAACTCCCAGGACCTGGAGGTCTTGGTCTTCCCAACACTTTCTCTACCTTTCAACTACTAATACCAGTTTTTAAAAGACCACTCACACCCCAATCATGCATTGTACAATCAGTAACTTTGCTTCTAGGTGAGGAATTTTTAGAATATACATTTGCAAGAGTAGAAAATTTTAATTCAAAGAGAAGAAAGGAATGGAGCTGAAGAAGAGTAAAAATGATATAACTAACTCCTACTTTATTCTCCTCTCTCACATATTAGGCAGCAGTGACAGTTTTTATTAATCACTTTACATAGCCAAGTTTACACACACTGGCTTTGACTCAGGCCATTTTGAGACAAGAGGCTTGGTGCTAGAAATCAGGACATCACCTACTTAACTTATTGCACAAGTTTTCTGTGAAGTTTGGACAGAACATGTAAAAAGCAAAATGTGGAAGAAATTCACAAAAGCAGTGTTTACCTCATTCAAACCCTACAGTAAACACAGTAACATAACATTTCAGTTCCACTTGTGAGCGAGGCCCAGAAGGTGACCTCCCAGCTATGAGCTAGAATTTAGTCCAACAGGATAGGGACTCAGGTGACACAGCATGGGATCAGAACTGGAAATTTTTTATTCTTCCCTAGGGGACCTGCCTCTTGGTCCAGAAAATTTCTCATTGCTGAAAAGCATCAAATTGAAAGAAGAAAATATTTCACAGCTCTCATCTACATGTAAAAGTCTAAAATCACCCCTTTTTCTCCTTATGTGAGTTTTTTTTATATATATACTGTAAAGTTGGATCATCCTACTTTTGGCTCTGGCCTGAATATTTCTGCTCCCCAGAATTTATACGTGGAAGCCTAAAACTCAATGTGATGTAATCAGGCAGTGACTTTCAAAAGCAATTTTGTGATGAGAGCAAAATACTCATGGGATTAGTTAGTGATCTTCTAAGAATAAACACAACAGAGCTGGCTTCTCTCTCTGCTGTCCACCACATGAAATCCAGGGGTCATTCATCTGCAAACTAAGAAGCTGCCCCCATCAGACACTGGATCTGCCAATACCTCAAACTTGGAAGCCTCAGCTTTGAGAGCTGTGTGATACATGTTTCTGTTGCTTTAGCCAGCAAACTTACAGAATTTGTTATGCATGGCAACCTGAAGTGACTAAAGAGACCTTTATTTATTTTATGCTACAAACTCAATTTTATTAGGACTATGTAACTGTTTATAATAAGATCGTATATGATAACATTTTAATTCTATGTGCAAATTTACAATTTAAAACAGGTTCTTTTTAATTGCACATACAACATTTCTAGGAAACAGAAAAACTGCAAAGGAAATCATAATTCCCAGAGGAACCATGCATTTTCCTCCCCAGAGAACAAGGTATTAGTCTTCTCACGTATAACAGTGGTTCAACTCATGTAAGGAAAATAAATAACGCATCATTGCTTTCTTCTTGCTTCTAACAACAATTCAATAATATTTCAATACACATACACACCAGGTTCCCTTGTCTTCTATCAACTATGTCTATAGAATTTAGTGAATCCACTGTCTGTGTCTGATTCATAAAGACATAGATCTGAGATCCTTTGATTTCCCAAATGGTTCAGTCCCCTGAAAGTCTCAGAGCTCAGATAAAATTCACTCACGCCTACTTTGGCAATGAAGATCTATCAAAGATGAAGGAGAATCAGGGCTCCTCTTCCAGTGGTGATCAGTAATAAAAGACTCCCAGTCAGAAACGCTTCCCTGCACTTCCCTGCTCCTTCACAACCCAGAGGCTCAGGGGAGTCTGACCTAACTGCAGAAAGCTGGCAACCCACCAAGCCTTTGTTCCTTTACATAACCCACTGTGCTACCACAGCTCAGCAAATGCAACTACTCTGTCCCTACTGACTAAATCTTCCATGATCTGTTACCCAAGAGATAGTCTGTGTTTCTGTACAACCCAGGTGGCAGGTGACACTGACTCTAAAGGCTTCCTCTCCATGCAGAAACTTGGTGAAGAGGAGGTAAATCTCACCCTGGTGAGAATAGGATTAGTGAACATGGACCAGGAAAACAACCCTATTGTGTGTAAGCACAGAGTTGCAAATGCAGACAGGAAGAATTTTCACTTCCTGAAAGACTTTTATGCTTTCCTGTAAGCAAACTTGTAAAGCAACTCTGGCCCTACCCAGAGAATGCAAAAACCAGTGCAGGTGTGTGCAGAATCAGAGTGGGAGAGCTCACCACTGTGCCCTGTACCCCAGGTGAGCAATGCCAACATTTTAACTAGCAGCTGGTATATTAGCTCTATAGGCCAAATGCTTTGCAAAATAGTTGTGTGCATTATCTCATTTAAAGGCATGGTGACTCTCTAAGTGAATCCTGTTATGGCACCTGCTATCTTACAGTGCAAAGGGTAGAATCACAGAGAAGCAAAGGGTTGCCCAAACTCAAACAGATAATACAGATGATGCTTGATCCCCAGTGTTGCTACATCTCAATAAACCTACTGTAAGCTCAAAATATCTTTAAGTCACAAGGCACTTAGCACACCTAACCTACCAGACACTGCAGTGTAGCAATACCACACATCCAGAGGATGAAACTTTTACTCTGGTGATTGTATCACTGTTACACCATCATAAAACTGAAAAATCATTAGTCAAACCCCTCAAAATCTGAGGGTACAAACCCAGGCTGTCTGAGCCAGACTCCAATCCTCTGAGGCCCAACTTCAACTGCCCTTTTAAGTCTCAAATGTGTGCTGAAAGACCATGAGCAAAGCGGTCAGCAGAGCCTCTGGTAGGCAGAACACTGCCCTCCTAAAGATGCTACTCTCCCCATGGCACTGTTGTCTTATTCATTAGAGGGGAGCTAAGACAGACAGTGGAATTAAACTCACAAATCATCTGACTGTGAAATAAGATGCTGCTGGATTATCTAAGGGCGCCAAACACCATCAGGAAGAACATTCAGTGTGGAGACCGAGGTAGATTACTGAGTGTCAGGACAACCACAGTGTGAGGACATGATGAGTCACTGCTGGCTCTGAAAATGGTCACGCAGCAAGGATGAGGTGGCCTCTAGAAGCCAGAAAGGCAAGGATATGGATGCTCTGCTTGATAATCCAGCAAGGAATGACTATGCTAACATCCAACTGCAGTTCAGTAAGAGCCAGGCTGCCCTGATGACCTGCAGAATGGTCCTATAGCAAGTCTGTGTTTATCGGATGCTTTATGGGAGTGCTTTATAATACATTTTAAAAACACATTTAAACACTCATCAACCCTAACCAGCCAGCGACCTGCTCAGGGTCACGTAGTGGGGATGTTCTTCTGGAATAAACAAAAGTTTTGGTTTTTTTAATTGGCCAATAAACTTTTGAAGCATCCTTGTGCAAGAGAGTATACTATGCTATAACATGTTATTGCTTTGTTTAGAATAACAGGAGGGAATTTTCTTAAGCCAAGAGACCAGGGGTGCTTCCTTAACCTGGATTCTGATCTGATCTGATCTGATCTGATCTGGGCTCACTTCATTCTCATCGTGTGGGAAATAAGCCCCATCCCACCCCATCCCTGGGCGATTACATCGGCAACAGGGTCTCACTAGCTTAGCAGGTTTGGGCAAAGGGCTCCATGCCTTCATTGTCCCAAGTGTCATATAGGGCTAATTAGTGTCCCCATATTACATTCTTTAAAAATCCTCAGTGCTTTCTAGACTGAGAAGGGTATAAACATAGCTTGGTATCTAAGTCCTATGATAATTGGAAAGGGAGGGAGAAAGGGAAAGAGGAAATAGATAAGAAAAGAAAGAGGAATAAAGGAATTAAAAGATAATTATCTGAAGTTCTCAGGTAAAAGAATCAATCTGCAATATCACTCAGTAACAGCTTCTATAATTGAAAATATTGAAGAAAAACCTAAAAGAAGGATTTTATTTAAATTCACATACAAAAATCTAATTCCTGGGGTGTGGGGGTGTAGCTCCGTGGTGGAGGGCTAGCCTAGCACAATCTAACTCCTGGGTTGCATCCCCCTCTGCAAAATCAAACAGGCAAACAAACCTAGTAATTGCTCACTGCTATTTTTCTTTACTACCACCATTATTTTCAGAGCAAGGACTATGGCACGAACACATCTGCCTAATCTCCCCTCCCCTAAAACAAGGTAGAAATACCTCCTAATTGGACTCTGCACCGAACAGGGTGTTTACACAGATTCTTTTCTTCCATCAGTTATTATGGTCTGAATGTTGTACCTCCTAGAATTAATACGTTACACTTAATCCCCAATGTAATAATAATAGGAAGAGGCAGGGCCTTTCAAAGGAGAGGAAGCGTGGAACTCTCATGAATGGCATTAGTGCCCTTTAACATAAGAACTTGCAGGAACTAGTTTGCTCCTTCCGTATGTGAGGACTCACAGGTGCCTCCTGTGAAGTGGATTAAACCTCCAGCAGACACTAAAGCTGCCATTCCTTGATCTTGGACTCCCTGCCTCTAGGACTACAAGTAGTGAATTTCTGGTGTTTCTAGGTTACCCAGTATGTGGTTATTTTTGTTAGAGCAACCCATAGTAATGAATACACTGATCGTGTTATTCTGGATCTAAATTCTATTCTAGATTCAGTGCTTTAGAATTCAATGGAATTCACTGAACTCTATTCATTTGGAAACAGTGACTCTGCAGATACCACTGAGTGATCGGGCCACTCTGGATTTAGGTGGTATCTACATCCAATGACTGGTTTCCTTATAAGAGGCAAAAACCCAGAGCCACAGGGAGGAAAGGAGGAAAGGCACATGGGATGGAAGGAAAGACTGAAGTGATGCTGCCACGGGCCAAGAAACAGCAGGACCTACTCCAGCTGGGCGAGAAAAATAAGTAGTCTTCTCTCTCACTGTCACAGGGTACATGACCATAGGTCCTCAGCGACACCTTCATCCTGGCTCTGGCTTTCAAAACTGTGAGAGAGTACATTTCTTCTGGATGAAGCCACCAAGTTACTGTACTTTGGAGCAATAAGAATGGGAAACTAGTACATAAGAGTTTTGGAGAACCAGTAGGAAAAGATTTCCTAATTTTCTCTGGACACATTCCTATAAGAATATTCTATTTTTCACTCAGCAGGAATGGGAGGCAATAAATTGGTTATGGAAATAGCAGAAAATAACCAGCTACAGTCAGTACAATTATACTGAAGGGAATGGTCAGATTTGCCTACTTGCACTCTAAATCCATCCATGAAAAAGAGTGAAAATTAATCAGAATGCAGCAAATCTTGTTCATAAACTTGCATAAACTCAAAAAAAAAGACAAAAAAAAATGCTGCATGATCCTAGACAGACAATCAGAGTTTCACTGGAGTTTCTTGTGGTCAGCTTGACAATGGTGCTTTCCTATTTGAGCAATTTAAACAGGAAATGGTTTTGCATTAGACTCTCTTCTGATGAAAATAATGTGATGCCCTCTGAATGCTGATGTGTCCCGCTCTAAATGTGTGATGTGCTGTGCTAGCGTTGAGATTCCCCCAGAAGCCTGGGGGAAAGGCAGCATCATACGACCTCTGCCAGAGCTAGGGAGTCAGAGTCTGCATTTTGACAAGAGTTCCAGGTGTCTGGTTGGCACATTAAAGTCTGAGATGCCTCCCGGTAGAGTATTTACGAGGCAGTGATTTCAGCAGTCATGAAACTGTCATCTTGAAACAATATGGACCAGAAACCTGTGAAACACACACACACATGCAATTTGCTCTTCTTTACTCTTGTGACCTTGATGAGAAGAATAGTATATGACTTTGAAATTTACTATTTTTTGGAAATTATTTTATGGTATTTCATCCCAAAATATTACGATTATAAACAGTGGGAAGATTTTTGATCGACATTCTTATTTCTTGGTCTATGTTTGTGATACACAGCAATTACATTTGTTCTGGGGGATTTGAATATGTATATATGGATCAAAAATAAGATATAGTATATATAGGTATTTACAGACATTTCTATGTCTATTATATCTTAATTATAAATCATATAATATACATAGTACCTTAATTATTTTTGATCCTCTTTCCCTTATCCTTCCCTTTCCTCCTGTTCCCAATTCTCTTCCCCTCCTCCAAAAGGAGGGGATTGGGCGTTGGCTTCCTTCATATGAAAGGTGACCACACCATCATCACTTGGGGATACCGTGCTATACTGTATGCACATTCCTCCAAAGTGAGCTAAATCATATTTCACAGCTTAACTCGTTTTTATTTAACACGCTTAGAACAAACCTCGGATAGGGCCTCTTGTGAATTCAGATATTAGCATCTATAATTAAATTTCATATAATAGAGAAATCTATAGCACAGTTTTTGCTATAGACTTATATAGACAAAATCTCCCAAGAACAAAGACCAAGTTAAAATACTGTGCATGTTATAAAGCTAAACTAACTGATGATGAGGAGAGTTTTTGGAGGAGTGGTATCCTTTTGAGATGATTTAAGGGTCCTACCCCTTTGCTTCAGACATGAAAATTTCATAGAAAGACAAAGGGATTTATTTCACTATAGAAAAACTTACAAATGCCCTACCTCCACCATTTAAGAGACACTCTAGATGCAGAGGTTGGGGATGTACCTGGTTATATTGGTAGGGAGGACCAGGAATTTTACTTAGAATCTTACTTTACATTGCCCTTTATGGGAATAATTCAGCCCATCAACCAAAACAACCAGCCACAGTCCTTATTTGGGTGTGTAGCACCAAAACAGCAATTGAAGATGATTCTAGAACACCTGTGAGAAGCTTGAGCTTTTTCAAAATTTACCGTGAACTACTTATTTCAAAGCAGAATGTAAGGAAAGCACTTACATGATTTTAAGTAGTATTATTTCCTAATCTGTGTTTTAAAATTTTTTCACCTATCTCATCCTTTAAATTCTGTCCTATGAATAGCCAAGACTCAAAAGTCCATTGGGAAACCATGGCAACACTGGTGCCTAATCGTGACACATAGCACATGCGTCCCACGCCATACAGGAATACTGGGAATACTCCTTATTTTGTGTTAGGTCTTTGGATTTAACAAGCCAGAAAAACCAAACTTGCTCTGTGACTTTCCTGCTAACCCAAAATCCAGTACCTGGCTTCCAAGTGAAATTCAAAAAGCTCAGCTATTTGAATCATTACACATGCTCACCAGAGACATCCTGCACAGACTGGTCATGCTATTATGTGGAATTTAATTATGGACACTAATACCTGAATTCACCAGAGACCCTATCCAAGGGCAAAGGCAGATCCTGAGACTTTCGCTTAAATGTTTCCTCCTGCCGGAGTTGGCTCAGCCATCACCCCATGCTATAGCACCCACATCTGCACACATCGTGCTTTGCTCCAGAATCTCACGCTCTCCTAGCTCTTTGACTTTCTCCCATTCTCTTCTGAAATGTTCTTCCTCTGACCCCTGGAAGCTGCCTTTAGTGGTGTCGCCCCCACACTATCCCTTGTCAGATGTGATCTCCATAATGTACCTCCCAGCAGGACAAGCAGTAGCTCTCTGATGGGGCCCCTTCTCAACTGCCCTGCCCCTTTGACGATCTCACACAGCCCCACCGGGGGAGAGCTCGGCTTTGTATACTTGTTGGCCCGTTGGTGAGTTCTTGCTGCTCTTCCATTTGTCTATTTGCCAGCACCAATCAGGTGCTGGCTTCGGATCTCCAGCTAACATGGATGTCTGTGTTTGGATAGGTTACATACTAGACTCAGGACAGTCACAAGATTCTCTTCTATTACTATCCCTTTACCCAAAACAAAAACAAACAAACAAATAAGTACATACTTGTTCTATTTACCCCTCATCAATAAGTGGAACCATGCCATAACATCATTCTCTCATGCCCAAACTGGAGAGCTGCCTCTGAAATCCTCCCCCATACCTTCCCTCCAGGAAGGTCTGCCTTCACGATCTAGTTCATACCTCTCTCGGCTTCCATCTCCCCCGTAAAGGCAACACTATTGCTCCCTACATTATTACAAAGGAAAATCTCCCAGTAGGCCTTCTATCAGCCCTGCCTTTCTCCATTTTACCCTTATCATAGCCAAAGTATCGAAGCTTGTGTCTTCTCAGTTTTTTTGTTTTTTTTTTTACTAATTCCCCTTCGCTAAAATGGCATGCAGCAAAATCTTCTGCACAACCTACAAGGCTCTTCCAAGGCCAAAAACAAAGATCCTTCCTGCCTCAGCAACTTCCTCAGGGTCTTTCTTTGCTTTTATCTCCTCCTCCCCCACACACACCTCACAACTTGCTACCCTCTCACTCATGTTTCTGGATCTTGGATAAAGGAGGTTTCTTTAAGGGACCTGCCTGGACCCCTATGTTTAGTCAATATGTCCTGTTACAAGTGCTGGTCTTTTTCTTCAACCATAGGAATTGACCAGTTCACATGTACTGCCTGTTTTTCTCTAAATATACAGGTTGGAAATTTTAACAGGCTGGAATAGCACCTATTTTCTTTAGATCCTGAAACCTTTAGAGGCTAACACAAGGCCTGACACATAGTAACTACTCAATAAATGCCTGATGTGTAAATCAGTAAACAGAAACAAAAGAGAAGTACGATTTGTCCAACTTCTTTTTCTTTTTACTCTTCATTCAAATTGTCCATCTCTTTTGTTCTGCCTGTGTACACACAAAGTATTGAAGAGTAAAAACAACACTGACTTACCTGGAAAGTATCTTCACCTCAGGATTGGTACAATAAGCATTAATTTAGAGTACCACTAGAGCACTACTGTCTGTTTCTCTGGGATTCTGGTTTCCCTATCCACATGCTTATATGGCAGAGGAGCAAATGCCAAGACACTACCCTGAACAGGGTTTTATCCTGTAGGATGAAAACCATAGGTCTGTCAACCAACTGAATCTAAAACATGGGCAGCTCATTTCATATCTCAGTGTCCAAATTCTTCCTCTTTGAAAGGGAAGGACAATCTGTAGATGCTGTATTTTGAAAGCTGTGATGAAAATGCTCTGTTAGAGCAAAAGGAAAAGTTAAGAGCTTTAATAGGGAGACCATAATCCACAGTGCACAAATGAGAAAAGAGTCAAAGCCATGTATGTGCTTACTGGCTACCCAAGTAATGTTAACATGTTGTTCTCGGGAAAAAGCTTTAGACACAAAAGGATTCTGAATAACGTACATCCAGAGGAAAAACTATCAATTCTGCTTAGAAGGGCAGGAGCTTTGCCAGTGAAGTTCCGTCTTTTTGAATGAGTCTAACAAGATCTTGACCAGTGTAGTCACAGAAGGATAGCTGGTCTAACTTAGGAGCAAAAGGATGCTGAACATACATGGATCTCCAGCCAATCTTATAAAACCACACTTACCTGTTCAAAAAAATAAATCCCAATAGGAGTAGACTATTTCTCATGTTGCTTCTAAGTTATTACATGTGCTTTGTTTTTATTATCTGGACTGCCTTTTTTACACCAGAGAGAATACCTTTTTCAAGGTTTTGGGTAGTAAAGAATCCCAATGGATAGGGATTTATAGCATCTTGTGCAGTGATTTTAGAAAGAAACAAAGTACTACATAATGTAGCTCTAGCCATAGTGATGCTATTTTCATGCAGACTCCTATAGCAGAGCAATTTTACAACACAACTTCGTTTAATTTTCACTTCCTGTATTGTTTTCTCTTTCACAATCAAAAAGCTATGGCTTAACGGAACCAATCATTCTGTCTAAAATTATTAGTGGACAGCAAGGCCAAGGTCCACATCAAAATCTGTCCTTTCTAATGTACCCTATCCCTTCATCTCTACAAGGACAATGGGTCACTTTATCTGGACAATATCTGAAAAGTTTAAATATTTTAAAAGTTATTTCCCTAAAATAGTAGCTATTAGTGGGCAAAAATAATTCAAATGCTTATCCTCGCAATATCCGTTCCCTATTTAAAGTCATCACCAATGGATTTTCCTTGGGGAATGATATCATTTCTCTTGAACTGAGCAAAATACTTTCTGAGGCCACTTGGCTCAAGGCAAGGTAGTGAGGGAACAGCATGTATAGAAAGAGTCACTGCCCTGAAATTTATTGGAAAGAAGTACAATGAGATGTTTAATCTTATGTCAACTTCACTGGGCTGCAAAATGACCAGATGCCTGATTAAGCATTATTTCTGGGTGTGTTTCTAAGGGTGTTTCTGGAAGAGACTAACATTGGAATTGATGGTCTAAGTAAAGCAGATGGTCATACCCAAAGTGTGTGGGCATTGTGCAATTTGTTGGCCCGAACACAATGAAAATGGAGGAAGCTGGGCTCCTGCTCCCTCTCCTCTCAGCAGTCCTGGGTCAAAGGTCTTCAGACGTGGATTGGCAGTCATGATACCATCATCGGCTTTCAACCTCTCATGCCTGGGAACTATGTCATCTTCCCTGGCTCTACAGCTTGCAGACAGCAGAATGGGGACTTTCCTTCAGAAAGATGTTTTCTGTAGCAAATGTTATACCCTGCTTCATTTCTTTGTACTGCCAGACAATATTCTATTTTATGGATCTGTCACGTTTTATCTATTAATCAGTCGGTGGATGTGTGAGCTTATCCTGTTGGACTATTATGAGTAATGCTGCTCTGAATACTTTGGTGTAAGGTTTGGTGGGGGAGAGGTTGTCATTTGCTTTGAGTATTTGTTTCTTGGGTACATTATTAGAAATGGACTTTCTGGGTGACAGAATAACTTAATCGAACTGTTTGAAGAGTTGCCCCAGGTGTATCTAAAGTGACTATATTACTTCATAATGGTCAGCAGAACCTACCCAGGCCTCATGTTCTCTGTATCCTCACCAACACTGTTCCCATCTGTTTTGATTTGAGCCATCCTACGATGTGGAAAATGACATCACATAGTAGCTTCGATTTGTGTTTCCCTAAGTGATTAATGATTTTAACCATTTTTTCAGGTGCTTACTGACCATTTGTATATTTTCTTGGGTATAATGTTTACTTAAATCATTTGCTCATTTTTTAACTACACCATTTGTCCTTTTTCATTCTTGAGCTGCAATATTTTTAATATATTCTAGATACAAATCCCTTACCAACTATGTGATCTGCATTCATCTTCCCCAAGATTGACACGCACAAAGTAAGCCAGTGCCAGGTAAGGAGGGACTTTACGGGCCGGTGCCTGGCAGGCAGAATGTCTATCAGGTTCTGCTCTGTTATATGTTAAATAAAACACAACAAGACTGCAAGGTAGTGTGAGAGTCCGTCTCTGTGTGTGTCTGATAAATTCAAACCTGAGGCAAAGCTAGAGCAGAATGAGATGTTTACTCCCCAGGCATCATGGGGAGTTAATTTTGCTATTTTCTTTTTGACCTAAGGAAGAATTTCAAAAGTCTGGAGTTTTGTTTATATTGGTGATTCCATCTGATGGAGATTAGCCAATCTATCTTCCTTCTCATATCTACCCATCTCTCATGGCTTCCCACAACCTCCAACAGCTCCTTTTGTTTCTGCATTGTTCCTTTTAAATCCTCTGAAGTAAGTGACATTTTACTTATTTTGGGTAAAAGAAAAAAAAAAGAATCAACAAAGAAGGAAATGAAGAAAAGTACTGATAAGAGATTATACCAATGTCATAAATAATTACAAACAAGAAAGAATAGTGGTTATATTTGTGGCAATAAATTCTGATAGCATCACCTTTAATTCTCTTTAATTACATCTTAAAGTGTTTTTCTCAGGCTTCATATTTGCTTTTATTTTGCTCAGCAGACTCTGGAAGTGAGTCTCTGTGGGTATGTGACACTGTGGACATATTTCTCACTGATGCTTGACCTACTGTTTAAAAAGAAAAGAGAGAAAGGAAGAGAAGGAGAGGGGAGGAGAGGGGGGAAAACTTTAGTTCAAACTATATCCACTTTATTTTTAAAATGAGATGACTAAAGTATGCTTAGTTCGGAGATAACATTATGCTAATTAATAGTTAAATCTGCCTTTCCACTACTTGTTAACAAAAGATCCCTGAGCCACTCCAGATGTGGTGGTCAGTACTCTGGGAGGCTGAGGCAGGTGGGATACACATTCAAGGGCAACCTATTTACTTAGAGAAAGCCTGTTTTAAAATAAAATATAAAAGGGACTAAGGATGTAGCTCAGTGTAAAGGAAAAGGAAAGAAAATACCAAAAGACACCAAAACAGAACAAAACACAGGTTCCTGGGCCAGGAGAAGAATCTTATTCATGTGCATCTCCTATTCTGAGTACAGTTCTAAAACTGTCCCTCGTTAGACCTCTTTTTCCTCCTTTGGGGGTCAGTTTCATATTTGGACTTAAAACTACTGTCCCCATGAATGCTTGATAAAAGGGAGAGTGGAATATTATAACTTTTTACTGATACCCAGTTCCTGGTTTCCAGCATTTGTCCTTTACTCTTTGAAGTTAAACTTGTCTGCAAGAAAGTCTGGTCAATAAAACTGAGCAAAAAGACTGAAGCCCTTTTTTGCTCTTTTTTGCCAAAGCACTGAAGAGCTCTGTGCCTTTCCAGGCTTCCGCTGTTTTGGACTCTGTAAAATTCTGCATGGAACAGCCTCTATTAGCTTAAGTCGCGGGGTAAAGATGACATGAATCTGACACCTCCAGTCATGACTTTGTGGTTAGAGTGAGAAATAAACCTGGATTAGCTTTGGTTGCTGACATTTGGGGGTGTTTGTTGCAGCAGCACGACATTCCCATCTAATTCAGGCAGACACAAAAGGAGTTGCTTTTACTTTGGGACCTCAACATACTAAAAGTTCCTCTATCTGTACTACTGAGGCAACCAACACCCCGAGTCCAATCTGGTCTGTGCTGCAGACCCCGTCTCTTGGAACATGAAAATACCAAGAATGAACTGCTCAGAACATGGGCGCTGCCTTACCGAAGTGTCTAAGTGGCTCCCTCCTTCCTTCCTGTTTTGTGCCCCATAAATATAAAGTGGAATCTCACATCCATGAAATACCAAAGGTGAAAACACACAGTGTTGCTGAAAATTGTGCCATTCTTTAAATGTTTTACAGTAGCAGGGTTCGTACCCAAGGGAACTCTACCATGATGCTCCATCCTCAGTTTTTTCCTACGTTTCACTTGGGGACCAGGTCTCCCTAGGGGCTGTTCTCCAACTTGCAAGTTTCCTGCCTCAGCCTCCAGAGTAGCTTGGACTCCAGTCAAGAGCCCTCACGCCTGGACATTCCTTAAATTTTTAATGTGGAACACTACGTGATTTCTACACTTGGTCTACATAGAACGTGCGTGTTTCCCACATGCGATGCAAACTTGTGGAGTCTGGTCGCTGCAGTGAGCAGACAACCTCAGGCTTCCTCCACGGAGGGGCAGTGAGCACAGAGTAAAATCTGGACCATGTGTTTCTCGGCAACACAGGGCCTGAGATGGTGCGGCCTGCACATTCCTCCGTGCTACTTAGGGACTAATCCACTTCTAATGTGTTTCCCAGCTCCCGCTCTGCACGGTGCTAACGCCTAATTTCTCCTTACAGCCATCCCGCAAAGACGTTAAAATGTGGCTACAGCACAAGTTCGAAAGACTCAGGAAAAGCACCACATCACCTGCCAGAGGCAACAGCAGAAGTCGCCAAAAAGCATTAAAAAATAAAAAATGGTTCTGATAGAGATGCTCCTGCCCAGAGTTTCTATGAAATAATGACGATGCAGCTCCAAAGGAGGGAGGCTTTTTAGAGTTCGAGGAATGAAAGAGAAACGCATTTGGAACCGAAGTGCTGAGTTTTTCCCACTGTGCTACATGAAGAAGATGGATCTGGAGGCGATTGAACAAGTTTAAATTACAATTTGGAAAGTAATGAGCTTTGGCTCCTGAGATGTGGAACCGACTGGGAACAGTCTGTGTATTCCACATTTTTTCAGTTAAATCCCAGACTTATGTGCAACACTTACAGATAATATGTAAATTTATGAAGCTTAGTGCGGGGGTTGAGGACCCCAGAATCACTAAAATGACTGCCCAAGATACACACAGGCTCCCCTCCGTTCTCTAAAACACCAGCAAAAAAAAGGCTTGATCCTTAAACACAATTCAGAAAGAAAATGTGCCAATTTGAAGGTCAGCACATTCAGAATCGTCATTAATTTTGAAAACCTGTGTATGGCTCCCCATATTCGGCTGGTGTCAATTTCTTCATGTAACCCCAGACCCACAGCCATACACCACGGCCCCTCATATCTACGCTTGTCTGTTGCATTGTGTGATTAGTCACAGTAGCTAAGTTCTTTAACTATTACCTCAAATTTTTAATGGCTTAACACAATATATATATTTTTTTTTCCTCCCGGGACACACAGAGGTCAAGGTGCGGCAGCACTCCTCTGAGCAGCAAACTGAGAGCCAACTGTCCTCTCCCTGGTTCCACCCCCTTTGAGGTCTCCTTGGATCTCTCGTTATTTGGATGTAAGGAAGAGAAAAACGGAAGTTTGTCTGCACACTGAATGGGCCAGGAATGGACCAGGAATTCATCACCTCTGCCGGTTGTCTGGATTTGGTCCTATGGGACACTCACCTGCCAGGGTCTAGGAAACGTGATCTAGCCTGAAGCCAGAGACTGGGAAAGGATTTCACGGCTCCTCCACTGTCTTGCTTGCTATTTTCTGCTTTATACTATTGACATAAAAATTGTAACTATGAATTATTATTCCTACTACCCTTTTTTTTCTGGGACCCTAAAATGACCAGATTCAGACTTAATCTGAATTTTAAGACACTTAGGAATCACAGGAGAGGGGCTAGTTTATTTCCAGAGGAGGGGTCACTTATCAGCTGTCAGATAGGACATTCCTCCCTGAGTCAAGAGGTCTAAAATGCTGAGGAAGCCAGCTGAAGCTGACATTCTGGGGAGCAGAGGCACAGAAAAGGACATGGGACAGAATGAAGGTTTGCTTTTTCTTACTCAAGTGGTCAGAGTTTCTCATTTTTGGACCTGTTTACCTTTTGGAGCAGGGTCATTCTTGGTCACAGGAGACCATAGGATGTTGAGTCTCTAAATACTGGATGACATTACTACTTCCCCAGTTGTGATGATCAACAATGTCCCCAGATATTGTCAGATGTACCCTGAGGGACATGTGTGTATGTGAGCATAGTTGTGTGTGTACACACATACACACATTGAGAACCATCGTTCTAACTTCTGATAATGAATTATCACAACCTAGTCTCTGGCTGGAAAACGTCCATCTGCCACAGACACTGTCTCTTTGTAGGTCTGTCCATCTGTCTCTCAGTACTAAGGTAAAACAAAAACTTAACCCTGCACCTGCTCTCTGACTTCCCTTTGCAGAGTCACCATGCAGCCCACTGTCCTTTGAGGACACCTGCTTCTGTCAGATGCCCCAGGGCTGGACATGAGGCTCTGCCTGTCCTTATCCTCAGTGAGACAGCAGGGCTCTGTGTCCCTCACTCCCTCAGGACACCAAAGTGGCAAGGATTTTAGGGAGTAAGTTACTAAGTAAGCCTCCAGCAAAGGGAAACAGACTGGAAGGTTTAGTCCAAATTCTCAAGAGCACTCTCAAGAGCTGAAGGTGTTTCCAGAGAGGTGACAAAGTAGACCTGGACACTTGTCCCCTCATTTCAGAGTGCTGATTCCAAACATAGTTTAGAAAAAATGCATTCCCTCTAAGTTTCCTCAAATGGCAAAATACCTCTAAATTTTGGTCTAAATGGCAGCACTGCCTTCTCCCCCTTTAACTGGCTGCTGCATTTCAGTAATTAAGGAAAACCCTGCTGATGTTGGTATGCCTACAAAGTTCCAAGTGTTTCAAGTTGAAATATGCAAAGGGACTTGTATATTACTTTCATAACTAAAAAGGGAAACTTCGATAAGAAAAAAACTTCTCAAAGTCAAAGCATCTTTTTTATTTGAACATACAGGCTTACTCCAGGATGCCAATACTCAGAAGCTATTTAGTGACAGTTACACTAACAATGAAGCAAGGAACACGAGACCATCTCAGTTTCACTTGATTGGTAAACTAAAAACTGTTCTTAAAAACCTAAAGGATAAGTGAGCAATGATGACCAGCATACGTGGAATGTTATTCCTCCAGACACTAACACTGATTATCTCTAATTCTTAAAAATATCCTGTAAAATGAGTTTTAGGGCATAATTTTAAAAGATGAATGAACCGCACTGGAGGGAAGATGAGTGACTTGTCCTGAGCTGCACAGCTGGGTGACCGCAGAGCTGGTGACCAATTGAACTCAAACTGCCCTGATCCCCAAATCCACCATTCATTCTTTTTTTCCACCAAGCCATAATGGCTCTGAGGGAAGTTCATTGACAGAAAATCCCATTTGGCAATCTCAGAAACTTCTACACACACAAACTGAAATGTCCCTATAGAAATAAGTACTTTAGTCTTCATTTTACTGCCTGGAAATTCTCCTCAAGTGGGTAACAGAATGAGTTCTGAGGAAATACATTAAATTAAATCTCAGCTACTTAGCATTGATTATTACTATTTTGAAATAGATGTTTATGCAAAAAAAAAATTATTGAGAAGTACCTTTGTAGCAACCATCTTACTGAGTGCTTTTCTCCAAAATTAGACATGATCTCTTCCCTTGGAGTGAACCAAAAGGAATATTTCTCATGCTCCTATTTCCCTGTGCTGTGGGTGACTGCGTGGGCTAATGAGGGAGGTGACTCCTGAGAGCAGCACCCAGGGCTGGGTTGTGGTGCTCACATTCATTACAGTGAAAATCTGTCTTCCTGCCCAGCGGGCTCAGGTAACCATGGCAACCCACCACAACATCACTCACACAAATTAGAGCAAAGGAGCTACAGAAGACCAGCTCCACCCGGAAAGCGAAGGAGTCACACAAAGAAGAAAACCTTTCTCAAGGACACTTTGGTTCTCTCTCGAGTGGCCACAGGCAGGGCCACATCTGTTCAGCTTTATCACCAAGGTAAATGTCTGTTCATTTTTACTGACTGGTGTGAAAAGGGGTTAAAAAAATATGCTTGAACGCTGTGAGGACTCCATGGGTGGGTCACAGCTGTGAATGACTGTCACACAGGCATGAAGAGGAAGTGTCTCAACAGCCACACAGCCTTCTGCCCTCTTGTTCCTGCAAGGGACCAAACTTGCTCTGTAGAACATGCAGGTCCTGCCAAGGAAGGGGTCCCTACCTAGAAAAGATACAGTCAGAAAAGAAAACCGCCCTTTTGGAAAGTTCTACCTTTCTTCTTTTCCTTATTTTTTTTTTAAAAGAAAAACTATATAGCCTTTTGAAAACCACCTTGAAGGACTGCCACATGATAGGACACACGAAGGCATTTGTGGGGGAGTGACACGCAGAGTGGTGATTGGAACTGGGCCAGGGAACACAGCTGAGCAAGTTAATTAGGAAATGAGTGGGCAGGGCAGCCAATGTCATTGGTCCATTTGAGGTTGGTGACGATGACCTTAGAGGGACATCAAGCTTCCCAATCCTTGTCTGTCCCCTTCCCACCAGACTGTGATTCCGGAGGCTAAATTCATTCCGTGTCATGGGCACCTCAATCAGCTTCTGGCACCAAGGAGACACTCATAAATATTAACTGAACTCCACTAGAAAAGCAATGGCTGTAAGCTCTGCTCCTTTCCAGGGCTCCCTCTGATGAGCTTTGTTGTCTTACAAGTTAATGAAGGCCTGGAGGCCAAGATCAGGTATGAGCAGGCCCTGCTAGGGCAAGATCTGCTTCCTCCTGGAAGAACACACACCTTCCAGACACGCCTCCCAGTGCCGTGGCTCTCAAAACATAACTCTAACACCCAGCATCCTCGCTTGTGCATGTCTGTGTCCGAATTTCCCCCTCTCAGGAGGACATCCATCCTGTATATCTGCAATAACCCTTTTCCAAATAAGGCCACATTTGAGGTATGGGGCAGAAAGTTAGGACTTTAACAAGTTAATTTGAGGTGGTACAGTTTAGGTTGTAACATCTAAGTATGAATAAACTTTAAAAAAATACTGGATTGTTTTACAGAAAATAAACACCATAAAAGGAGTATCTACACACACACACACACACACACACACACGCTCATGCTACCATCTCAACCAGACTTTGAAAATAATTTATTTACTTGTTCAGGCAAAAAGTCCATTTTTCCCCAAAGTCTCCATAAAATATTCATACCAGACATGAATCTCACTAATCCTGTTTAGCAATTAAAAGCCACAGTCCTGGGGCATCAAGCTAGTTCCAAATAAATGAGGGAGGTCAACCAAGCCACATTCAGCACTGAAAAGGGCTCAGTGTTTTCTGCAAGGGGCAACAAGACTAAGTCCAGGCTGAAAGAAGTGCTAAATATTCATCTGTTTCCAGATCAGTCATTGTCAAAGCACCCTGGCGTGGAAGGCTGGCAGTGACCTATGAGAATCAAGCCCCCATCCGGGAGCACTTCCGCTCTAGCTCTAAAGGAGGGTCAGCCCTGCACAGAAAAAGCCAGGCGGACACTGACAATCCTTCCAGCTCTCAGATCCACCTCCTTGGTATTAGCAGTTTTGCTTCCAGCATCTCCAGACAGCACCAGTTTTCATTACTTGGTGGCACTGATGGACCATCTTCTTTTGCAGCTCTATGAATAGCTTGCGCCTAGGAGATGGAAGATTTAAAAGCTGCTAAAGGAAAGAAGCTTCTCCCAGCTGAGGATCAAAGCTGCAGCCATCTCCCGAGAACCACACCCTTCCCTTCCTAAATGTAACAGCAGGACGGGGTCCTCTTCAAGCCCTATGAATCCACACTCACATCATGGGAGATCACAATTGCAGAGAAACTCAGTGCATATTCAACATTATAAAACTGGGTTTCAAGCCACATGATTCACAGCCAGGGAACAAACTGGAGAAATTCAGCTTTGGCTATTACTGTAACTATATGCTTGTCTGGCCTTAAAAAAATATGTAAATCTCCATGTTTACTACTACATGCAAGTGAAGAATTTGCAACAAAGTTTCAAGTGTTGGAAATCCTGAATGTCTAACACATACCATTTTGAATTTGAAAGAATTAGCTTTTAGATACAAATTAATCCAGGCTCATTATGTAATTAAATGTTTGATTAGGAGCATGAATTAACATATTCCACAGAAGAATACAATTTTATGAGACAAACTCTTCAAACCTGATAAAGAAACTCACCATAGCAACAAATTATCTGAGCCATCCAATTAAACACACAATTCAAAATAATTTCCCAAATTACCTAAAAATGCATCCATTATTAAACAGATATATCATAATGTATGTACTGTACTACAGAAAATTTCTTACAAACCTTGAGCAAAAGATGGGAAAATTTTAAATGTACTTGTAAAAATATACAGAAAATATTGCTGTAGCCAATATTGTACATTATAATTTGCTTTAACTGGGTGACCATTAGAAATGATACATTTAATACATTTCCATTCTGTCTGATAATCTTGGTAAAACAGGTCTGGCTCATAGCATTCCACCTGAAGAGGATTTGTTGTATTTGCCAGACACAATCTGTATTAATCAATCCAAGGTCTTCAAGTAAAATTTCACTTCCAGAGCCGGATTGGCACACTATTGTTCACTGCTGTTACTAATTTCATATGGATCCAATCATAACTTAAGAGTGTTTAAAGTTCTTGGAGTAACTAGTAAGGCTAACTATTGATGTGCAAGATCAATAATTGAAAGTAACACTTCAGGCATAAACCTTCATAAATTAGAACTGGGAGAAAGCACAAATGCAATTCAGTAGGTGGCACTATTCCCTCAATTAGAACCCTTCCTTCTGTGTAGGCTGAATACTCTCCACATGGCATTTACCTTTATTAATCTCCTCCATGGAGTTCTGTGACCTGAATTACTGTCAACGTGTTAATAACAAATACAGTGTCTGGCTTCTTCTCTTTCTGATACCAACCCGAGTAATAAATAATGGACGGAAAAGGTTTGAGCGGACAAATGAGTTTGTTTTCACCCAGTCCTTACTTAGGTCAGCTAAGTGCTTCAGTTTACTTGAAAGTTAATTAACCCTCTATATCCATTAAACACAATCAAATTGATTTTACCTCTTCCATTATATTAATCAATGAGCTAATTTAAAACACTTCAAGTAACCAATCAGTGGTTTCTCAACCTTGGCATTATTGACATTGGGGCTGGATAATTCTTTACTAGAGAAAGGAGGGCACTGCCTATGAATTCTGGAATATTTAGCAACACCCCTGGCATCTACCAACCGGCTGTCAGTAACAACTGACAACAAAAGTGCCCTAGACATCTCCAGATTCCTCTCTAGGGGAGGAGATCACCTCCTTTGAGAACATTCAGTAAAGGAGTGAGCCTTCTCCATAAGAAAGGCTGGTCTCTGGCTTTGATGCATGGACTAAACTATTCTACTATCAGACTTGCAATAACAATGTTCCTTAATGTTTTCACCAGAATCAAAAACCAATGTGTATATATTACGGAACATTTTAAAACTAAATGGTCACAAAGAAAAACAAAAAGCCATCAATAATTGTCCCACCACTACAATGACTGTTAGGATTTCAAGTACTATCTTAATTTTTTCTGCATAAAGGTGCAGAGTATGTGTAGTGATATTTGATTTATGAAAATCGTAAGAGTCATACAGCAGTTCCAGTTCTTCAAAAGATCTACTGTCACTAAATGTGCCCCATGTCATCAAATACTTAGTTAAATGATTTAATGACTACATCATATTGTTTGCAAAAGAAATGTCATACATTCACTTTTTATATTGGGACATTTTACCTGATCTGAGATTAATGTGCATTATTTTTACTATCAAATACTTTATTCAGTGATTTAATGACTACACGGTATTCTTTGCAAAAGATATGCCATACATTTTTTTAAACCAACCTTTTAGACTGGGAACATTTTATGTGATCTAAGAGATTAATGTGCATTATTTTTACTTTGTTCTTGAGATAAATCCCCACAAGCAGAAATTTTGAGTATTAAGCTATTTTGCTTCTGCTTTTGTAGAAAGGGAGCAAAGGAGAGAATGAAGAAACAATAGAAGGAAAAACAAAGGGAGAGATGGAGAACAGAAGGCAGGAAGAGGGCTAGGAAGGGGGAGGGGAGAGTGCAAACAGGGAGGAGGGAACAGTGGAGGAGAGCGGAGGGGAGGGCTTTGCTTCACCGGAGGCTGATTTAGAAATGAACTTGACAGGCGTTATCCCTGGCTTCCCTTCACTCTTGCCTTTGCCTGCTTTGCCCTCCCACAAGCTCATCCCATTCTTACCCACCATGAAGAGAACACACACTCGTTATCTTTCCTGCTCTAATTTTTCCTGTGACACACACGCAATGGTGAAGTGGCTACTTAAAACAAAAGTGAGAAACCTTGCGAACCATGTGCTGTGTGAAAGAAGCCAGACACAAAAGGCCAAGGATTGTTTGCCTCCATTTATATGAAATACCCAGAACAGGCAACTCCAGAGACAGAAAGCAGATTAATGGTTGTGGGGGGCTGGGGGAGAGGGAACAGGGAGTGGCTGCTTGATTGGTATGAGCTTCCTTGCAGGGTGACAAAGAGGACCTGGAACTAGACAGCGATGGTGGCTGTACAGCAGTGTAAGTGAACTAAATGCTACAGAATGATACACTTGAAACTGGTACACTTCATGGTATGTATAAGAAAGTCATGAAGAAACAAACAATGAAATAAACTTTTTAAAAGGCAGTTGAGTTGATTCGAGGGGATTTTCGAAGGTTAAGAAAAGATGAGAAAAAGAATAGCTACTATTTTATTAGCAGTGGACTTAGTCCACATAACTGCCTTGCCGGGTGACTATATTCCTACTTTACAGATGCTGTAAGAGAGCACCCGGGAGCCTGAGGCAGGAGGATCCTTGCAAGTTCAAGACCAGCCTGGGCTACAAAGTGAGCTCAAGGCCAGCCTGAACTGCATAGTGAGACCCTGTTCCAAAAAAGAGAAAAAGAGTGAGAGAGAGACTTAAGAACAGATTAACTACTGAAAGGTAGAATTAGAAGTTTCTTGTGGCTCCCAAAACCTTAGTAAGGGATTGACTCTGGTTAACGAGGTAGAAAACACCCTTGCTGGTAGTCTTACAGCTGTGTTAGCCTGGCGAGTTAACCTGCTACAGAGTCATGAAGGAAAAGAGAAAAAGCTCTATGCTGTATGTCTGAGTCAGCTCCTCATCTCAAAGGAGGCACCGTTTCTCAGCCCCAAACTGAATCTGCATAAAAACACAGAGTGCACCTCTGCATGAACACGGTGCAGGCTTCCTCTCCCACCTCGGCCAAACAAGAAGAGATGCACCAAATTAACTAGCAAGGGTACTAGGGGCTGGGAGGGTGCATGGTGAGAAATAAAACAGAAAGTCAAGTCATCTTTGCTGTTGAAGTTCAAGGTACAATGGCAAGCAGGTGGCAGCGGATGATAAATCAGCACATTTCAAGTTTAGAACTTTCACCAGCTCACAAAGGATCAGCACCCAGTCAGCTACCTACTTTTTGTTTTGTCTCTGTTATCATACCTCAAGGAACCTCACCAATGACCTTAGCAGTGACTAGTTAGTTGTAAGTACCCATATTGACTTTTCATGACTTAGGCAGAGTTCTTCAATCAATATGGTGCCTGATAAGTTCACTACATCAGAGAACACACGGCTGCCCTGTCCCCTCCACGCCTAAGAGGGCTGATGGAATCTCCGCTTATGGAAAATCATGATACACTATAGCTGTAGCATGGAAATATTGTGATCTTCAAATTCATACCCAAAATGACGATCTCATGAAAAGGTGGCATTGCTCCCCGGGTGGCAGTTGATGCAAAACATGGTACAAAATGGTGAGCACACAATTGCAGCAAAACCTAGGGCTGCAGGAAGAGCAGTCGCCAGCACACCTACAATAGCACCAAACTAGGGCTGGAGAGATGGGGAGAAATGCAGGACGTAAAACCATCTGCCAACCACGTCACGAAGGGCCCTCGGAGTGGGAGGTGAGGCCTGAACCTGAGATTAGGCCACGTTTTAAGGAGGGAGGTGAGCGATGATGTGGAATGCAGAACTCAGATTATTAGTGACCTGTTCCATTTACGTGTAGATGGAAGAGGGCTAAGAGCGGGCAGCATTGCAGGAAGCACCTCTCTAACCTACTTTTGACCAATGAGTTCCCCTCCCTGAATTTATGTCCTTTCTTCCCCTCTTGAATATGAGCTAACCTTAGTCGAGTTTGCTTATTGCATTGTTCCAAGTTTAGATTATAAAAGACCTTCCCGCCTCGTTTTCCCTCTGAGCTCTTTCACAAGCCTATTACCATGAAAGACAGGAGCTGGATCGCATGCAGCCCCGCAGAGAAGCTCTCGTAGCCAGGAACTGAAAAAGCTCTGGCCACTGGTCAGGAAGAAACTGAAACCAGCAACCCAACAATCTGTAAAGAGCTAGTCCTGCCAGCCACCACCTGGCAAGGGACACACCCTCTGCTGAGCTTCCCTTTGACCACAGCTCCAAGGAACAGCCTGGCTGCAACAGCCTCAGGAAGGGACTCTGAGACAGAGGCTGCCACCTAATCCACTTCACACTGCTGGACCTCGGAAGCTGTGAAATAATCCACGCTTGTTGTGGCAAGCTACTAACTTAGCTGGGGCTTTGTATGCAGTAATCGCTAAGTGGTGTAACAGGGTTCCCTGGTATGTTACTGTTTACCGACAAAGAGAATCATTTCAGGAATGTAATGTTCCTCCTTCTTGGTCTTAGCCACATCTTAGTTCCCCAAAGCACTTTACCAATGGATGAAAACAACTTCCTCTGCCTCTTTCTGTGAATTACAGATAATGGACTGCTTACTCTCCATTAAAAAATCAATTAAGGATTGGCACTTTCTCCCTTTGATTTAAATCTGCTGGCTGGTTAGCCTGAGCCTCAGGGACACAAAATGACAAAGGAAACTATTAGTGTTATTTGATCTCTTGAGAAAATTCAGATAAACATCCCCTCAGAGATTCTCAGCCTTCTTTGTATTTAAAACCATGAGCAGTAGTAACAAAGAACAGTAGTGCTAGAGACCATTAAGTAGCAGGTTCACATACACAGGACCAATGTTCATCACAAACCTTCATGGTCTTCATGTTGCTCTTGAAGAAATGAGCCATCGACTGAAGTCTACACAGCAGGAAAATTCTACTTAAGGCAAATGGCTATTTCCTACACGCAAGCTTTACTTTGCTCATAATAGGGGAAAATGCCAAGGAAAGTTTACGAACTTCCATAAACTTTTATACACTTGAGAGTTTTAATCAATTAAGTTCACGATACTTTTTCTTTCATTGCCAAACCTCTGCATGTGTCACTTATGTCAAAATCAAATGCACAAAGCAATCTGTTCCTGGTTCCTCATAAATAGCTGCTCCATTTAACACACTTGGGAAGATCTCAAGAACAAAAGAATAGAGAGAATAGCATCACTTCTGTCAAACCAGGAATGCACATTTGTGTAGGTAAGCAGCTTAATTATGACATCTGTGTTTTAATGAAAAGATCTTGGAGTCCCCAGTGTAGAAAATAAAGGATCCTCCCTTACCGTTTTATCATTCTCTACCATAAGATAGTTCATGTTAATTTCTCACAGTAAAGAGAACATCCACTTACCAAAGCACTAGCTTTTCACACTGACTGGATTTCAAATCAATGGCACTAAATCCAGTCTGATGTTTCCAATTAACTAACAATGATTTAAACATATTTCATCAATCGAGGCACAAATGAATACACATGGGGTACACTGTTAAATACGTCAATCTCCAGGTGATAAAAGGTTCAAATAAATAACAATAAAGACAGGCCAGCTCTACCAGGTAGAAGCAGGAAAGGTGAGTAGACTTATACCCAATGTATCTGCCTCTGTTACACAGGTAATTTAAACTCCAAAAAGCAGGACTAGAAATTACACTTTCAAGCCGTGAAGCACCTTGCTTGGTGACTTTACAGATAGACACACATTGAGGCTGTCGAAAGCCACATGGGGTGAACTCTCCACTGTTCTGTGTGAGCAACTGTAATAAAGCAAGGCAGAGCCATTGCTAGAGCACAAGGAAATTCATCCACGCTTCTCGACATCCAGTGCATGCAGCATCTGCCTTGGGCAAACCTCTAAAGACAACCAGTTGGAAACACAGGTACATCCCTCACACTGGGAAGCTGCATTCTTGGAGGAAGGCAAACAATTTCCTGAACCTCAGAGGATAACAAACAACAAATAGCTGGATGCCTCCACTGTTGGATCAGAAAGTGGTCTCTGCCCTCTGCCAGACCTCAGAGGATGGAGGAGGATGGTGGTGACCTCCATGTCCCCAAGAGCAAAGGCTGGAGCAACTGCTGCACAAAGCATGCTCTAAAAAGCATCTGTGCTTATCAAAATGGTGCTCAATTTTAATTCTTCCAGTTTTTCTCCACTGTTTATTCATCTGTAAAATCTGATTGAAGCCCCATCCTGTTCTTCAGTCTGACCCCAAGAGCCTCTTTGCAGACTTCCCTGCAGTCCTCTTGGGGCTCACTGGGGTGCCCAATGGATATCATCATGGAGCCAAGGCTGGGGAAGAAACAAGACACCAGTGGCCTAACCTCTAATGTTCTACCTTGTCTTCTGGCCATGTGTCAGGTACATGAAGACTCTCCTCAGCAAGATGAGGATGCTATTTCTTGCTAAAAGCACTGTATTATTCCCCAGTGTCCATTCCGCCAAAATACTGGATTTCGCTTTGGGAGTCCAGGCGGTTCTGAGCAAGCTGACCCGAGGCCCAGCTCTGCCCCAGGAGAAGTGATGCAGGTTGGTATACTCCACATTTCAGCCCCAAAGCAAATCATTTTAGGTTGGATAGGAAGTGATGTGATCAAACCAGAGGGCCTGCAATGCTTTTGCTGGACAGATGAGATCCAGGGGGAGGCGTAATGAAGGAGACAGAAAGTAGGGGGCAAAGGGGTAGAGGGAGATGATGAGAATGGGAAGGAAGAGGCAGGAGAGAGGAAGCAGGGAAAGGAAGAGAGAAATAATAAAAAGTGAGAAGAAAGGCAACAAAAAGAGAAACAAAACACAGCTTCCCTCCACCTAAAACTCCCTTGAAATACATGTACCCTTAACCTTGCTTCAACACCACTGTCAAGGGACTTGGTCCATCTCTAGTCACACTTAAAAACGGATACAGTGTCCCAAATGCCACTTTCTTCACTGATGGCCTTATCATTAGTGAGTCAAATGCTGAGGCTTAAAACAAACCACTATGCATTAATGAGCTCAATGATGCAATGAAATTGCATTTTGCTACACCCCCCAGAATGTAGAATTTCCCATACTTTAGGCAGTGTTGATCTTAGCTTCTTTCTCTTCCAGGAACATATGCTGCAATTTATCAAACAACAAAAATAAATTTTCTGAGTCTAACAATCTGAGAAAGCCTCTTTCTCCTGCAAAGAGACTGGGCTCTTTAAAACAGAATCTGCCCCAGTAGATGACCCATCGAGGCTAAAATACCTGGTTCCCAGTTGCCAGTAAATCTAGACCATGGCCAAAGCTGCATGAGCCACCTTCCATTTAAGTCTCCAGCAGCACAAGGTGCTAGGATGTTTTGTTTTGTTCTGTCTTGTTTTGCAGTATTGAGGCTCCAACCCAGGATCTCACATATGTTAGGCAAAAGCTCTGCCACTAAACTACATTTATACCCATTATTTCTTTCCTTACCTCTCTTAAGACACAATAAAGAGGAAAAAGCCAAGAGAGGAAGTCAAGATGGCTGATCAGTGAGCAACAAAATACAAAGCCTCCTGGGAGAAACAACTTATATGCCAGAATAAAACACCCTGGAGAGACCCAGACAGAGGGAGATGGATCCTCTTGACACAGGAAGAAATTAAAACATAAAAAGCTCATCAAGTACATCGGGACTACAACTGAAACAGCTAAAAATTACAGGACACAGCATTTTCGTTCGCGGTGACCCGCCATGTTTGCAAAGGCCTGAATCCATGCTGACTGGCAGAGCCACCCAAACTCCTTCCCACTGCCACTCGCAGGAAGCACAGAAGCGCTGAAGTCGGGGGTTGGTGAGCCCAGCGGAGAGCAGAGCCAGTGAAGGGACCTTCATTAATCCACAGTCAGTGCTGGGAATGAGACCCGCCCCCGTGGGAAGGGCACGACAAAATGGGCGACATATTGGAATCGGGCAGGAGAAGCCTGAACTGGGAGTGACAGTGACTTCAGTTGGTTGCTCCCTCCCCAGAGTAGATTCATGGGATTTGCTTGGACTGGGCTGCACCCCTGGCCGGGACCCAATGAGACGTCCCAAATCGATTCCCTGCTCCTAGCACGCACTAACCAGGTGAAGGCACTTGAAGTTTGGCTATCCCGGTGGGGAGGGGCAGGCAAATACAGCTGCTGCTTACACCTCAGTGACAAGAGCAGGCAGGAGAGGACAGAGGTCCCTCGCCAGTGTGCTTCAGAGGAAATGCAGCCAACAGGGAAGGGGACTGGGACCTGCACTGTGACCTGTGTGGAGGAAGCCAGGGCCATGACAGGAGAGAGAGGCAAGAGGAGGCCCCCAGCCCAGAACCCTGAGCACACTGATCCAGGAGAAGGAAAAACAAGGGAGATTGAGGGTGGCAAACATACAACATCAGACATGGCTTCAATGGACATTAAGAGATAAAATTCGGGACCTTGTGGACGAGCTCAAAACTGAAATATGAAATCAGGTAAAGCAGGATATGAGTAGAGTAATAAAAGAAATGCTCTCAGGAAGCATCTCTCAGGATGATAAGAAAAAAAGAAGGGAGGAACCCAAAAAAAGGAGAGAAACATTCGATAAAGAATATAAAGAAAATATAGAATACATGAAGCAGATTCAAAGAGACTACCAGGAAATTAAAAACTCCATTGAAAGCTGGCAAAACTCCTTAAAAGAAACTAAGGATAGACTATCAAAACTTGAAGACAAGTTTGCAATGTGTGATCATGAAGGAAAGATCTCTTAAAAATAACAAGGAAACAGGCAGTAACAATACAAAGGCTAGAAGATGATAAGAGAATCTATAATTTAAGAATAAGAAATGTGAACGAAGAAGCAGGAATACATACAGTTGAATTACAAAGGCTACTCATGGAAATAATTAAGGAAAACTTCCCAAGCATGGGAAAAGAAAATGACATTCGGTTGTGTGAGACATACAGAACTCCAGCCACCTACAACCAAAACAGATCTACACCCAGACATATAATAATCAAGATACCAGAAATTCAATATAAAAATGGAATATTAAAAGCCGTCAGAGAAAAGAAACAGATTACCTATAAAGATAAGCCCATCAGGATCACGGCTGACTTCTCAATACAGACCATCAGATCAAGAAGAGCTTGGAGTGAACTATTCCAAGCCCTGAAAGAAAATAACCTCCAGCCCAGATTGATGTACCCTGCAAAACTGTCACTAGAAATTAATGGAGAAACAAGATGCTTCCCTGACAAAGAGGAACTGGGGGAATTTGTGACCACCAATCCAACCCTACAGAGAATACTGAAGGACATTCTAGAGAAAGAGAAAAAAAATACCAGGATTTTAGGAACAGTGGCAGAAAGGCCTCAATGAGTGGGGCAGGCAGTAGAGTGAAGGAGAAAACTAAACAAAGGCAGAAAAACAGCATAGCAGAAATGAGGCAGAGAAGGATAACTAGAAACTCTAACATAGATGGCCTTGATATGCTATACTGTTGATAGTGCACCAGGATCTAAAACCCACATTACTCACACTGCTCTGCTTAGATGTATTATATTCTGTTCCAGTCATTCTACCTGTACTAGATTTGAGGGCACAGACAGTAATCCTGAAAATAACAGGATATAGTATGCCAATCATCCTTAATTTTCTATTAACTTAATCTAAAGCTCTGTAAAACCTACACTGTTTTACCATGACTGATTGTAATCGAATCTGGTTTATTGGATCGCTGTTTTATATTGACAGATTTTATTCAAAGCTGTTATAATTGATAGTATCAAATCTGAGGGTATAGGCAACTGCACTTAAGATGACAAGATCCACTAGAATATCCACTATGGTTTGATTATTACCTGCCTTTGAAGTTTTATACTGTCTACAATGTTTTATTTTACTAATATTGTTATTTACTGCTATACTCAATTATACTGTTATATTCAATTATGTCTGATGATATAGACATTCTATTGAAGATAATAAGAAACAACACAGTAATCATTGTAGATCACCTTGTACTGTGGTTTTATATGACTTTTTGGTTTCATGTTTTTATAGGAATTTGTTTTGTTTTGTCTTGCTATGTTTTGTTTTTCTCTCTAATATAGAAAGGATAGAAATACATGCAGAGATTCATGCATGCGTAGCTATTTACACTCTCACTGTTTTCCTATCTACTTTGTATGCTTTAATTTTGTAACTTGAACAACTATTTCTAAGAGGACAATATGTAATTTATTAACTAGTGATTTCTTATCGTTTATCTTTTTTTTTTTTTTTTGAAATTCTGTATTAGCATTACCATGTTGCTAAGTTGTTACTGGATCATTGAACTTCTTTGCAGTCTCACTGTTTGCCTATCTACTTTGTATGCTTTAATTTTGTAACTTGAACAACTATGTCTAAGAAGACAATATGTAATTTATCAACTAAGAAAAAAAAAAAGAGGAAAAAGCACCACTGAAGGACTGGCCCAAGTGAAGAAAGCTCAATGCTAATCGTGCTAATGTTGCTTTTGTACCTATTTATTAAAAACATCACTTGGTCTGAGAGGTGGAGGCTTTTTTACACACCAGGTGAGGTCCAGGAGAAGATCTTGCTCTAGGTCATAATGTCTAACATAAACTCATCGCTGTGCCTGCCAAAGAGTGGATTTCCACGGATGAGCTTGGCTGGATCTCCACAAACCCAAAGGTGACATCCATCCACTTCCCTAGTCCAATCCTCCAGGACTGTCATTTCCAAAGTATGCAATATACATCCTGCAAGGTATACCGTAGCATGGGACATACAAGTTTCTATTTATAGATTTTTAAAAATCTTCTTTATCTTCAAAAATAAGAAATAAATTTGGCATCACTAATGCTTAATACACAGACTGACTATAGCACCCCCAGCCAGTCCATTTGTCACATGACTGGTGTCACACACAGGACAAGGTGCATCCTAAGGAGATGTGAGAGAGCCACAGGGGAAAGGGAGCTGACAGGGGCACCTCAGCCACATTCTGACTCAGCATCACAACTCACACCTCTGCCCCCTGGAGAGAATCTATGGGTGATGGAACCTAGCTTTAAGACCGTGCAAATTCCTAAAAATAAATGATAAATATATTTATAATCTAAAAAAGAATGCACTCTGAAGCAAACAAAAAAATGGTGGAGCTGAGCCAGCTTCTTCTGACTCACGAATGCCAGCTCTCCTGGTATAGCTCATTCTCCTTTCTAGCCCATCCTGGGATGAACACCGATGATGAAATGGATGGAACAGGAAGTCAGCAAAACAAGACTGAAGCTACCAGACGTGCTTGAAATTTGGTTTTAAATTTGCTACCGTTGGAGAGGGACCTTATCTAAACTATAACACAAAGCCATAGAATATAGCTTATTTCTAACCTAGATCATTCTTCAAAAATTTTCATTCTGTTTGCTTTAAGTGCGTAACAATTAGTAACTAATACACATATTTATCTCACAATCAACATCTTTATAATTATCAATAGTCTCCAATTTGTTTAAAGGCGGATGTAATTTGAGAAAAACCATTGCATAGAGTTTTAGTGACCCCGTATGAATAAACTAATTCTTTCAGTGTGCTAATGAGTCTCTTCATTTCCTTTCTTTGACTCTTTGTCTCAGAAGGGCTCCAGTAGATACACAGCACAATGAGTTTATCTCCCTTTCTGCTCTTCCTCATTTGGCAGATGATTTTTGCAAAGAAAACGAAGAGTCTGTTGATAGAATAACTCTGAATGCACCAGGGCTGTGTTGTACATTTTCTAAATTATCAGGATAAAGGTGGGCTTGTTTTGTGGCACATGTACAGTGAGGGCCTACAACCCCCCCCTCCCCCCCCCGCCATGCTCCAGGACCCCTGGATGGGGGGCTTCAAGGCAGCACCAAGGAGCAAAGAGACCAGGAGAACTTCGCAATGCAAATGAAGAAGACAGGACAGAGAGCTCACAGCCAAGGTGGACTTGCTGGGAAATGCGAAGCTCCCCAGTGAGAAAAACACACACACCTGCTTCCTCCTGCGAGGAGGGTAACAAGGTGGCACATCTTCTGCCCTAACAAACACTGCAGACACAGCAGGAGGCAACTGTTCATAAATATCACAAAAACAATTTTTAAGGAGAATACACTACTCAATTAATGCAGAACAAAAAATAATTTATTTCAATAGGGTCTTAAATCAAAAGGTAGCTTTTCTGTTCCCAGAATGGTACATTTTATTTATCCCCATTACATCCTAATTAACAACTTTATAATTCCTTGATTTGGCTTATGACACTCTGACTAAAGTCTCCTTGGGAAAACTCAGAAGGCATAAAATTCCACACATCATTTCTCTTGCCAAAAAACAAATGTATAATATTTTCAGTAAAAACAAAGAAATGAGCATCCCGCATGCCAAGAGGAACGCACTGCACCTGCTGCATGATGGCTCTCATGCTCCACTGCTGGAGCGTTCGGAGTTAGATGTACCCAGACATGTAAGGAGAAATTGCTGTGCATATTTAAAAAGCATTTTATGACCTTTTTATGACCCTGGTTATTTATTGTCACTTTGACATCTCTATCTTATTTGCCTCCACTTGTCTGTTGCTCATTGACCTTTACATTCAAACCAAGGGGAGCTGAATTTCAATAGCAACAGTATTTTACTTACACAGCACTGCTTTTACGAACAGTTTAAAGGACTTTATAAATATCTCTTTTAGCTAGCAAGTAACTTAAGTATCACTGCATCCAAAGTTCAAATGGCTCAAATTAGTGATGGACAGGGATTTTAACAATTTAGGATTTCTGGATAAAGGTGGCAAATTAACTTTAAATATTTATCTTCTCTCCTTCCCAAACTTCACTAAATTATAATGGAAATTTTTACATTAAAATAGAAAAAAGAAAATGAAGTGGAAAGTAATGTACCAGGGGTTGTAGCAAAGATCTGGAAGTTTTAGAAAGTCCACTGAATCTACACATCTAAGGCACATTTTAAAAGTAAATGTAATAGAACTGATTTTTTAATCTGTTTGTATCATGTTATTTCTCAAATTGTTTCCAAATTAAGAAGGGAATTAGGATTTTACCTAAGATCACCTTACTTTTCAAGGAACACAAGTCTCCAAATGGATAAGACTCAAACAATTCAACTGGATGAACCAAGGGAAAATCCACAGCAAGGTGTGGAACCATGAAATTTAAGAGCACTAAAACCAAAACGAAGATTCTAAAAGCTTCTGAAAGCCGAGATAAACAGTCACATACAAATGAATACTAGAATCTGAATTAAATGGTACTATAAATTTTCCAAGCACAATATGAGATAATAAAAGCTAATGAATAGTATCTTCACATTTGTAAGTACAGAATATTCCCCACTAGTGCTGGTTGGTTTTCTATTATTCTAACCGAAAAGGCTTATTTAGGCTCACAGTTTTCTGGGTTCACTGAATAGAGGGCAAGTCCCATTGCTTTTGGACTCGACATCACTACAGCAGCATGTGCCAGAGGAAAGCTACACTCCTATGGCCATGCAGCAGGAGAGAGAGAGACTGGCTGCCCCTTCAAGGGCAGATCCCCGGGAACTGCCACTGCATAAACTTCCCGCCACCCCGCCCCAGTATGCCACACTGCACAGCAAATCTTTATCACACAGGAGTCTGGGGGACATTTGAGATCCCAAGTAAAGCATGATCTACACTTCCATACCAGCCAAATCTTCAAAAAGTTTAGGATAGAAAAAAAAGAAATGTTCAGACGCACAAGATGTGAAATTTTATTTACTGGAGATGAGCTTCCACATAACCAAGGAGTAAACCGCCAACAGGGAAGCAGACAGAGGAGTATCCAACTGCAGACAGCAGCAGAGAGGGGTCCCCAAGTTACAGCCATGCAGCTGGGCTAGCAATACAAATGCTACTCAGCCAGAGGACAAAGGACTCTAGAGAAAAGACTCCCAGGAGGAAGGGAGAGAGAATATACCGGCTTGTGCAGCTAGGAAGCTGGGCTCCCAATTCATAGGTACACCCCAAACTTGCCAGAACATTTGGGGAAAATTGAGGGGAGGGGTATACAAATCATACTCATTCTAAAAATAATAGGGATGGTTTTTAACTAAATAAGAAAGAAAGTTAAATCATGCTCATTGATGGGGCTTTTAGTTATCACACAGATAATGACTTAATTCAATTTTCAGACTTGATTCAGGTTATGGAGGGTTGTTATAGGACCAAATGTCTGTGTATCAAAATTTTAAAAAAAGATATTATGCAACATGGAGAGAGGGGAAGCAGAGCAATTTGAAATATTTTTATTAAACATAAAAAATCCCTGCTAAAATAATTATGCTTACTCCTTCATGTAGGACTAGGGTGTGTGGGAAGGGCGAAGGAGACAGCTACAAATATTCTGTTTCACCCTCATTATTATTTGATATTTATGTCTTGTAAGTGTTGCTTTGATTCAACTTAAAACCTAAGGGGGGAAAAAATCACTTGCAAAAAAAAGTGCAAGTCTATCCGAGGTAACCTTCACACTTTAGAGAATCTACGGTTCCCCTTTTTAATACTCTTTGATTTACAAAACAGTAAATAAAACCAGCCTTTGGGAAGCACAGAGGCTGTTCCTGCAACATCTGATTTCTTGAGGACATACGCCTCTTCAGATAAAAGGAGGGGAGAACACCAGAAAAACAAAAGACAGTTTTTTAAAAGGGACTTAAGGCATGAGGACTCTCACATATGGAGACGAGAAGGTCTTTTGAGGTTAACTTCTTTTTAAGTGTTGAGTTTGAATAAAGCAGATTGTAATTCTGAAGTTATTATAACCTTCTAAGTCTCAAAGAATGTGTACAGTCGCTGTTGGAAAGCATAAAACTCATGATTAGTGAGCTTATGCCATCTTAATTGGTTTTCTGTGCAATGTTTCTGTGTGGAACCTAACAAACAGTTTACCACAGAGGAACTATACTTTATCCACAGAATTAATCCAGGAAAACACGCAGAATAATTAACATATTTTCTAAATAAACAAGCCATAAATTTGGATAATAATTAAACCAAATTTTTAGAAGTAAACCAACAAATTGTTTCAAAGACAAACAGTCCAAACAGGAAATCTTCAGGGCAAAATAACTGTATAACAAGGTATTTTCCTCAGATATGCACATTATACTCATAATATTTTCAAAATTATGCTAAAAGCTTTACTGGGAATAGAGAGAAAAGCATTCTTCCACATTCCCTATGGTAGCATTGCGAATTTTTTTAAAGGAACACTGTTTTACACTGGAATATAAAATAAAAATGCTCACGATTTTGCATAAGAAACTTTACAGTATCAGTACATTTTTTGAAAATCTGATAAAGAAATGAAGAAAGAAACCTGACTCAACATAGGAACAAAATGCTCTGCTATGCAACAATCTTCCTCTTTTTTTACTTTTTAAATAATTTTCTGAACTCCTTATGTTCAAGAAATGATATATTCAATGTAAATGATTACTTGGACAATAAGCATTACATATATAATATACATTTCATTTATTTGTACTTATCTGTAAAATAAAATTATATGACCAGCCCTTTGTATCCATGAGCTTCATATCTACAGATTTACCCAGGTGTGACTCAAAAAAGCATTTTTTGAAATGCATCTGCTCTGAACATGTATAGATGTTTTGATGTCTTATTCCTTAAATAACACTATACAACATTTGCACAGTATTGGATATTATTAGCAACCTAGAGATGATTTGGCATAAGAAGAAAATTGCATAAGTTATACGCAAATATTTTGGCATTTTATATGAGATCTGAGCACCCTCAGACTTGTATTTTTAGAGAACCTTGAACCCAGTCTTCTGTGGATACCAAGGGATGACTCTGAAGCTTCTGTATTTCTAGAATTTCCTAATGCCAAGGCAGCCATTTGTAGGAAGTACAATAATGCATACCCAGAGATATTAAGGGCCTGGTTTTACTAACCTGAAAATTCAATTATTAACTGAATTTAAGGTTCATTTATGTATTTAAGTATTTTGAAAATGTAATTTCCTTACCTTTCTAAGGAAGAAGAATCCTTACAGGTTTGACTAAATTCAGGATCCTATGATGGAACTTATCTTGAGTTAACCAGGAGACACTAAATCCCACCTTGTGTCATCACAAGAGAGAGGACAGGCAGAAGAAACTAAAGAGAAGGAGGCAAGGTGACCACAAAGGCCACAGGTGTGATGGGGCCATAAGCCCAGGAATGCTTGCAACCACCATGAACCGAAAGGAACATAACAGTTTCTCCCCCAGAACCTCCACAGAAAGTATGGCTCTGCTGGCATCTTGATTTCTACTCAATGGTGCTAATTTTGGACTTCTGGTCTTTAGAACTTTCAAAGAACAAATTTTGCTGTTTTAAGCCACTAATCTTGCCACTAGCACCTGTCAGAAAACCAGTACAGCAAGCTTTCTAATGTAGTTGAGTGAGTCTCTGACTGTTACACTGAGCAGACCAGCAAATACGACACCACATAAGGCACAAACTGGATGGGGAAAAAATCACTTTCCATGAAACTGGAAGATCCAATTTAGATCAAAGAATCAACAAATGAACAAATCATGACAGAGAGCTATTTCATAAACACTCTTTAGAACTGAGTTTCTTACAAATAACTTTCCAAACGTCTCATATTCAAAGACAGCTTTTTCTTTAATTATTACATTTTAAAACTTTTCTAAAAAGTAACGTATGTTCAATGTTGAAAATTTCAAAAGTGAAAACAAGTAAAAGATAAGAAAATCATGTGTTACCCATGTTTTAGTACCCAGGGATCATTTCTATTTATATTTTAGTGTATATTTGTTCAGTCTTCTATTGAAAATTCCTGCAAATCCTGGTTGTGTTGTTTCACACTTATAATATCAGCCACTGAAGAGGCTGAGGCAGGAGGTCCTCGTGTTCAAACCAGTAAAGGGAACTTAGCAAGATCCTGTCTTCAAAAAAAAAAAAAACCTTCATATAATTACTTTATCTTTTTACCAAAAATAGTATCCTCTAATAATATTTTGTATCAACTTTTTATTCACTTAATACATTATAAACAGTTTCCAAATCTATGTAGTTTCTGTAATAGACTGTTTTCCCCATACAGGTGATTAAACTCAGTGACTTGCACATAGCTAGCAAGTGCTCCATCACTGACCTACGGCCTCTGTCCTTTTTATTTTATTTTGACACAAGACCTTGCTAAGTGGCCCAGGTTGGCCTCCGATTGCATTGCTCTTATCTTGGCCTCCAGAGTCACTGGGATTACAGGTATCCATAACCACACCTGCCTAAACCAGAAATTTTAATGATCACACAATTTCCATACTATTGTTAAGCAAAAATTGTATTATATCTTTTCTAGACAGTTAGATGATTTTCTCTTTTTCACTAATGAATCCTAGGTGTTTTCCTAAGTTTAAAAGCCAACAAGTATACTACATAATGTAGTTAATGACATTACAAATTTGGAGATCTAGTAATATAGTCTTTGACATTCACACAAAGGTTAAGCTTTAATTCCTAAATGAATTCCCTGTAATAAAATACCCTCATAGTGTGGGTGGGAGAGAGACCACCCAAAAGTAAATAGCTAGAACCTCTGAGAATCCTTCAGTGAGACTACAGCTCACCTTACTCATCCATCATGGTAAAGATGATCCCATGAAGAAGCCTGTGATCCACCTCAACAGGTACGTGCTACATGTCAATTACACATGACAATCTAGAGAAATGGGACAGAATGATAATCATCACTCTAAACCCTTTTATCAGCTGAAGTGAAAATAACTCCAGCAGGAAAAGGTTTTAGTTGACATATAACCAACACAAACTCATGAAAGCAAAAGAGTTTGGCAGAAGTCACCAGAGAGGTCTTTGGAGGACCCAAAATGTAAAATTCAAAGGTGTAAATCCTGACTCATAGTCAGGAAGTTTAGATGAAAAGCACAGATAAGATATCTGTCCTTGCCAGGAACCATAGCAGTAGCACAAGTAGTCTATGGCTTAGAGGCTCACAGGGAGAGAGCAACCCTAGAATTACACACGGGGGCATCCACTCTCCCGGAAATCACATTCATTTTCTCTCTCTGACTCCTCAGAGTTGCAAATGGGGAGGTAGGCAGGAGAGAGGCGCAAGTCCCAAGGGTAGTTTAAATACCTTAGCTGTAGGAGGAGCTTCCTGTGGTTTTCCTAACCCCTTTCCAAGGATTCTTCTCTCCCAGGTCCTTCCACATTGGAGACAGGTATATGTTGGCACACAGCTTTGTGTCTCCATGTGCTACCTCGATCATGCTTCCTCTCTGAGACCCATTCTCCTAGCAAGTCCAGACATCTGCACAACTCAACTCTGTACAACAAGATGCCTTTTGGGAACCTGTATATACTATACTATACTATACTATACTATATCTCAAATTTCTCAATACTGCCCTCATGATCTCTCCTGAAATCCTGCGTCTCTCTCCTTATTCCCGAAAGCAGATACAGGGTTGCCAAAAACGAAAATGAGGAGTAAAAAGCATCCAAAGACAGGCTCAGGATTTCCCATTGGATGAGACCAGCATTGCCTCTAGTAAGACAGGCGCCCCTAAAGGAGGCCAAACCACCTGGTAGCCGACAGCCACTCAGCTGCCTGCAGCTAGAGCTCCAGGAAGGGATCTGCAGCGCATCAAACTCAGGCAACTCCTCTGTGCAACATAAGCAAACAAAATTGCTCCCCAAGTGTCTTAGAGCAGGGCCTGGGGTTGCACCAGGGAAGCCATAGCCAGCCCATGCCCCACTCCCTGAGGACTCCGCACTGTCCTCCACTACCACGCCTTCGGAGTTTGTGAGTCTCACTCAAATCCAGGGAGCTTGTCATTATTTGTAAGGACACTTTTGCTGCCACTATAGCAAGCTTTTGCCTCTTTCCAACACGTTTGATTTCTTCCCCAGGTGAAACGGATTCCCCTCCCAGCTCCAGAAATGAAACACTTAACCTAAACCCAGGCAACCGGCATATTCCTTCTCCCAACAGGAACACTGCTTTCCAGGTGAACACGTGACACACCCCGTCCAATCAGAGTAAATCTCAAGACAACCGCTTGGAATGCTGGGGGAAAAAAACCTTCCACATTTTGCAGAGTTGGGCATATTTCTGACCTGATAGTACCAATTTTTAACTTAAGGGAAACTATTCTCAGAAGAAGCTGGACATGAGAACAAGTTTAATTATGTGGAACAAGACTCCCATAAGAACCGTGCAGTCAATCTTGGTTGTATTTATAGTCTGGAAAGCAAATAAATTTCAGCAATTTAAGTTCACTCAGGTTTCTTGTTATTTCAACCCAAGTATACAATTACTACTTATTTTGTTTTCCAAGATAAATATTGCAAAATCAGTGCATAATATATTCTCACAAATGAAGAAAGAAATGAAGAAAAAATAGGAAAGAAGGAGAGAGAAAGGAGCAAAGGATGAAAACAGCAGGGAAACAAGGAAGGGGAACTCAGAAAATTCACAGGTCCATAGAGAATAAAAACCACACAAGAAAAGAGCTTGTCTCTTAGACAACAGCTATTGGCTCCCATCAACTTTCAGCTTCTTATATTCAAGGAGATGAGGTGAAAAAAATGTGCTTTGATTTGTTTACAGGGAAGAGAAGAAAACAGATTAGATATCACCTACTCTGAATTTAGTGAAAAATAACCAAAAAAGGTCATAAACCTAAGTCTACTTTATATATTAGGACTCACTGTTTTGCTTTTATTCTGTCTTGATTTTGAAATCAAGAAACTTACTTTGCAAGGGAAAAGTCTGCATAGTTGAGACATCTGGATTCTTGCAATGTGCAAAAAAGGACCTGCAACTCGCCCCCTCAGAAGGCTACAAAGATGATTCATTTGAAGTTGATGACAACATCATTAGGTCAACAATTTTCCTTCCTGTTAGTGGGTAAAAACTGGGTCTTTGCCTAAAATGAAAACACTTGATGATATTTCAAATCAAATTCATCACTGATTAAATAGACACAAAGACTGAAGTACCGAATCTGATATGTGTGATGCTAATTTCAAATCTATGTAAATCTGAATCAAGAATCTTAATCATAAAGCAGGCTGGGCTGTGGGAAATCCTTCTCTGGTGCCCATTTCATGTAACCGCTACTGGGTTGCTTCCAGAGCCCGGAGTTCAGAACATCTTTCCCTGTGCCATGAAGCTGAAAATTACTTGTATCTTTCCATAGGGCAAAGGGATTGTTACTGCTGCTGAAGAAAACCAAAAATCTCAAAAAGAGTGATGTATGCACTGTTCTGATTGTGACTCATTGACCCTCCTGTGCAATTGGTTTGTCTGACGGTTTCTGCTATCTTGTGTAGGAAATGCACAGGGAAATCCTCGGATGAGCTTTGTCGCAGGGCCCAGTCAGGAAGAGACAAGATTAGGAACAGCACCCTTCCTGCACAGGGCCAGGCACACTGAGACCTGGCAGAGCTGTCCGTGAGGGAGAAGGGATGCCAGTTTGGCCCGTGACAGTCTCAGGTCCACACAGGAGGCTTCTATCAGTACCTGAGTGAAACTTAAGTCACAGCTACAATGAGATGTCGTCTCACTCCACTTAGAACAATTTCTATCAAAATGACCAAAAACTAACAAATGCCACTGAAAATGTAGAGGCAAAGCAGCCCTCACACGCCATTGATGGAAATGGAAATGAGTACAATAATGATGGAGAACAGCATGGAGATCTCTCAAGAAACTAAAAATAGATCTACTAATCAACTCAGCTGTCCTGCTTTGGGGTACATATCCAAAGGAAGTGACATCAGTATGTCAGTGTTATGTTGCTGCACTAGTCACAAAAGTTAATATACATGATATCCATCAAGGGATGGATGGATCAACCAAATATGGTCTACATACACAGTGGAATGTTATGCAGTCATAAAAATAGTGATATTGAATCCTTTACAGCAAGGATGGAACTGGAATACATTATGTTAAGTGGAACAACCAGACATACAAAGACAGTTCTCTCTCACTTGTGAATGTTAAAATTGACTGGAACATACAATGGTGATTCCTAGAGGCACAGAGGGTTTGGCACAAGAGAGGTTAGTGAGGCAGGGAGTTGGATAACAGTTACCCAAATGGTTAGATAGAAGTAATAAATTCTAGCGTTATGAGAGAATGGTGACTACAGTTTACAATAACCTATTGAAATTTTTGTGGCACTGGAGATCAAATCCAGGACCTTCATACCGAACTACATTCTCAGCACTCTTCCAATTTTTTTTAACACAGGATTTCACTAAACCACGAAGTTGGATTCAAATTTGTGATCTTCTTACCTCAGTTTCCCAGTGTGTGGGATTACAGGTGTGTGCTCCCATGCCCAGCAAACCTACTAAATATTTTATGAATAAATATTAGAGATGAGTTTGAAGACTCAAAACACAATGTAACGATAGCTGAAGCATTGCTCTGTGCCTCGTAACTATTGACAATCACGTTTATATGCAAAGTGTTAAATGGGTAAAGATGTGGGAATGTTAACCAGCCTGACTAGATCACTACACAGTGTGTTCATGATCCGATTATCACTCTGCACCCCATAAATCTGTACAAATAAAATCAAAGTTCATTGCAGGGTGTAAAATTTAAAAATGTACATGAGCTACATTGACTCTGCCCCATACGGGTTATAGATACTGAGGTCTGTAGAAATGAAACAACTTGCTCAAATTCTCAGGACACAAATGAACAAGCTGTTGCCAAAGAGATCCGTGATGGTTCTAGAGCAGCCAGGAAATCTGGTGGGGGTGCACAGGCTGCAGGGTGGACTGCAGGGGGTCACTCAGGACTCGGGACTCTGCTGGTGACGCGCAGGGTGTCCTGAGACAAGGCCCAGCGGGGTCCTCTGTGAAATGGGGCGACACGTGGCTCACTGGGTCGCACTGAGGATCAGCTGGTCCTGTGGCATGAAAACCTCGCAGGCATATTAACAGTGCTTAATGTCATGGTAACTATCAGTTCTGTAGTGTCACTACTGTATTTCTCTCTTTCTCTCTTTTTAACAAGAGAACACTCATATTTATTAAGCGATTTTTCTTTACACACACTGTGTGACATACTTTTTCATCACTGTGCCTGTGTTGTAATGTTTTTATTCTTCTTTTTCATCATCATCATCATCATCACCACTGCTTCATGAAGGCTCAGACTGCGTAATAGAAGTGTCAATGCCAAACAAGACAGCACCCCCTAGAGGATAAAGTGACACTCACATTGCATACCTCAGGAGCAAGAATTCTGGAGGAGTCTCATTCCCTCCCAGAAGTCAGTCTCCCCTATCCACTGTGGCACATCCATTCTGACCACACAAGCCCCTCAAGCCTGCAAATACAACTTTCCCCAGAGGCCCACCGCCAAGGTCTATGTCCTTTCCTATCATCTGTATTACACGCATCCCGCACTGTCTATGGTTCATGCCTACAGGCTCCAAGTCTGGTCTGCTTTCATGTACATTGCACAAGCTATTTGAAAGTGCATGACCCCGATCCTCACCAATAAGCTGAAGCCCAAATCAAAGGCTCTGGAAAGAAGGAGATGTTATTAGCTTGCCAGGAGATGTGGATACACACAAGGTATCAGCAACATTTGTCATTTATTTGGTCAGTCATCTACTCCCACTTGCCTGGGGAACACATCCCCTGGGGCCCCTTTCTCCACCATCCCATACATGCAGAAGGTTTCCAAAGAACACTAATTCAGTCAACGTTTGCTAACAAGGTGAAAGCATCTCAGAGTCCACAGTGCGAGGGAGGAGGAGGCAGGTGTGGCAAACTATTGCTGCTGCTGCAAAATCCAGCATAGCTTCTGATTCTCAAAACAGCTCCAGTAAGAATCCTAACACAGTGCACTCACTGGGCTGTGTGGTTAGATAACTCCACCCCAGAGGGGGAGAAACAGTGGCAGCAACAGCAGAGCACACACAAAGACCCAGCTGCCCAAAACATGAATAGCCTGGCAAGGCAATCCCGCCAGGACCCAGAGCGAATACAGATCAGAGGGAAGCAGGAAAGCTGAGATGAGCGAGGGATGCAGTCGTGCTGCCCTCAGCTCCCCTTTCCTTCCCTCCTTCCTGCCTCTTTCTCTCTCCAGATCCAGAGTTATGCAAGCACAACTTGAGAAGCTTTAGGATAAAAAGGACAAATTCTGTGCAAAGATGGGGAGTCCCAAACACCGGCCTCGCAGCTGGGCCCGGGCTACATTGTGCTCATTATTCCTGGGACACGTGAGTCTGAGACCGAGTCCATTCTGCAGCTGGCATCTCGTGAGCCAAGCAACTCACGAGCAAGAATCAGAGAGCAAACACTGGACTCTTTACTGGAACATGACGGGGGGGAAAGGTGGGGGTGTGAAGACTGCACCCAAGAATTTCAAGGTTTGAACATCTAATCTTTTTTTTTTTAACAAAAGAATGTCGCTTTGAACATAAATGTTTTACTGCCCTTGAAAATTAAAGATTGCCACTCAGGCATGCACGCTGCTAAAGAGTCAAGACACACAGCTGAGAGTGTGTCATTTGACGAATCTCACAGAGTACGTTTTCTTCCTTCAGACAGAAAGATAATTCTGGAAAAGACCTCAAGGGATGTTAGCCTGAATCCCTGATTCCAGGTTATGACTATCTATCCCTAGAACATAAAATTTTTATAGCCCAGTGAAATGTGTTTTTCACCTTGAATGCAGAAGCTCCTCCCCAAGACCAGCTGAAACCACCACCAACTCCCCCTTGTCCCCATGTCCTTCCCCTCTCTGGTTCGCTGTCCTGAATTCCTACCCTGATTTGCCTCTTAGAAGTAAAATAAATAAATACAACCTAAGGCAGTGTGCAGAAAAACTGAGTGCGTGAACCTTGAACTCTCTACCCTTTTCAGCAAAATGACAGTTTGTTCCCAAGTAAATATTTCTCTCTCCTTACACACACACAGACACAGGCTTTTCATGTGTAGATTGGATCTGTAAGTCTTTTTATTCTGTAACCATTTCTAAAAAAATTTCCTTCCCATTTTAAACATACTTTGTAGACTTCATCAAATTAAAGTCTCTTTCCTATACTCGTCCCTACTAACTTTCTCACATACTGAGACACCATGTTCCTTCATGGGCCTGGAATGCAAAATGATATTACTAAATCTTCTAAAAGATGTCCGATGAATTGTATCTTTGAAATTCACTTTCAAATGCAAAGAGGATTTGTGTAATTCCTTTACATCATCAATTCACCAAACATACAATAGACCCAAGGCCAGTCCGGGCACTCATTCACTATCTCTAGATACTTCTCAGCCACTGGCGACTGCTCTTGGGAAGCTGAGTTGCCAGCTTACCCTTGCCAGTGTCACCACTGATAAGCGCATTTTCAAGTGGACGCCTCTCTTGTCTAATGCTCGTTATAATTAGAACTACTGGCCAAGACCACAAAGCTTGCCCCACTGGCCTCCACCATTCACTACTTTCTCAGGGTCTCCTGGTCCACTGGCCTCTCCCTTTCCATTCCAGAAATACCGAGAACATTCCCGCATCAGCACCCTGTTCCTCCTATTGGAAAGATGCTTCACAAACTGGCTTTCTCCTCCCATTTCTCAGTTGGCTGTTAAATTCCATAAAGACACTGAGTCTTCCTCATCCTGTACCCAGTGCCTGGCAGACAGGGAGCAGCCAGGAAGTGCATGTGGAGTGAAGGGACGTGTGTGAGGTTTTGGGCAGACCCCTGTCACCAAGCCCGCTGTCTCCTTGAGCTTGACCACAGCTGTGCGAGAACTGCTTCCCCCACGATGAGACATAGAGACAGGCTGCGCTTAGACAGTTTAGAAGAAATTCATCTGTGCACATGCATTTTCCTTACCCTTTAGTATATTTTCACTCCTCAAAGTAAATTTCTGATGGTAGAATATGCATAAAATATATTTTCTCATTTATCTCTGAGCCAATTTCTATATTTACCAATTCAAGCAGAAACAACAGGATCTGAGAAAAATCTGAAAGCTTACCGAAATGATCCATTTTGTGTCTAGTTTTGTTTCTATGTCAGTGTTATAGTTCACATAAATGAAAAATGTTTTTTTACAGATTCTGAGGCATGAATATTAGTATACATTCTGAGGGCTGAAGCAAAGCAAAAAATGCAAAATCACCCCCCAAGGACTTAGAAAACACCATCATTGGAAAATCTGGTTTTCTGCTTTATACTTTTCTCGTTCTTTAAAATATGTTTTATTCAGATTGCAAACACAAAGGGAGGAATGATCAGGAAGGAAGCTCAGAGTTACATAGAACTGCAGAAAGTACGGAAAGAATGTCACTCTACTCACACATTTTAAACCTATGTTTCTAACATGTGTCCCACAACTACAAAAAAATGTTATGTCATTAAAAAAGTAAAATAAAATAAAACCAGATACAGATTCATGCTACGATCCTTGGATGAGCATGTTTTGGCAGCTGCCTTCTATCTGTGAAATAAGTGTCAAAGCCACATGTCCTGAGCCTGTCCCAGCCAGAGACCCCGAGCTGCCCGTGCACCAGTACCTTGCAGCCACTGTGAGTCCTTGTCTTCATCAGCGGGGCCGTGGTGCACAGCTCAATGGCCTCCGGCTCGTGGAAGATGACGGCTGGGAGAGGTTCCTTCTTCAGTGTGAGGACATTCAATTTAGACTTCAGCATGGTCTGAAAGTGCTGAAAAGCATAACAAGAAGCCAAAGGTAGTCAGATCATTTGGTTTGTACAGAGGGCAACCTGTACATCAAATTCGGTAGCAGAATCTTTGCCTCATTAACTCTGCTTCAGTAAATGAGGCCAAGAGACATTTATTAAATTGAGGAGGCAAAAATCCTACTGGGGTGCTACTCAGATGCAACTGTGGGAGACAGCTGATTGCTATGCAAGTCCTGGAAAACATGGATTCATGGTGGAGTCACCTCACCCTGGACCTTATGTTTGAGCAGCTTTTCTAAGATATCATAAAGATGAATTCCTAGAGACAGAATCCATGCAGATTTAGCTGCACCAGTAAAGATCATTGGAAGAGGAGGGAATCAGAGCTCTTTCAGAGAAAGTCCAGTTATTACAGAAGGAAATGAAAATATGAAAAAGTACACATCACGTATATTCTCTGGTTGCCCTAGTTCTTTCACACACCAGCTGTAGAAGCCTGGAAAATTCACTACTTTCCAGTGGGCCGTTTGTATCTGTTGTCTTGAGCTAGGGTCCTAGGGAAATCCTTTCTATATGCAACTCTATTGACACCAGTCTTGAAATACGCCCTTAATCTAGCCATAGTTAATCACTACTATACACAGTGCTTCATCCAAGGCTGTCACCTTCACTGGTCTATTATCACAGCACACCAACTGGTCCCATCAATTTCAAACTTGACCCGATGCATACTATGCTACAGAGAAGGCAGAGAGACCCTTCTACACTCCAATTATGGGATCCAATGCTCCTGTTCAAACGCTGCAAATCTTCCCATTTCCTTAAAGAAAAATCCCATATCCTCACCTTGGCCACTAAGGTCATGCATGATCCCGGGACCCACTGCCTCCCTGGCTGATTTCACCTCCCTCCTCTTGCTCTGCCATTTGTCAACCCCATCACAGTGGCCTCCTTAGTCTTGTAAGAATAAACCAAAGACACATGGTCCTTGGGATCTCTGAACATGAAGATCATGATCAAATGTCACCTCATCATTTCTTATCAATATTATCTAACGTCACACACACACACACACACACATACACACAGAGCTGGTTTCATGAGCCTTTGACAATCACACCCAACCCTGTGCTGAGGAGACCCCACACTTAGGCTTCTGGTTTAATTTAGTGCTTTTGGTTTAAAGTCACCACCATCTTAAAATTCTTTCTCACTTCGTCTCTGGACTTGTGTTTTGCTTGTGAAGTCCAGCGGATCAGTAGCACACTTAGGAGCAGAGGAGAATCTATTCACAACATGGGCCTCTCCCACCCTTGCCACCCTCCTACGTCTGTGGTGACGCAGACTTCTGATGGCCCTGTGACAATCAGGAATTCAGCAAGAGGTAAAGTGAGCACATGATAAGCATGTCAAGCCTCTGACTAAGGGAACAGGGGCAATGACAGCCTAAGAGGCCACTCTTTGGATTTGAAAGGTTCTTTAAATGAAGAGCGAAGTCATTTGAGGTCTAAGAGACATGAGTGATGAAACCATTCTGCGTGATCCTGTCTTACATTACTTTCTCCTATTAAGCCACCAGTACACAGAACAGAAATGCCACAGGAGGAAGGGAAAGGTGGCAGCCACAGGGCCCCTCTTTCAGCCCTTCCTCCCTTCCTGATTAGAAAGGTGCAGGTGAGCTACAGTATTTAATATATCAAGAGTGAAATGAATATAAACAAGCTAGTCTTGTGCAGTATTTTCACTGTTCTGATGAAACCAAACACAATCTAAACTAGAAAATGCAAATGTTGCGGTTTCAATTATCACATTCTAACCTTGGCATTAAAAGTGACTGCGGCAGAGTATAAGGATGCATAGTACATTCATGTTACTAATCTAAATCTTTCATTTTTTTCTTTACTTAGCACAGCATTGGATAGCAAATAATAATCACAATAAAACAGCTACTTTTCCAGAGATTCATAAAAGAGGGAAAGGTGTTCTGTTTCAGATCACTGTTTCAGATCACAGATAGCAGGATTTTTAGTCCCCTGTGGTTTTGAATAGGAGGCTGTGAATTTTCATTTTTTAGGGGGCTTTGAAAATCAGGTAGGCAGCTCTGCACACACATACATTCACTACTCTCTCGCCCCTTCCCCTGCTTCATTACTCTTATCACTCATTTACCACCACGCTAAAGTTATGGAGTTGTTTTGTTTACATGTTAGTTTGTTCCATGAAAATATAAATGCTACAGGAGTCAGAACTGTTTTATTCAGTGAAACACAGCCCAGCACATCACACAGGTCTGAGAAATATTTGTGGAAGGTAAAAAAAGCAATGTAATAAAAGTACAGCATGAACCACGAGTTTAGAAATGGTGATCTTTAGATCAAGGTAGGTAGGCTGTCTCTCCTCACTACCTCATCCAAGTGGTTCTTTCTGACCTTGCTATAGTTTACAAAACAGAAAAGTAAACAAAATGAGTAACAACACATAGACACGAACACATTCATCTAAGTATAAACTGCCAGAAACAGTACTTAAAAAGTCTATAAAATTCAATGTAAAGCTAAGACGTTTGGGAATTTACAGCGGGACAAAGCCTGTTTTTCACTAGTCCTCAAAATGAGGACTAAAGCTCCAACTGGTCACTTGGATGGCCAACTCTTTGCATCAATTTGGACTCAGTTATTCAACCAAACACTAAACCAGGCGTTGCTGTGAAGGTCTTCTGCAGATGTATGAAAGCCCAAAGTCAGCTGAGTTAAGGGAGGGGAGATAAGCCAGGTAGAGCTGACTCAATCTAAAGAGAAGAGCCCAGGCTGCCTACAGAAAAAGACACTGACCCAGCAGATGCCTGAGCCTGCCCGTGTCTGAGTCCCAGTCTGTCTTTCCTGAAAGTCTTCCTTACAAGTTCAATTTGGATTTCCTGAGCCAGCTCCTATAACTGCAGGAGCCAGCACTTTAAATAAATGTATTGATATACATCTAGATCTGTTCTCTGGTTGAACCGTGATAGACACAGCCATCAAGTGAAGTTGCCAGCTCTGATCCTTTCTAAATGGGGGATTCAACCTTCCATTTCCTTGATTTGGTGGAGGACAGAACAGGAGGGGAGAGGGAAAAGAAGAGGGAAGGAGAAGGATGAGAAAAGAGAGTAGAGGAGGGGAAGGGAAAGAAGGAAGAGAAGGAGGGTGGGAGAGAGAGAGAGGAAGAGCGAGGCTTCACATTAATCTGGAAGTTTCACTCTGTTCCTAACTAGGTCCTGTCCAGCAGAAAGTGTACGAAGTGGTATGAGAAGCCTCAGAAGAGTGGTGCGGATCACTGAGCCCGAGCGCTGGAGTTGGTTTGCCCCTGTGGAAAAGAAACGGGGCAAATAGATGAGGAGGCTAAAGGGACCCAGAAAATAAGCTAGCAAGTGGGGCACATTTCTGAGACTCCTCCCACCATGCTATTGGGAGTCTCCGCCCACGAGAAACTACAGGTCATCTCTACCTGCCTTCCACCCGGGTGATCCTGAAAGCAGTCACCTTCGCAGGAAGATGGGCAAGCCACATTGCCAGCAGTCCTGAGACCGTCTCACTGTCCTCAGTGTCATCACTGTAGGACCAAATCCCACAGCTGCTGACTTAGCCACAAGCGCACTGAGAGACCAGGCGTTTTCCCCCGGTGTGTGCACTGGCGCTTCCACTGCTTGGCGGAAGAGTCGAGAACCCAACAGGCAGGTAACCGAAAAAGCCGAAACTGCAAGCAGGAAAACGTCAGCGTTCAAGCTCCAGCTTCAACACCATGTGCTGTGGGGCGTGCACTAGCCCACGCTGCAGAACCCAGCACGCACTCACTGACTCACCCCACATACCTGCCTAGATGCCTGTCCTCCAGCCAGCACAGCGGCAGTCACTGCTGGAACAGAAAGAAACTGACAGGCTCTGCCCGGAAGGGCTCCTCACACTTGGTGGAGACCCAGTCACAGGCAACTAACACTACGCGAGTACATTAAGACAGCTGAAAGGAGGAGCCAGATAACACAGGAAGGCTGAACACAGAAAGTGAACACAGCAAACGCCTTTAATTTTATTATTTTATTTATTTATTGAGACAGGGTCTCGCTATGCAGTTCAGGCTGGCCTTGGGCTCACTTTGTAGCCCAGGCTGGTCTTGAACTTGCAAGAGCCTCCTGCCTCAACCTCCCGAGTGCTGGGAATCCGGAGTGCCCACCCCATCCCACCCTGGAAATGTCTTTAATGTTTTGCTCCTGTGGTTTTGTCCTTCTTGTCCACTATAAAAAGACAAAGGTAAAATAAGAAAATTTAAAAATACATCTTTTTATGGCAAATGAACATTGTACAAGGTGTGATCCCAAATGACAGAGAACATTTAAATAAAAACATATTTACTACAGTAAAAGACGCATTGCTTCCTTGCCTTGTGCACACTTATTCCATTGATCTTGCCACTTTCTGAAGTGGTTCTGGATATTAATTCATGAGTATCTTTTCACGGCTGCCTCCATGTCCTGAATTAATTCAAAAGTTTTACAGCAATTTCTGTCAAATAAAAAAGCATTACAATGGCTGGGGATTTAGTTCAGTGGCATAAGCACCTGCCAGGCAAGCACAAAGTCATGGGTTTGATCCCTGGTACGAAAAACAACAACAACAACAAAAACATTACAGTGTCTCCTTATCTACCTTATTCACCAGATGGGGCACTGCTATGTAACTTCTGATTCTTCCCAAGGTCAAAATGACCATGAAAGGTAAATATTTTGAGTCAATTCTGGAATCAACACAGCCATGACAGTGCATCCAAAGACACATAGGAAACAGGACTTTCAGAAGTTCTTCTGGAAGTCACCAGAATGATGGTATGCATGAAGCAAGGGGGAGTATTTTGAGGAGATTAAAGGCAATGTGTCTATTACTGGAATTTTTTTTTAAATCTAAATATTCACTGTCATTTTTGAACATATATGTAACTCTGATTTGCTGCTGTAAATTTTTGCTGGTAGAAGTGTGAAGACCACTCTCCCCTCCCCGTGCATGAGTACACACTGCCTTGTGGAATGGGACTCTCCACTGCTACCATTGTGACCCAAAACGTATGTGACACAAGCTTAGCATCTCAGTACCACATGTCCCTCCCCAAGGACACTGATTCAGAAAAAACTCAATGCTGACTAACAGACTCTTCTAAAAGATCAACAGATACTTTCATTAGACTGGAGTAATGAGAGATGCTGAGATGCTGTTGACGTTCTGACCCTTCAAGGTCATTGGGCCAGAGACCACACAGAGACGAGCAAGGCTGAGAAATGGAGAGACACAGCCCTGACTCCCTTGCATCTCTGGATCCAGCTATCTCTGAACTGTAGCCACCTAGAATCAAACCTAGAACATCAACCAATGGCGTCTGGTCTGTGCAACTAAGAGTCTAGTGATACAAACCACTTTCCAAAGAAAAACCACCCATGAAAACAAAATGGAGCCACTAACAAAAACTGCAAGAAGACATCAACGATTGTAAACTGCAGACATGCCACGTAACAGGCATGTCTTCAGCAAAAGCGCAAGTTGCATTTCTTTGAGCAGATTAAGTTTTAACAGTAAAGTATTCATTAATAACCTAAAGTAGGGAGGGAGTGTGCTTCTCAGGTCATCCATGTTTAAGATAAAGCCCTCAGCACTCCTGCCAAAATGAGATACATTGTAAGTCTCGGGAGATAGTGCACCTGCAACCATTCCCAAATTGAGCGGCTGGAGCTCTTCCTGGGATGCAAAGACCTGGATGTCACATCTAGCCTTGAACATTCCAGGCCTCAGTTTTCTCCAGGCTGTCAACTTTAGGTGCTATGTTCTGCCACATCAAAATGACCTCTTTGGTTATTGCACAAACAGGTGCAATAACAATAATGCACCCAGTAACATATATAAAAGCAATAAAAGAGGAATCAAATAGAAGAGCGTGGAAAATCTACTGTTTCCAAATCAAAGACGCACGGAGTTCTATAAAGAAAATGTGTTCTTCATTCTTAAAGGGAAGTGAATAACATTGTAGAAAATTAGGGCACTGCCCTGGACAAATTAAACAAAGCTCGGCTTTCTGCATTTAGGGCTTTATGTGTGATCCTAAAATAGAGCCTCTAAATCAAACCCCATTATGTGGAGGGGGTAATCACCATGCCCTGTATAATGTTACAGTTGGCGCTGTTGCCTACTCCTATTCAGACATTAATCTCTGACAGTTTAGCAGGCGAGGATTTACATATTTTACCAATTCAAATTGAGTGTATCCCACCTTTGTATTGATTCTGTATCCCAAATATAAAGCATCTTTGGAAGGCAAACTCTGCTTCCTCTTTCATAAGATAACTGGAACACTAGCCTCAGTCACAGCAGAAGGCAGGCATTGAGATTTTCATCTTTTGTCTATGCTTGCATTTTGAAGGCTGACTATAATGGTCAGTTGTAACTTGCAAATTACTGATTCAGTAATGCCCTAATCACACTTCAAAAATATCGCAAATGTGCCTTTACAGAGAGCCTCAAGGAACAAGTTGGTGAATCAGATTAAAGGAAAATTTCAGTACCCCAAACAAATGTTAATTTGTACAAGTGCACAAAAATCAGTAGGGTTTTGACATTCCATTCATAATCACATTTCATTCTATTACTTTGGGGGGTACATAAAAATTAATGAAGCTAACGTGTGTTTTTCTTGCATTGCATGCCACTTATTTTAAATAATCTATATTCAGGCCCTATATATAAGAAAAGAAACAATGAATACACTCTCCTGTGACCTTTGGTAAGGTACAGTGTTTATCTTTTTAAGTATAAATTCTTACATTTGCTTTAGCATTTCCAAAAACTAAAAGTAAAAAACATAAAAATAAAAAAAACTAAACAGCAAATAATTATATGAGTACATAAAAGAAAATCTACCTAACCAAATTCAACTTTTACTTGAACATTTTAATGCAAAAGGCTTTGCCTGTCTGCTTTTGTCTTCTTGTAAAGTAAAACATGGTTGTATGATCTACCAGAATTGAGGAAGTATACCCAAAATTGAAGCATTTGATTTCAAGAATTAATTTTTTAAGCAGTTTAACAAGCCAGTATTTCAAGAAAAGAAAGCTCTACATGCATTTGACATTTACCACCTTTCTGCAAATCATTCTACTTTACTATATTATTCAAAAAGTTCAGGATTAATTTTAAAGGCCTCCATCTAAGTTCTCACCAGTTTAGAAGGCTGTTGATAACTGCTGAAGAGTTGGTCATCATGAAATTAACCAAAAACATTCCTGTTCACACACCCACATTTACTCACGCAGTTTTGATAATGGAGACAATTTTCTTCAACATCTCAGATTCTTTTAGGAGATTATGTAGGAGATGAGCAAAAATACCTTCATACCCCAACAGAGGCCATGCGAACGTCCCCAAACGGCTCACTCGCCGAGACCAGTGTATGAGTGTGGGTGAATAGGGGTATATCTATCTATCTACCTATCCATGTATATCTATCTATCTATCTATCTATCTATCTATCTATCTATAGATAGGTATCTATTTATATCTATGTATTTATCCATCTAGATAGATAGATAGATAGATAGATAGATAGATAAGATAAGATAGACAGATAAATATATATTCCCCTATTCACAGGGGATATATCTAAGATATCCAGTGGAATCTTGAAACTACAGATAATCTTGAACTCTGTATATTGTTTTTTTCTATATAAACATGTCTCTTAGAAAGTATATTTTATAAATCACATATAGCAAAAGATCATTAGTATTAACTAATATGAAAACAGAACAATCATAACAATCCTGTTTGCTGTGCTAATGCACATCAGAGCCGCGAGCATCACTCCTGGAGCACTCTGAGCACTACCTGTAAGTCAGGAGCACTGAGTACTGTGACAGTTGAGCCGACAACCAAGATGGCGACTGAGTGACCAACAGGCAGGTAGCATATTTAGTGTGCATATCCAGGACAAAGGCAAGATGTGTGGGACAGAACAGAACGGCACAGGGTTCATGCTACTCAGAACAGAGAACAATTTAAAGCTGAAGAGTGGTTTATTTCTGGAGTTTTCCATTTAATATTGTGTACTGTTGTTGGCTAGGGGTAAATGAAGCTGTGTAAAGTGGAGCCACAGATAAGAGGAGACACTGTGTGTGTACCCTATTGTACACATGTGTAAGTACCTATATTTCAAGCTGGTAACAGAAATCAATAAGTGTGTTGCTTTCTGAAGTAATTCCTGTCCGCTTCTAAGCTATTTTTCTATATATAAACAGCTGTTTTTTTCTGTCTTCCTAATTGTGAACAGTTTAACAATCTATTGCTAAACCATGGATTGCCTGCTACCAGCCCAAAAGTGTACTTGGTTCATGGTCTCCTTTACTTATTCACGGGTATGCCTTATGATTAAAATTTGAGTAGCATTCAAAAATTGAGATAAACATAATGAAAGTGTTCATTTCTTTACCCTTGAGTAATCACAAGATCTGCAAAAGAAACGGACGTTCCTCAGGGCAGCAATTAGCTCCTGCTGGCTGCTGCAGCTGCCCCTCTGGACCTAGGGCAGGTGCATGGTCTCTCCTCTCCCCCAGGGTAAGCTCTTTCTTCTATAATAACTACCAGTGTGGTTTCACCAGTCATTTTATGTCATTCCCAAATTCACCACTATCCATTATTTGGTTGACCATTATGGGCACTTGAATTTGCAATTCCTGATATAAAATGACAAAAGCTAGATTAGCACAGAACAAAAGATTTGCGCATTCATTAAAAAATTCAAGTACAGCTGAATGAAATCATATCTATATTTAAATTATGAAAAGTGAACCAAGAGAGTATGAATGAGCAGATGATAGAAGTATGACTATAAGTAGCCCAACAAGTATGTCACTCCAATCAATGACTAAAAGTCAGGAATGAGCACATAGAAATCTCCTCTTCCCTAAGAAACATATTCCCACTTGCCCCTGATGGCATTGAACTTCCAAAGACCCAGTAGTTCTCTGCTTTTATGTTCAACTGCAGTGAATTAACCGGAAGCAGTGACCCTCACTTTACACAATCAAGTTAATTTGAACAAAAGCTATGAGACAGGAGTTTGTGAGGCATGAGGAACCAGGCACCAGGCAATGAAGGACGGCAGCCCCTAAGAAATGTGAAAGAAATAAGAGAAGCCAGGCAATGCCCAGCTGACTGCCTTGAAAAAGTTTGCAGGACACAGGGCAGAGAGGAGAAATATGGGCAAACCCTGAGCTAAAAGAACAGAGATGAAAGGCAGGGGAGACAAAGAAGAGAATCACACAGAGAGAGCATTCTGTAAACCTTCAGAGGGTCTCTTAAATATTCAGCTGACTACTGATCAGCATATGCATGAAAAGAAGCTATCCAAGGCTGGAAAAGAACCACTGGACAGGATTAGAGATTAGACTCCTGTAGAGCCAGTTACTGCCTATTCACACCAGCCAGCCTGGAGAAACTTAGGAGGCACAGGGCACTGGGTAGAGCACTCCACAAGACCAAGTCCAGGAGTCAGGAATTATTAGGTCTAGACTAAATGTTGCTTTGGTCCATCCATAATTTTTTTCTAAAAGATTCAAAAGGGTCAAATCATGCCAGGCATGTAGACACATACCTGTAACCCCAGCTACTCAGGAGGTTAAGGCAGGATAATCACAAGTTCAAGGCCAGCCTGGACAGTTTAGCAAGATTGTCTCAAAAATAAAATTAAAAAGACTGGAGTGTAGCATAGTGTATAGAACAAGACCTTGGGGTCAATCACCAGCACTGCAAACAAAGAAAAATGTTTTCAAGTAATCAATGGAGTATAATAATAACAACAAAAAGTTGAAGAATAGTCAGCACTCAGCAAGGTAAAATTCAAAATGTCTGATATTCACTGAAAAACAATCACTGGACATGCAGAAAGGCAAGGAAATAAAACTTACAAATAGATAAGTCACAGTATCAACACAGATGTTATACTGTAGTGAGCAACTAATGACATCAATACTCTCTTCCATACGTTTAATATCTCACTGGATGCTTTAGCCAGTGACAAAGCAAGCAAAAGTAAAAAATAAAAAGTCTTATATTTGGAAGGGAACATTATCTTTATCCCCGTGCCATCATCTAACACTCATGTGTACATGCAATGTAATCTTCAAAAGTTACTTGAACTAATGGATGCATCTAGCAAAGTCGAGGAATATTAATACACAAACAATCATTCTTCTGAAACCTAGCAAAGGTTATATGCCCATAAAAGATTTGTACACAGATATTCATAGCAGCTCTGTTTTTAATAGCACAAACCTAGAGAACAACCCAAATGTTCCTTGTCAGGTGGAGAAGTAAACTATGGTAGAACCATAGTTTTATTTTATTTTGCAATGAAATAAAAGGAGATAAAGTTTTGATGCACACTAGAACAGAGGCGAGTGAGCAAATAATTACCCTGAGAACACAAATGAAAGGAGAACAGGCTATCTGATCCCATTTATATAAAATTTTAGAAAATATAAATCAATGTCTAATGACTGGAAAAAGCCTTCTGCAAAAAGGAAATTAGGAGGTGATAGTTTTATGAACCCACATAAATATCCAAACTTATCAAGTTGTATGCTTTGAGTATGGATATTTATTGTGCGTATACCTCATCAACATTACTTTTCAGAGAAAACAAATAGTTTCGTGTGGCTCTTTAATCCAACTAAACTGCTTCATCCAGTGCTCTATACTACAGGAAAAATACAGACTCAAGCGTACTAAAAAATTAATCCAGATCTCCAAGGTGGTCCTAGAGATTCCAAAGCAGAATTGTGACTATCCAAGATTTTCACCTCGCATGCTGACTTTAGGTTTTTAACTCTTACAGTGATATCAAATTAGTAGCCTGTGTCCTTTCCTTGGGGCAAATGGCTGAGTAATTTAAGACGGGGGTGGGGGTGGGGGTGGGGGGAGCACAAGATGAGTCTAAAACACTTTGTTGAAATGACAAGGGACCATCAATGGGCACCTGCAGTGGGTGTGAACTCTCTCAGGGGCCCACATCAGACAATCTGAGCAGCAAGAAAAATAGGTGCTGTAATGGGTTATAACCCACAAATTACATAATAAATACCAATAAGCAGTGTGGATGGATGGAGAGAGAGAAAAGAAAGGGGGGAGGGGAGCCAAGGGGAGGGGAGAGGAGAAGAGGGAGGGGAGCAGAGGGAAGAAAGAGGAAGGCAGGGAAAAGCAGAAAGACGAACTTCTTGCAGAATCATACTCTATAGAAATAATAACAGAAATCCAAAGTCACCACTTAGCAAAAAAAAAAAAAAAAGTAGTATTTTTTTCACACACAAATCAACAAGACCAAAATAAATGAACCAAATATGCTGGAAATCAAGGTATTTGTGCTGTCTCAAAAAAATATCCCCCAGAGGCCATTTATTTTACAAAGAGAAATATAGAAACCTGGGCAAAACTTGGCAGACATAACCTAGAACAAGGGCCCAGAGCTACCACCCCTGACAATAAGACCTCTGCCATCGTCTGTCCTGTGTATAACACTGCAAGGGCACAGCCCTGCTGGCGCAACCCGCCCACCCAAAATGAGCAGGTTGAACTGAATCTCTAGAAGGTTCACACAAACCCTGACGGAGTGGTTTTCTAAGTAATAACAGGCTGAGAACTCAGCAAACGTGTCAAGGTCGCAAAAGGCAAAGGACAGAAGTGATCACAGTAAAGGAGGGTAGGGTACATGACAAAGACCATATGTAATTTTAACTGAAAAGGGTGTTAGCGGAACAAATGACAAAGGTCCAAATAAGGTCTGAAAATCATGTAGCAGCATTTTACGGTAACATTTCTGGCTTCTGTTATTGTTCTACAATGGCATAAACTGTTATTATTTGGACAGCCTTAGAAATTAGTTGTACTATTTTTGCCATAATTATAAATTGAAAATTACTTCAAAATGAAAATGTTTAAATTTGGAAAGTATTAACTGATTTTTTGGGGGGGAGGATTTTTATACTGATTACTACCTAACATCCCTTGTAGATTTTCTACTAAGAATTTAAGATTAACTTTGGATTTGACTTGGGTTCACATTTTAACACTACATGGTCATTATTCCACTGAAATCTTACTATTACCCTACTATCTGAAAAGAAGTCTGCCACAATTGTTAGTTTTGTTCCTCTGTAACAAACACATTCTTCCACCATGATACACTTCGAGATTTTTCTTATTTTTGCATTCCAACTGTGTGCACATAAGTCTGGGCTTTTTTCAGTATTTATTCTGTTTCAAGTTCTCAAAGATGCTTGGATCTATAGCACAGTAGTTTTACATCTTTCATTATTGGAAAAATTTCAGCACTTATCTTTTCAATAGTTTTCTATTCTTTTCTTTCTCTTCTCCTTCTGGGATTTCAATTATATATATGTTAGAACTTATAATACTATTCCTTAAAACTTGTAAGTTCTCTTCTACTTTTATATATTCTTTTTTATCTTTGTGTTGCAGTTTTGGTAATTCCCATTTGCCTACATATAAGTTCATATTTTTGTGCTGAAACTTCTGATGAACTTTGTTATCTCTCTTATACTGTTTACTCTTTCTATTGTTGATGCTTTTTCTTTTTACATTTCCCTGCTTCTTATATTTCTGATGTGTTGTGGAAATTCCTCACATATTTATTTGCTCATGTACGTGTTGTACTGTTTTCAATGAAGCTGTTAATTCCTTAGTCAAAATTATCTTAAATACCATAGCTGAGGTATCATTGAGTCTAGTTATGCTAATGGCTTTGACTCTTCAATATGAATGTTTTCCTTTTATTTCCCTCTCCTTTTTTTCCATTGTGTCTGTGTGAGAGAGATATTTTGATTGAATGGTGGATGTTTATGTGTAGTAGACACAGAGTAACTGGCACTCACATACAAACATCTGCTCTGGCTAAAGAATGTGGGAGTACAGTCAAAGTTCTCAGGCATTGGGTACATCTGCATTTGAGCACTGTGCCAAAACTCTGGCTCCTGTGGGATTAGCTTTTACCAAGGGTAGCATCTGGTTTGCTGGGGGTACTAGTCCCATACTCCTCAATACTCCTGCTGTCTCAATATTCCTTCCCCATTCTTACATATCTCTCATTGTACCTGTGATTCAAAGAAGGTCTCTCTCCTCACTCTGGTCCTGTCTCCACAGCTTGACTGCTTTGTGTTTGACACTAGCTGCTCTCTGCCTTGGAGCAGGGAGAGTTCCTCTCCCTCAGTCTGCCATCAATCTGTCCGGGTTTCAGGGAGGCCTTAAGTCCTTTGGCCCTGGAGATAGGTCATTTTCAGTGATCTCTACATTGCCCTAACATTAGGGTACCACAATGGTTTGGTCCACAGTGCTTTTCTGCCTTTCTCCCAGAAGTAGATTTCTTTTTCTTTTTCAGTCCACAAGTTGCAATGGACAGTCAGTTATCCGTCATGTCATCCCAGCTATAAAATCCTGTGTTTCTTAGAAGAAAAGAGTCCAGGTGGGGTTCTGCTATCTCTGTCAACAACAGACAAAGTTGCTGCTACATCGTCCTTTAAACTGCATAATAGACCTGACTTTGTCATAGTAGAATCATGCAATGGAATGGCAGGCTTGAGAACCAGATAATGTTCAGGTCACTCATGCAGCAAAATACTTGACTTGGATCAAGTTGTGTACACTCTCTGAATCTCACCTGCTCATCATAAAACAGGGGCCAGTAACACCTTTCCTGGAAACATGACATAAGCGTGTGTTGTGTGCATCACCAGGTCAGCACCATCATAAGAAGCCAGTCCTGGTGCCCAGTGGTACTCTCCATCCTTCTTGGCCTCAGTGGTGGTGTGTTTGGAAGAGCTTGTGAGCTGGCATAAACTCTCCTTGGAGATCTAGCTACCAGCTGTCCTACTCTACACTCTCAGGCTAGCCTACGGATGACATTTACAATGTGTTCATCTTTTTAGCCAAATGTTTCTTGTCATCTTGTATTGCAGGCCACAGTACCACCCCCCTGCTCTGCCCTGGGTGAGCCAGAATTCTCACAGGATCTCTTTTTGGAGAGATTGTGTGTACTAGCATGTATTTCAGAGGAGGTGGGTCAAGCCTAACCCCTTCGCACCAGCTCTTTGATGTCTTTGGGGATGTATATTTCATAAATCATCTGGCTTGTAGTTACTGGAAAGGTGATGATGCTTTTCTCTAATTTTCCATAGGCAAATTTTCCTAGGCAAAAACCAGTAGTAAAACTCACATGTTTAATCAGCTGAAAACTTAGAATGCTTTGTGCTTGAGAAAACAAATTAAGATGTTCTAAGATCCCACCAGGACGCCTTAGACCTATCATTTCCTCTAAGCCTTGTCTTTACCATTTTTACTAACTCAGCCATTTACACCATGCCGGGTGCTAACTACTCTGTGGGTGTGGTCAGCTTCCTGTCTCCCTTGTCAGACTCCTCTGCTTACAGATTCTTCGGCCCTCTCCTCCCTGGAAGAGTTCTAGAATACTGAGAACAGAAGCAGCCTTCCAAGAGACTTAGACCAACCTATGCACCTCACAAAAGAGGACACTAAAACTCAAAAAAGTGAGACAAGGAGTTTGAAGTCATCCAAGGTGAAAACTTTCAGACACATTCAGCCCAGAACCCAGACATCCGGTGACTGGCTCAGTCTTTGAGTCAGCATGTCTTTCTAGGTCATTTCTGCCACCTCTGTCCCGAGCAGACAAGGTCACTGCCACATCATCTTTTAGAAGTGCATAACAGACCTGATTTTGTAATACAGTAGCATTATCACATGATGGAATGGAAGGCTCTCAAACCAGAGTTAGGTTCACTCTTGCATCAACACGTTTGACTTTGATCAAGTTGTGTATACTCTCTGGACCTCACCTACTCATCATAAAACAGAGGGGCCAGTAACATCTTTCCTGGAAATTTGACGTAAGTGTGTGTGTGTGTGTGTGTGTGTGTGCGCGCGTGCGCATGTGCATGCATGCTCGAGCCTGTGTAAAATCCACACCTTTTATCAAGTGCAGGCATTTTGTGAGAACTACCTCTTGTGCATTCAATGAAGCAGAGCAGATTCATTCCCATGCATTCCAATGTCAGAGATCAGATTCTGCTCACATCCTAAACCTTTGTCTGCACAATGCACAGGAAACCCCTAGAAGAGGAACCGGCATGTGTACACACGGTTGTACTTTCCCCTTATTTTCTGCCATATAAATCTAAGCAACTATGTAAAAATATCTGAAAGCATGTTTTCATATTTTCTGTTTATAGTAACTATTTCCACACCACTCGGTTAAATGTAATATTTTTTCTTCTTTCCTTTGGTCTCTTAACACTTGGTAATTTGTATTTTCTACCACTCAAAAAAGCCAATCTGATTGATGTACACACAAACCTTAACATCAGTTATTTGTAACTAGTAGATGAAGCACAGGTGAAGTGGCTATCAGACCACATCACTGTTGGACACACAAATGCCCCATCTAGCACAAGGCAGCTTTGATCACTTGAGTCAACAGGTACATGGTGAGGGACACTCTGGACTGTGGACCTTCCTCCACGGACATAGTCTGGGCACGGAGCAGAGAACAAAAATGACATAGACACTCCCCTGAAGGAATGAAAAAAGACAACACAATGTAAGATTAGGATACCAGACCAAATACTGTGAACTGGAAGATTCAAGAATGCCTCATAACATTTCCCCAAAGGACATCATTTTGGATTCCAGGGATAACCTCAAAGGTCTCTTCATGTTCTGATTTAAAATCTCTGGTTTAATGACATCTGTAAATACTCTGCTCAGAACATGGCATGCATATATATATATATATAATATATATTGTAATATATATTACATATGCATATTTATATCCACCTACATTTGTCTTTGTCTTCACAAAATTCCTGTGCAATACTGTGCATTTTGGTTAATGCAGGAATGAACATCATCTTGGCAGGTTGCAAGGAAACTAAAAATAATTTTGTCCTCCGACTCCCAGCGGTCAGGAAGGTGACACAACACAGTTCTTTGTTACGAGTTCAGTGAAAGTGCTGTGTCACAAAATCATCTCTAGAGGACACAGGCTGTATTTGCTACATGTGGTATTTCTAGGAGCATTCAAAAGAGGTGAAGCTGTCCGTATCTTTGGAGGATGGCAGCATTCATAGTTTCATGACCGTCCTCTCAATTATCATCACATCTGTAAACACATTTCTAGAACACCCCTCCTCTTCTGCCCCAAGAAGTGGAAACCTCCCTCCCTGTTCCATGGCTGAACTGAACCTCGTTACAACAACCAGTCGTTCCTTGCACGTAGAAAAGAGTTCACTGCTTGTGCACCTTCTCTTCTTCCTATCCCCATCCTTCCCAAGATGTCTAGCACACCAGAATCACCAAATGAACATTTAATAAATAAACGAGTGCATGAGTGATGAGAAAACAATGTTATCAGCATCTAAAAACAACACCTTCGAAGGCCTTATGTTTAATCACACTGATCTCTTTCTACTCTACTCGCTGCTGTTTCCTAACTGGATCACTCCATTCTGGAGATCATCTTGGCCACCAGTCTAGTCCAAGTCTACAGGCAAATATCCAAATGCATTAGCAAGATGCTGACCACCCTCAGACATGAAAGATCATGACTCACAGCCCCACTTGAGTCCACTGAAATCACACAGATTTCCTTGGACAAGAAGGACTGTCCCTCTTCAGCACCACATAAAGCACACCAGAGATGCAGGCCATCTTCTAGGTCAGTGTCACCAAACCACCAGGGCAGGGAGGGCCCGTTCCCACTGAGACCGACACACAGCTCCGACCATCTGAACGAGGAAAATGACTCCCTTCCAAGTAACAGCTAAATGGTCTCAATACTTGCTCAACACAATCACCTTGCTGCCCTCCTCTCGAAGGTTTAACAGTGGAAAGTAAAAGGGAAACTAATCTCTGAAGACAAAATACTAGGACTGTGAATGCAGCATATATGTACAAGAAAAAAAGCAAACGTAGAAGAAAGGTAGAGATACATAATTGAAAATGTCTCTGGCAAAACAAAGAAGAAAAGAGAGATTTATGGAAGGAAAATACTACTTTTCTAGAGCTGCTATAACCAAGTCCAAAAGTTGAATAGTCTGAAACAAACATTTATTATCTAACAATTCTAGAGTCTGGAATTATGGCACGAGGTATCAGCAGCACTGTGCTTTTTCCAATGGCTCTAGGAATGAAAGCCTCCTTCTATCACCTAGTTTCTGGCATTTACTGCCAATCCTCAGCATTCCATGGCTTGTAGCTCCATGATTCCAGGCTGTGTCTGACTGTCTCAGAACCCAATATCAATAGATGTTCACAAAAGCTGCTCTGGGCCATCTGAACTCAATAGACCCAAATTTGACTGCAAACTGCAGTCACAAACATGCCAGTGGTTCAATGAGCAGCCCTAACCACAACCAGCAAGTAGCAACGACCTCTCTAAAGCTCCTGGTTCATTTTCTAAGACCTCAGGAAGGTAAATGATACCTGATATTTGTCAGGTCTCATTACTAGTTGCATCTTCCTTGCTCTGATCGCTCATGAACTGACACAATAACGAACACACCTCTTAGATCCTTAAATAACCATGTATTTATTAATCCTCTTATCAAGCCAAGCATTCTGCTAGGTCCACCATGTGGAGTAAGACAGGCAAGTTTACTGTTTTCACACAGCTGAATTTCAACCAGGGACATTGACACTGAGAAAATAAGAGTTTCCCCGTTCCAAACAAAGGGCATTCATCATTTTTCTTTGGACTGCTTTGATCATAAAGTGCACAGGAAGCCCAGTGCATATGCTGTGGATGCCTTGCCCTTATTCCTCAGGCTTTTCCCTTCCTATGGGCCCCAAGACTCCTTCTAAAGTCTAAGAAGGAAGGTGCAATGGCATAGACACGTCTTGTGTCCTCAATCAGTAAGTGACAGAATTAGAGCAAAATATCTCTGATACCCAGTACTGCAACGGAGTGGAGGAGTGCTGTGTTCACATTTCTGAGAATTCCTCTGCAGGACTAAGCCCCACTCACTTCCCTGTGGAGGGTGGTTTGATAGCACAATTGTGTTGGTTTCCTCTCATTCCCCATCCCACCTCCTTGATTTCCACCACGGTTCCTATACTGCACAGACTGCTGCTTGCATTTCACTCCTTATCTCAGAATCTAGCTGGGAAGCCCCCCAGTGAAGACAAAATTTAACTGTCCCTCAGTTAGTTTATATCCAATCCACTAAACGTTAACAATAGGCATTCCATGAGTACCTGTTACAAAGAGACCCCTGGTCAGGAATGGTAGGAAGACAGAGAGGTGCTGCAGAACCAGCCAAAACACACTGCAGATAGGTACATCCAAGAGTATGGCATAGGAAATCCATCATGATTTCTAACTTTCCTGCCCTCCCCACCTAAAAGCCAAGTTTTACTCTTGAAGAAAAAAAAAATGGGAAGGGTGATAATTCAAGTAAAGAAATACTATGAAGAATGCCAAAGGGTATAGAACTGAACAACTTATAAAGGCAAAAGAAAATGATCTACTTTGTTCCGTGGTAAATTAAAGATGGTGGCAAACTCTTTGATGTTGTTACCTCAAGAGCAGGTGTCTATGTCCTTTCCAGTTCAATCCTTAAGAAACTGGCAGCTTTCACTTTCTCTCTCGAGGAGATCTACACTGAGAAAAAAGCCACCATGCCTCAAGGAAGTTCAAACACCCCCAAGGAGGATCACATGTAGAGAGAAAACAGGATCACTCCCCATGTCAGGATGCCAAGAGAATCCGCCATCTTGAAGTGGATCCTTTAATGCTAATTGAGCTACCCTACCTAGCTGGTCCCACAGAGCCCTGCTCTCCTCACAGATCTCTAAATAGAATAAATGATGGTTGTTTTGAGCAACCAGTTTTGACAGTGATTTGTGATGCAGCAGTAAATAACCAGAACATGTTATGTACAGAGTCAGTAAGTCATCAAGTCACAACAGCAGTTCACCTACAAATGCACTGGCCTCAGTCTGAATCAAGCCTTTTCGTTCATGCTTTGTGCTGCACAGCAAGAAACTTAAGCAAGCCTTGAGTAAATAAACAGTCTTTAAGTGCCTGAGTCATTGATTAGGGTCACAAGGTCTTATTTTCTTGTCAAATTTAATTTTCATTAAGCAAAACCATTCTTGCTAATGAGCCAATTAGCTTGTAAATAAAAACTATCATGAGTTTCCGTGAACATCATAATTGTATTTCCAAGAATGAGGAAAACACTTAATAAAAATTGTTTAAATAATAAACAATCCGCCCTAAAAGAATAGCTCAGTACAGAGTGGAACCCAGCAAAGATTTTTTGAAATGCATGTGACAAACACTTTTTTATCCTGTCCAGAAGTAAAGTACCATGAGAACAAGTGATTCTCATACACACACACCCAGCACCACACTGATTCCTCTTCGAGGACCGCTGGTTATAAACAAAGCATTTTCTTTAAAGCAAGTAAGACTCTTGCTTATTATTGCTTTCATTCTTGACCTTCAATCAAATACTGACCTAAACATAGGTCTTTAGCACTATGACTCTAAATTATTAGAAAATACTCTTTTACAGCGCAAATGAACCAGCTGTATTGCCAGCCATGAAGATATGTCTGGAAAAGTTGGATACAATTTCTCCCAGAAAATCCCATCCTGGCGCTTAAATGAGGGGAATTCTGTGATTTGTTAAGATGAATTTCACCAGCCCGATGCCTGCTGTTTTCCAGCCTCTGCTTCAAGTACACCCCACAGCCCCTGCACTTATTCCAAACAGGAACATCTATCAAAGCATCAAATTCAATACAGGTGCATAGTTAGCATGGAAATTTAGAACGACTTTATGTTTCCTTAGTTGCATCCAACATGCTCATAAAATCTAGATTTCTGCAGTTTTAGTCCATGGTTCCTACAACTTTAAAAGATGGCAAATTATAAATAACAAAGATAAAGGAACTTGACTCCCCACCAGTGAATAAACTGAGTAAACAAATCTCAAGTCCACATCCAATGTCCAGTAATTGGTTCCATTTGACTTGGAGCATGCTGCCTTGCCTGAGTTAACAGTGACAAGCCCAGCTGACTTTGCCCTGGGGGGCATATGACTTACAAAACCTGGATTCAGCAGGCATTCCTAGTATAGCTTGCAGTATATGTTGTTTCTATTAGGTAACCAAGTCCCCAAATTAACTCCAGTTGACACTGATGATGATGACACTTAATAATATAAGATCTTTTCTCATAACATAGTCTCTGTGTTAGTCATGCCAATTCTTGGTGGATGTCTACAACTCTTGTGTCATCTGTTTCTAGTAATGTTTTATTCAAACCCACTAGGAAGAAGAGAAAGGCATTGTATAAGTCCCAAGTGTCCAGATATTTTATTTCTATGACAGGCATTTTCATGTGCTTTCTCCTAAACCATGAAATTAGCAAAAGAAAACAAAAATATTTCCTCTGGGCCAGAAAGAATTTAGGTTAAGAATGACGACCGTAGGCAGCTCTATTTCAGATTGCCTGAATTTGAATCCTGGTTTCACTTCTTACTGGGTGCATGAGCTTGGGAATTCATTTCACCATTCAAGCCCCAATTTGCCATCTTTAAATGGAGAAAAGTATGGTATCTGGGCTGCAAGGAAATGGGTAAAATCAGTACAGCAGGCTGCACAGATCCGGACACCAGGCAGGAGCTTGGAAGTTACCCGTAACTGTAATGCACATCACTACAATGAAATTATACCCATTCCTAGAACTGTTGTTTTTCCTCCCAGTGGTTTCATTTTGTTTTGCCTTTGGTTTTCACTTTTCTCATTCTCTTATTTCTGCAACAGATTTTTTCCTTCCCTTTCATATTGCTCTGCTTCGCACACTCATTCTTTTTATCTCTCTCTTCTTACCAAGTGACTTATTTTATTAGTGGTTGAGTTTGCAAGTTGCTGTTACTGAGTTCTGATAAAGACAGAGATACTATGAAAAAATGCTGACCAGGCAGGCTAGAGGGTACAGCACCCGCATGAAACTACTGATACCTCACATTGTTGTCTGCCATCACCATAATCTTCGATAGCATTTTTTGACCTGTGTCCCCAGTGCTACCCAGGGGTAATGATTAAGAAAATATTCTCTATAATCCATAAGGTAGATGCTACAAGGACACCCACTTTGCAGAGGTTGATACCAAGGAACAAAAAGGTTAAATAACTTATTCCAGGCTGTGCATTTTCTCCAGGGTTTCTTCCCTTACAGAACTTCTCTCTTGCCAGGGCATCCAACACCCTCAGTATCAACCAATGATCTTTATCAAATCCTTCCATTACTATGTTTTTTTTGTTTTATGAGAAGCTAAGGAAAAAAAAAACTGAAGCCAGCTCAAAGGTCTCTGTCCTCAGGAGACCACAGTGAGCCACATCCCAGTTAGAGACCCATCCTGCAGCCTGCTCACCACAGGCAATTTGCCAAGTGGTGCCCCTTCTGACGTCATCAGCCATCATCTAGCACAAGTCAGTGAGCAGATGACATCAAAAGGCAGCGCCACTCATTAAATGGTGGTATATGAACTTACATCTTATTTCGTCACTTCCTTTTTTCAAAGAAAAAAAACCCAGATAATCACTCTTTGGTTGGTGATTATCTTATTTCTCCACTTAAAATCTCTGTTTAGAGACCTGTCTTTTTGGATTATTCTAATTCTCCTACAGACAGTGATTTAAGTTCCACAGTTCACTTTCTGTATCAGACCATGGTAAAAACAGTCCATTCATGTCAATGAATGTTTATCAATTTTATTTAACTAAATGCATCTTATTATTTATAAAGGCGTGTTTCAGATACCCCAGAGGTCAAATTGCTGTTTCCAATTCAGTGTAAAATAAATGGAGCCAAACTCTGTGGCCAAGACTGTAGGTGTTCAAGGTAATCAGAGGAGGGAAGCATCCCTTGTGATCTGAAGAGTTGGAAAGAGATGTGAAAAGGAAGCGGGAACATCCTGTATCATGGACATGAATCAGAAGAGGGAGAGACAGACAGACACACGTGCTGACCATGCAAAGCTGGCCGGCCTCACAGATAGGCCCCAAACCAAAGCTGAAACTCTCTGAAAAGGTGAGACGAAAACTCATCCAAAGAAACTGCATGGGGTCCATTTAACCCCTGGCTCATTCTCTGCTCAGCGCTCTGGTCTGCAAATGTCTGGAGAGGAAGAGTGACATCGCTTTCTCCGCTTGGTTCCAAGGCAATCAGCAAATCTTGCCACCCATGATCTCAGTTCTGCCTCTCCGCTCTCTAAGGTTCAGGGTCCACCCTATTCGTATAGCAAAGGTTTGCAAGTCCTGGGCTCCCATAGGTGAGGCAAAAAGGAGGAAAACTGACCCAGGACTGGCCTGTCCTCACAGACAAAACCTACAGACTGGGGACCCCAGTGGTCCCTATCAGTCTCCTGAGACTTCAGGAAACAGCGCATTGACTTCTGTTTCCTTGTAGGGTGGTAGCAGATATCTGGGGTTTCCTAGGACTGCTCATTCGGAAAATGCTTCTATCCAACACTGAAGAGCCAAGCTGCTAAAATGGAAAGGAGAGTAGAAAAATACCAAAATGAGAGAGAAACTGGGGCTGGGGAGGCTACTCAAAAAACAAAACAAAACAAACAAAAACTTTTAAGTAAAAACCACCCTTCATTTTTTAGATCACTTAACAAGAGATGATAGCATCCATTTTTTAAAAATTGATCTGATCTCATTACTAACCCATTAGAAATTATATTTTCCCTTTAATGCAACCTTATAATAAAACTCAATCATGCAAGATTCCCAGCTTTTTTTTTAACTCTCCTAAAAGCAAAGGTCACTGGATACAAAGCAAATGCCAGATTTTATCTGGCTGTACCAGAACAGTCTGCTGAGCTGATTTAAGCAAACGCAGCTGTGTGCAGGTCGTTTGTTTGTCCCGGATTTAGCCTGGAGCGGAACAAGACAAAGTCATAAGCGAGACTGAATTCTCCTCGGCCACAGGGACCTTTGCTCAAAAACAACCCAGCGTGTCCAGACTCACCTCGTCCTTCTGCATAGCACAGCACCTCACAGGGCATGGTCACATTCAGCATGGTCCAAACACGCACCGAATGCAACACCAGGTCAATGGCACCGGCTACATCTCCTGTAGATTAATGATTACAGCCACACGCATTTCATACACAGGTTTCAAATCCGGAGTCCTCTACCTTATTCGTCTTTGCAGGAAGTTCAAACTAGGATTTTTTTTCTAGACTATCAAAAGTGATGGATGGTTTTTCCTAACATAGCTTAAGCAACACACAGGACAGAGGTGTCCACTGACTCACTAAAGATTTAACTATGCTCAAAATAGCCAGTTGGGAGAAGGCATGCCTGGAATCAGCACTGTGGGAGGCTGAAACAGGAGGGTTGAAAACTGCAGCAGTTTGAGCCCAGCCTGGAAAATGGAAGCAATTGAGGGAAACCCACATTAACATTAAAACATTAACAATAAAAAGAGGGCTGGTGACATAGCTCAGTGTGAAGCCCTGGGTTCAATCCTCAGTACTACAAAAAAAAAAAAAAAAAAAAAAGATGTCCAATATAACTCAAAGAAGTATTATAAATGTAGTTTGATGGCAATGAATGGAAGCATATATATAGGTTTTATATCTAAAATATAAAACCTATATATATATACAAATAGCTTTAGGCAAATAATTATGGTTTAATAAGAATACACTAACATATTGGCAGCATGGCAGAATGAAGGTTTGGGGAAAAAAAGGCTGAAAAATGGCACTTTAACTAGAGGCTTCGATGTTTTAGCATGGTGGTTCTCAGAGTGTGGATTCCAGCCCCCCCACCCCCCACCAAAAAATAAAAAATGAAAACAAGAAAACTCTAGGGACACAAAGAGGTGCTCTGTCTAACAAGCCCCCCAGGTGATGCTGACAGGTGCTCATGTGACTGGTGAGACTGGTGGGGAGTTTTATCCTGGACATATTAGCTAAGCAGGGTCTCCTACATCAAGTGTAGGCTACAGGATTCCAAGAGGTGAAGATGGAGCAGGAAGAACTCAGGAGCAGGGAGCAAATGTATTTGAGAACTAACAGGTAGTCTGGTTTGGCTGACTATATAATACCAAAGCATGAGTTGCTAAGAAGTTGATGACAGCCATAGACAAGAATCAGATCATCAAAGACTCTTCTGTGTGTTCTCCAGGCCACAAGAAGTCAGTGAGGGCTGCGGGGAAGGGCGTAATGAAATCAACGCTACCAATTAGTAAAAAGCTTTTAAAATCAGATTTGCTACCCACCTTATAAACATCCAACGATGGATGGAGGCCAGGAAGTTATACTAAATATTCCTCTGAGTAAGACATCATCTCTGATAATCAAAAGGATTCAAATTCCTAAAATCATCTCCTTAGCATTTTAATTTTATAGTTAGAAGTCATGAACCATTAAACTACAATAGAACAGCTCAGAAATGACATTCTGCTTTATCTCTTTTTGTAGACATTACAGGAGACGTCTCTTTCTAAGTGATGGAGGCCTAAGATGTATAGCAAGCATCACCCACGTGCACAAAATGCGTTTTGTAATAAAAATTAATAACCCTGCATATTTGCCTATGAAAGAAGATTGAATAGCAAAGTGGAAAGCAATAAAGGGAGACTTAAATGCATATTACTAAGTGAAGCAGCCAATCTGCAGAGGCTGTGTAGTATATGATTCCAATTACGTGACATGCTGGAAAACTGAAAATGACAGAGACAGGAAAAAAGAGCAGAGATTGCCAGGATTAGGAGGGGGAAGGGATGGAGAAGGAAGTGCCAAGGGTTGGCAGGAAAGTGAGCCTAGCTGATGTGAGGTCGTAACAGTGACGCATGTCATGTCAACCAATGTGCAAGGCGGAATCCTAGTGAGAAACATGGCCTCTGGGTAACAATGACAAGGCAACGTGACCCACCCATCTTAGCAAATGGGCCCCTCTGGTAGGGCATGTTGACTGCAGGGAAGACAGCACATGAGGAAGGCAGAGACCTACGGAAATCCTCTGTAACTTCTACTCCATTTTGCTGTGATCCTGTAACTGCTCTAAAAAATACAGCATATTTTTAAAGTATTGAAGGAGGCTTCCTAGAACAAGGAGAGAGTGTTTTTAGGAAACATGTAAGTCTTCACAAGATGGAGACCACCAGCCACACCCCCATGTCAAGCATTCAGCTCTGGCCTCATTCTCCTGCTCCTTTAGCTGACTCTCAGGGATCCCAGGGACTCCCACCACTATCACCCCCAAGGCAACCTCAACCCGCTCAGCTACACCATATGACCCATGACTCACCCTCTCACATCCTCTCAGCCTCTCACCCAGCTTACTTTCCAAGGGCAACCACCCTAACAACACCCTTTCATGCACTTTTAACGATCATTATGTCAAACTCCCTTAGGAAACCAACCTTGGTAACACGGGGGTACAGGCCCATGGACACACATGCTAGAGAAATCCAAGGGATTACATGGCTACTTTCATATGCAGTGCAAGACTACAAACCCCAGGCGGGCAGTCCAGGCTGCTCAGTGGTCTCAGCACACATCCTTCATCCACTGAGCATCCCCCACACCCACGCGAGTCTTTCACACCATGTCCTTTTCTCCACCCTTTTTCTCATCTAAGTCTCTAGCTTCCAGTTACGGATTGAATTATCTCTGAAAAATGTCTGAGAGCTATGTGCCAGTTACTCTCCACTGTCAACCTGACTGCATTAGAAGACCACTGAGAGATGACTGAATCATGAGTGACCATGAGTACCGTGCCTGGCCCCAGGGTTCCTTCCTCTCTACATTGTTCCTCTGCTCTGCAATCCCAGCCACTATGAAATGTGCACCCATCTGCCATGATGTTCCTCTCTCTGAGATGGGTGACCACAAACTAAAACCTCAGGGACCCTGAATCAGATGAGCTTCTCCTTTAAACTGTGGGTGTCAGCTGTTTGGCCCAAGCAATGAGAAAGCCGATCAATGTGCCTGACTCCTAAAAACTGGATGTAACTGTAAAAACTGGAAATGCTGTAGCTGATGGAATCAAATTAAGATTAGATTATACCACATTGGGGAGGAATCAAATCCAATGGCTAGTTTTCTTACAAGAAGAGAGAAATTTAGGTAAACAAGAAGTACACTACATGAAGACAGACTGAGACAAGATGTATGTACCTGTCAGTCAAAGAATGCCTACAATTGTCAGCAACTACCAGAATCCAAAAGAAAGACATGGAACAAAATCCTTCTCCTAGGAGTCAACATGTGGACCTTCAAAACTTTGGTCCTCTAGAAGTGCAAGAGAATAGTTGTTTTTGGAAGCCATTCTGGTAGTTGGTTACACGATATCCAGTTACCTGATCAAATTTATTCTAGATGTGGGTGTGTGTTTGTGAGTGTGTTTGAGGGTAAGATTAACACTTGAATTAGTTGCCTGAGCAAAGAAGAGTCTGTTCTCAATATGAGCAGAATTGTCACTTGGTTGAAGACCTAAGTAAAACTAAAAGGCCAACTTAGCCTCAAGCAAGAGGGAATTCCCCCTGCCTGACCTTGTTGATCCGGTTCATCAGTCTTGCTGATTTAAGACTTGAACTAAATGTCTGCTCTTCTTGGGTCATTTTAGACTAAAACCTACCATGATCAGCTCTTCTCTTTCTCAGAGGCTTGAACTTTGACTGGAACTGGCTCTCCTGGGTCTCTACTTTCTGACTGTCGACCTTGGGGTTTCTTGGCCTCCATAACCACAGAGCCATTTCTTACCTCCTAGTAGTACTCCTTCCCTGGAGAACCTTGACCAACACAGCCACACGGTGCATGGCACTCTGCTATGGCACTGTTAGGAAACTGGTGAATGTCTTCTTTCCCTGAGGAAACTGATACACAGCAGAACCTTCCTAGGCTCACATCCTGCCACATCTGTGCTCCAACACCCAGCCTCTCCTGTGTCCCTGTGGACAGGAGTAGCCAATCTGACCATCTGCACCAGAGCCCAACCCCTTTCTGCCACTCAAGAGCATTGCTCCAGCAACCCGTCTCCGCTGTATTGTTTATTTCCCTCTCGGCAGGACCGTTTCTGTACGCACTTCCTCTGGCTAAAAACAAACCAAAAATTCTCTTGAACCCACTTTTTCCCAATATCTCTCTCACCGCATCTCTTCTAGTCCACTGAACTCCTGCCCTCTCTAGTAAAACTCAAATTCTTCAGTTTTCTTCACCCTCTTCTTCATTTCCTCTCATTTCTCTCTCTCTCTAAATCCACCCTAACCAGGCTTTAGTTCCAACACTCCATAGAAATGGCTCAAAAAAATATTTATGGGGCCAGAATAAAACATCCTGGAGAGATCCAGACAGAGGGAGATGGATCCTCTTGACACAGGAAGAAATTAAAATGTAAAAAAGCTCGTCAAACATGCAGTCTCGGGGCTACAATTGGAACAGCTAAAATTACTGAACATGGCATTTTCACTGTGACTCGCTAAGTCTGTGCCAGCCTGAATTCGCAAATTTGCGCCAGCTGGCTGAGCTGCCCAAACTCATTCTTACCGCCATTCACAGGAACCATAGCCATGCTGAAGTCGGGGGTTGGTGAGCCCAATGGAGAGCAGAGCCAGCAAAGGGACATTCATTAATCCACAGTCAGTGCTGGGAATGAGACCCCGACACATGGGAAGGGCATGACCAAATGGGCAACATGTTGGAATTGGGCAGGAGGAGCCTGAACTGGGAGTGACAGTGACTTCTGTTGGTTGCTTCCTCCCCAGAGCAGACTTGTGGGATTTGCTTGGACTGGGCCACACCCCTGGCTGGGAACCAATGAGCCATCCCAAATCGATTCCCTGCACCTAGCACACACTAACCAGGTGAAGGCCCCTGAAGTTTGGCTGGCCCAGTGGGGAAGGGCAGGCAGGAGAGGGCGGAGGTCCCTCGCCAGTGTGCTTCAGAGGAACCATGGCCAACAGGGAAGGGGGCTGAGAACTGCACTGTATACCTTTGTGGAGGAAGCTGGGACCATGACAGGAGAGAAAAGCAAGAAGAGGCCCCCAGCCCAGAACCCTGAGAGCACTGATCCAGGTAAGGGAAAAACAAGGGAGACTAAGGGTGGCAAACATGCAACATCAGACATGGCTTCAATGGACATTAAGAGATAAAATTTGGGACCTTGTAGATGAGCTCAAAACTGAAATATGAAATCAGGTAAAGCAAGATATGAGTAGAGTAATAAAAGAAATGCTCTCAGGAAGCATCTCTCAGGAAGATACAGATGGAAGAAAGGAGGAACACAAAAAAAGGAAAGAAACATTCGATAAACAATATAAAGAAAATATAGAATACAGGAAGAAGATTCAAAGAGATTACCAGGAAATTAAAAACTCCACTGAAAGCTGGCAAAACTCCTTAAAAGAAACTAAGGATAGACTATCAAAACTTGAAGACAAGTTTGCAATGTGTGATCATGAAAGGAAAGATCTCTTAAAAATAACAAGGAAACAGGCAGTAACAATACAAAGGCTAGAAGATGATAAGAGAATCTACAATTTAAGAATAGAAATGTGAGCAAAGAAGAAGGAATACAACCAGGAAATTATAAAGGCTATTTACAGAAATAATTAAGGAAAATTTCCCAAGCATGGGAAAAGAAAATGACATTCGGTTATGTGAGGCATACAGAACTCCAGCCACCTACAACCAAAACAGATCTATACCCAGACGTATAATAATTAAGAAACCAGAAATTCAATATAAAAACAATATTAAAAGCCATCAGAGAAAAGAAACAGATTACCTATAAAGGTAAGCCCATCAGAATCATGACTGACTTCTCAACACAGACCACCAGATCAAGAAGAGCTTGGAGCAAAGTATTCCAAGCTCTGAAAGAAAATAACCTCCAACACAGATTGATGTACCCTGCAAAACTGTCACTAGAAATTAATGGAGAAACAAGATGCTTCCATGACAAAGAGGAACTGGGGGAATTTGTGACACCAATCCAACCCTACAGAGAATACTGAAGGACATTCTAGAGAGAGAGAAAAAAAATACTAGGATTTTAGGAACAGTGGCAGAAAGGCCTCAATGAGTGGGGCAGACAGTAGAATGAAGGAGAAGAGTAGACAAACAAAGGCAGAAAAATAGCATAGCAGAAATGAGGCAGAGAAGGATGGCTAGAAACTCTAACATAGATGGCCTTGACACGCTATATTGTTAATAGTGTACCAGGATTTAAAATCCACATTATTCACACTACTCTGCTTAGATGTATTGTATTCTGTTCCAGTCATTCTACCTGTACTAGATTTGAGGGCACAGACAGTAATCTCAAAAATAACAGGATATAGTATGGTAATCATCCTTAATTTCCTATTAACTTAATCTAAAGCTCTGTAAAACCTACAATGTTTTACCATGACTGATTGTAATTGAATCTGGTTTGTTAGATTGCTGTTTTGTATTGATAGATTTTATTGAAAGCTGTTATGATTGATAGTATCAAGTCTGAGAGTATAGGCAACTGCACTTAAGATGATAAGATTCACTAGAATATCCACTATGGTTTGATTATTACCTGCCTTTGAAGTTTTATACTGTCTACAATGTTTTATTTTTATTAATATTGTTATGTACTGCTATATTCAATTATACTGCTATATTCAATTATGCCTGATGATATAGACAATTCTATTGAAGATAATAAGAAACAACACAGTAATCATTGTAGATCATCTTGTGCTGTGATTTTATATGACTTTTTGGTTTCATGTTTTTATAGGAATTTGTTTTGTTTTGTCTTGCTATGTTTTGTTTTTCCCTCTAATACAGAAAGGATAGAAATACATGTAGAGATTCATGCATGAATAGCTAGCTGTTTACAGTCTCACTGTTTGAATATCTACTTTGTATGCTTTAATTTTGAACAACTATTTCTAAGAGGACAATATGTAATTTATCAACTAGTGATTTCTTGTTTATCTTTTTTTTTTGAAATTCTGTATTATCTCTATCCTTTACATGCTTTTGTTTGCCTTTAAATAAAAAAAATTTTTTTAATTTAAAAAAATTTTAAAAAATATTTACGGAATGGCAGAAAGTACCATTTCATCATTAGACATATTTTATCCTTCACGTTCCTTTTGTCTCAGCCATCCTGATGCATGACTAATTAAATATTACAGCCAAGAACCCAAGACAACCACACAAGTGGTATGAGGGAGGTAGAAGTCATCCACCCTCTCTAATTTGTCCATTATTAAAAAGCAGACGTTAAAACAGTGGGCCGAGAGCCCTCCTGCTTTGACTTTAAACCAGCTTCCATTCATTCCTGGCGGTCAGCTCTAGTCTACAGCACTGTGACCCATAAAGTAAGCACATGCACAACTTGAGACCATAGGATGCAATTATTTCTCCTCTAGGGAATAAGGGAAAGGGAAGGAAAAGAGAATAGAAAAAGGAAAAAGAGAATGAAAGGAGGGAGAAAGAACAGAAAAGAAGAAGAGAGGAGTAGATAGAACAGCTGGGGTGGACGGGCAGGAAGGAAGAAAGGAAGGAAAGAAAAGCAGCATCACACAGAACACAATTCTGTTAAGGACATACTGATTTTCGTATCCTTACTCCACAACAAGAGACGATCATATGAAATAACTGCTCCTTAAATCTCCCTAGTCTTTGGTAAGCAGGCTTTTAAATATTTATGTGACATCTATTTATCTTCTGTATTAAATTTTTTCCATGACAATTACTGGTAATTGCTCCTTAAGTGCTCTTCAGAACCAAGAGAATGCAGCTAAGGCACACCTGAAAAATAGCCAGCTGCAGATCGCTCCTGAATCACCAGAAAAAGTCTGCAAACATCCCTTCCTCACCCACTCGCGCAGATCTCCTTTGCCATTATACAGAGCTGTGAGGTGAGGAGGGTAAGGTGTGCCTACACAAAACGGCCACAGCCAGGAGCAGACAGGAGCAGGCTGAATCCACGGCCCTGCTCCCCAAGAGCTGCCCAGCCTTCACCCACACAAACCCAGCTACGTGCCCTTCACAGCCTGTGAGGACATGTCGTCATTTGGTCACACAAGTGGTCTCTGTCAGCTACTGTACGTGGCTCTGGAAAATGAAGCAAAATGAGAAACTCCCAGTGGCTCAGAGTTGACTGCTGTTGATGGTGGGCAGCAGGCAGCACTGCCAAGGGGTAGGGGAGAGAGGGCCACAAAAGTAACCAGGAGGAGTCTGGTTCCCCAAAATGTGGGTGAGACCTCTTTGGCACATGAGGTGATTTCAAGCAGCACACAGATTCAGCATTATATACGTCATGTCACTTCAACAGTGAGAACATTATTCCCATCTGAATTCTCTTTCAGGGTGGAATGAAGGGGAAATTCTTATTTTAAAACCAGTATTCTATGAATGTCTTCCATGTTTATCTTCCTTTTTCAGCTCAGTGCACATTGACTCTAAACTCCAGACTCTCCAAAAACTAATAATTCATGAACATTTTTCCACTATATTTTATTTTTACTGTTTAATCTATGATGACAGATGTTGGTTCTGTGTGTCAATTTAATGACAAAAGAAAGTCAATATTTCTGTTAGTTTAGTTATATAAATATGGTGGTGGTATTCAGTACCACAATGCTAGTGAGTGCATTGTGCAAACCATAAAGCCAGGTCAGCACTGGGTTGTATCACAGGCTGCAGGACAGCAGGACCATGTCTGTCTGTCCTAGAGGCACCCCAGAACTTGTCACAATACCCAACATACAGCAACAAGGTATCACTGAGTAATACTAAAGTAAATTAAGGTAGACGAGATGGTCACTCACGGATCCACTACAGGGGAGGAACACATGGAAGGAAACATGATCAAGTTTCTATCTATAGCATAGTTTTGCAGAGGTATAATCCAGGACGGAGATGAGTTTTCCCATTGAAAAGCAAGTGAAAGAGTGAGAATCTGTTTTATCTGACTGTGTACAGCTCAGAGTTGACTGCTGTTACCTCACTGGCAACCACTTTGCTTCCATACATTCCTCTTAATTTCGTAGGCAAATCATCTCATGTCATCTTGCTTTATGGTTTGTTTCTGCTATTGGTTTTCTGTCTCATTCAATGATTTAATGTAGAGCAAATTATTTACAAGCCCCAATTCACAAAGTGATCCAATGGATATGCGCACCTCGATGGGATCATATCCTCTGGTTCTTGGCAACTGAAAAAATACTTCTTACTTCAATACTACAGCACTTGTGTAACCATGGTACCTAACCTGTTCTATACTATAGAATACTACAATTTCATTGGAGAAGATATTCCCAAGGGAAAAGACTCTAAAACCCTGTTTGTTTTAATAACAATAATAAATGAGACCGAAAAGCTAGAGTTGGGTTTCTCTGACATGAAGCAGCTTTGGTGACCTTTACATAAACTGGACAACACCTGAACCTCTCAGTTATCTCCAGAGAGCGTCAATCATCTCCTGGGAGGACTGCCTCCAACAAAAAACAACTGAACTACAGGAAACCCTTCACCAGCACCAAAGGAAGACAGCCAGCAGCTCTACCACATGGCCCAGGGCCTCCAAAGAGGGAAACATCCTCTCTCAAGAGAATGGAAAGGAATGGAATTCTTATAATAACCTGACTCTGTACTCGGGACAGCTTTGGCGGGGCTCAGAGCCAGCTCCATACACAAAATAGTTTCCGAGAAATCACATAACATGATAACATCCATCATGCTTCAAAGAGATCATCACCATGAATAAACGTGAGCTCAACAGCAAATGCGCACCCTGCACCTAAGGCCTACAGCTTAGAGATATTTTTCTATTCACTCAGTAAGTTCATTCATGAGCTTCTATTTAGATGTTCTTAATACTTCAAGTGAAATTAATAGGTTCAAAGCACCAGGGAATGCTATGCATCCTGTGAGTCAGCACTCTTAAATTGGATTAAGATTTTTAAAAGAATTAGTAAGTCAAATCTGAGTTAAATAATCTCTTCAGCTGAAGAGCAGGCTTATGTGAGTGAGAGAGCAGGTGCAAAAAGGACTCAAACTCCAGTTCCACCTCTTACTAACCATGTGACTTTGGAAAAAGTCATATCAATCTAAAGTAATCTGAATTTTCAGTGTTTAACAATTTAAGAGTGAAAATGCCTAGAAGACTGGGTTCGAGGGAGAATATGGGCCAGAGCCCTTGTCTGTGGCTTCTCCATGGCCTCAGAGTGAGATTTGTTTCATGATAGCTCAGAGATCCCACAGACCATGGTTCACACGGGCAGGGCAGAGGCTGCTTACTGTAGACTTCTTCTCCGAAGTCTCAGAAAGCCATTCCTGCAGCACCCAGCTGATCAAGTACTAAAGCTGACCCAGATTCAAGGGCAGCGGAATTAGATTTCATCTCCCTGGGAGAGATGTAGCCAGACATTTTCAGCCATTATGATTCTACCACAAAGAACGCACGTAAACACGGATGATAACGTCATTGTTCTGTGACTCAGGTCCCTGGGGTATTACAGAAAAGAGTTGTGTGTACCAACAGTGTTGTCTTTGTTATTGTATTGTAGATGTGGGAAAGTATGTGTGAAATACTTATTTGAACCATAGTAAATACTGTGTGCTTAATAAAAGTATATTGTACCCATGTAAGAAAATGACCTTTCAGAGTAGTTTTTCCAGAAAGAAAAACAAGTCGATGGCAAGTCCAGTTTGCTCCCAGCCAAATTAAACACTAGCTTCACAAAGTGAAAGGAAAGCCATATGTTATTTTCAAAATGGCGTCCCAAGAGGGCAAGAAATATCGTGAGGGGGTATTCAAGTTGTGGAATGGAAAGACACTGTCAAACAGGACTTATTACCTCCATGTATAACAAGAATAATCTCTAGTCCCTTGCCACCCAGTTATGGCTCAGAAAGCCTAATGAAAATTCTAGGAGGGAATTAAATTTAATTTGTTGTTCTACGCTTGGAGCTGACCCACAGCTATTCCAAGGATTCAGTGAACCTTCTGAGTTTCAGAAAAATAATTTCAAGGTGGTTAGTTAATCTCAAGGTCAGAAGGAGAAAAAATAAGTTATTTTTTTAAAAGTCTAATTGATTTAAAGAAACAGAAGACACAAGGTCTAGTACTGGTTCCATCTTTATGAATTTAGGTATTTCTCTTCAATAAAGAGGAAGGAAAGGAAAATTTTTAGAAAAATATACTAGGATATGCCATTCTAAAGATGTACGAGAAGAAACAAGCTATCACTCACTGTTTACTACAGGAAGCTGAAGGCAATTTTAGAAAACTCTTGTAGATTCAATTGCATATATGATGACATCACCTCTGAGAAACCCAATTTAAAACTTAAGGAGAATACAAGATGATAAGATTGCAATGATACAGAGATATTCCCAGTTCACGCTCAGGAATACGGGGATTACATTTGACTCTGGGTTTTACATTTACGGAAATCTAAGTATTTTAATGACACTGACATAATCACTATTTTTTTTTCTTATTTTATGATACATATGAATATATGCAATACAGTAGAATACATATCTTATTGTATATCTACTCATGTAAGAGTATGTGCATATACAGAATACAGTAAATGCATAACAAAGGACAGGGAAATCTGTGAGAGGAGATATTAGAAGAAAACCATGAGTGCATCTATATATTAAAAATATAATCATATACATATATATGGATATACTATATACAAAAAATTAACTCAGAATAACAACAGCAACATCTATGCTAAGTAAAAATTACTAAAAGTGATGACTCCTAAAAGAGTTAAGATACCTTGGCAGGTTTCCTCTTTTGTTTTCAGGTAGTATTTCAATATTAACAGACAGTCAGTGAATGTTTTATAGTTATTTGAAATAATTCTCTGTGAAGTTAAATCATCAACTAAATAATCAAGTCATCTCCATTGTTTAAATTTTCCTCTCAGTTTGCAGAGATTAAATACTGTTTTTGCTTCCATCTTGCCCATAGCTATTTACATGGTTCCACAAAATTCTTCCATTTTTAGAAAATTCTCCCTTTTAATTCCTGTCCCTCTACTGTTCTACTCTGTCTCTTTCTTCTCCCACTGCAGCCACAATTACTTTAGTTGACACAGATGTATCTTTTATTGGCGCCTTACTATTTAAGCATTAAAGTAAACAAGTAGCATCAATGTATTATTACATAAGCAAGATAAAAATAAGCTTCACTTATTACATAAATTTAAATAACTCAGTCAAAGAGAGGAAAAGTAAGACACTTGCAGCTGCAGTACAAACACACGCACACCTGCGCTTGCGCACGTGCGCGCGCGCGCGCACACACACACACACACACAATTCATTTGCCATTATATACTGACAAAAGGCAAATTTTCATTTAAACTATAAAAATCATATGCCTTTAAGTGCCAAATAGCATACAGTGAAAATATAAGTACAACCTAAAATGCAACAGAATGCAAAGAGAAAATGACAAATAGTACTAGGAGATACTGACAAACTACCTCAGGAAATTGAGAAATGAGTTAGAAAAAAAAAAGCCACACAGAGAATTTTTATTACACAACTAATAATGTCAATTTAATTGCTATAAATCAAGTTGGCAACCCTTGAAGGTACATAGAACCTTTGTAAAATTACTAATGAAAAGAAAAAGCTCTTTAGACGTTACACTTTATTTTAAACAAGTCCTCTGCCAAGTGAAAAATTATTAGGCGTTAATGTCATATTAGTTCAATTCATAAAAATGTAGCAGCACCACTTACCAACAGTAGTTTAGGGTCATTCCTATAACTGTATACAATAAATTATATATACATTGAGTAGATACAATTTTCCATCTTACATTTCAAATGCAGAATAAGAAAAACTGTGGAAATACTTCATGTTTGGTGCTATGCATATAAATTATAAACATATCCCCGATGAAGCAAATGTGTCTTCTAAACCTTAACAGAGGACACCAAGTAATAAAATCTAACTTCTTTTTATTTTTGAAGTTTGCAGTATGGTTGGCTGAGAATACCAATGCTTTGCCCAGGTGGCACATTTTGCAAAAACCTAAAAAATACAGTGTCCTGGGGGGCTGCCTTGAGTCTGAAACATGCTCTTTACCATGCATGGATTGTATGCATTTTGCTATGCACATTTTGTTTAAAGAAGGTATATAAGCTGCACACCTTTCTAGATGACACTGTATGTGCCACACTCATAACAATGATCTCAAGACTATCAGGAGAAATATTTAAATTTCCATTTTATGAAAAAAGAAACCAAATTATTAGTTATGACTTTTTAAAAAAAATTACCAGTTTACATAATTAATCAGGGTGCATTTTAAGTTCTTTGTTATGCAATATATTGTTTGAAAACACCTAGGGAGCTTCCTGTTTTTAATGATGCATGAGTAGAAGTAATGCTAGTTGGCAGTATTTGATTGTACGAAATCAATAAATTGTTTTTTTTAAAATCATAATAATGGAGTATTGGTATAAACTGGATCATGATATTTTTCCCTATATGGCTGTGTTACCACCACTTCAAATCCATCTCATTTTAAGATTTTTTTCCCATTAATTGCTTCATTACAATATTTACTTTCTTGTAGTGATCTGCAAGAAAACCCACAATGTCTCAGAGGTATGTCTGTGCTACTGATTCATTCTTAATTTTTATTTTTTGTTAGCGTATGCTTGCAGTACATAATGATTACATTCATTGTGGAGAGCTATGCGGACATAAAACATTTCGTTTATTTTTTTTATATTTTCTCTTTCCCTTCCTCCATCACTTGGTTCCCTGCCATTTGCAAAAGACCTATCTCCCTATTTCTTATTTTGTACATTTATTTTGCTCTTTATTTATATTTATAATGGTTATCTATAAAGAAAAACCATGTAGTATTTAAACTTGTGCTGATTTATGACCCAGTTTTATTCTTCCTAATACCAGAGTACTACCCCATGGCATGTAAATATCACATTTTCTTTATTTATCTGTTGATGGACATATAGGCAACATCACAGATTTAGCTATTATGAATTGTGTTGATATAATCATGGTTGTGCAAGGATTACTAGTATGTACTTCATTCTTTTGGGAAGATACCTAGAAGGAGAATAGCTGGGTCAAATGGAATCTAGTTTTAGTTTCTTGAAGAATCTCCATGCTGATTGCCAAGTATTTTTACTAGTTGACATTCCCAGCAGCAATGTAGAAGGGCTCCTTCCTATTTTCCCACTGCCTCACCAGCATTTGTTATTATTTGATTTCCTGATGATAGCTATTCTTTATGGAGTAAAAGATCAATATCATTTTTTTGATGCACATTTCTGTAATGACCAGAGATGCTGAACATTTTATTCATGAATTTATTAACCATTTGTACTTTGAAGTGGCTATTCATTTCAAATGCCCATTGTTTGACTAGGTCCTTTATTTTGGAGAGTGTCTAATTTTTTTAGTTCTCTGTACATGCTAGATATTAGTCCTCTGCCTGAGGCATATCTGACAAAATTTTTCTTTCATTTGTAGGTTGGCTCATCATTTGTTGGTTGTTTCCTTTATTGTGCAGAAGACTTTGAATTTGATACAATCTCATCTGTTGACTTTTGATGTTATCTATTGTGCAATTAGGGTTCTATTCAGAAAATCCTTGCCTCTGACTATGTCTCCAATAAGTCTATTTTATCTTCCAGCAGGCTAATTTTTTAACACTTATATCTTCAGTCCATTTTAATTTTTGTTTAGAATATGGTAAAATATATGGATGTACACTCAATCTTCTGCATGAATACAGCTGGGTTTCCTGGCACCATTTGTTAAAGAGGCTACCTTTCTTCCAGTATATATATATGTTTCTGACCCCTTTAGCAAAGATCAGATAGCTAAATGAGCCTGGAGTTGTTTCCACATCCTCTATTCCGTTGTGTTTTTTATTTTTTTTGTTTTTTTTTTTTTGATCCATGTCTGTTTTTGTACCAGTACCATGGTGCTTTTATCATGATACTTTGTGATAAAACTTGAAATTCAGGATTGTGATGCCTCAGTGTTGATACCCAGGATTGGTTTTGCTATTCTGCATCTCTTCTGACTCCACATGAATTTTAGGATTGTTTTCTCGAGGGCTGTACAAAATGCCATAGGGATTTGGAGTGGGATTGCATTATATCTGTTTATCCCTTTTGAAGGTATGGCCATTTTTACTATACTGGCTCTGCTTATCCTGGAACAGAGGACATCTTTGCATTTTCTGATGACTTCTTGGATCTCCTTTATCAGAATACTATAGTTTTGATTGCAAAGGACTTTCACATCTTACAAAACTACTGATGGAGAAATAAGGTATTTCCATAACAAAGAGCACTCAAAAAAAAAAATTCTTGACCACCAAACCAGCACTCCAAACAATTTCTCAAGGACAGCCTAGAAAGATACTATGAAGACAAAAATGCCAAAAGAGCTAACAGAATGAGCCCAGCAGCCAGGATAAGCTGTGAATTAGAAAGGCATTAAGATAGAATCTGCAATAGGAAAATCATGCAATGACAGGTATATTTTTCAGTGCTAACTCTCAGTGTGAACTGTCTCAATCCTCCAACCAAAGCACAAAGATTGGCAGAATGGATCAAGAAACAAAAATCATTTGGAAAAAAACATAAGGAGGACAGTCCGAAAAACTCAATTTAACATCAAAACCAGGATCATAAAGTGGCAATAGCAACGAACAACTAAAATGAAATTTTTCTGAGTTTTCTGAATTTTTTCCCTGAGTTCTTGGTGTAAATATAGCCAAAATACCAGTGGCTTTCAGGTTTAAAATGGGAGGAAGCTATAAAATACTCACATATTTAGAAAGTAATTTTTTTATACACAAATTTTTTTGGAAACTATATTCACATATCTTTCCAAAATTTATCTTTCCCATTGTACCACAAAGATACAAAATAAAATACATGAAGTTTTCATATGTTAGCAAGGGATTTATGTAAGAAAACATAAGTAGCTACTTTTAGCAGCAGCAGCACCTGGTCTGAGAGTCCAGCATTTCAAGGTCTGCACAGGAGGAGCCAGCAGAGAGCCTCTGCTCCCAGATCACCTGTGCCCAAACTCTCCCCTCCCGGGTGATCTCATCCTGTTCCATAGCTTTAAATCCCAGCTCTTTTCCAATAACTCTCCAACACATCTGCTTACGTGAGACCTCTTTCCTGTGAGTTAGATTTGTACACACACTTACCATCTTCATACCTTTAGTGAGATGCCTGAATTAGAATCTCCACATTAATATGACCAACACGGAACACACAATTCTTTCTTGAAAAAATAAAAGGTCCCATTTCTTCCCTGAAATCATTCCTAATTCAATACCAGCATTCAGCTACTTAAGTTAAAATCCTAGAAGACACTTGATTTTTTTCCACGAATCAGTGCCTATGTACTGATAATTCCTGTTGAGTCTTTATTCAAAATATACCCCAAATCAAACCACTGCTGTCTCTTTCTTCTGTTACAGCCAACATCTCTTCTCTAGCCTCATTACAAAAATCTCACTACTGGCCTCCCTGCCTCCACTCTTCTTCATTACAATCCATCCTCCAAAACTATGGTCAGACATGCTCTTTCTAAAAAAAAAAAAAATATATATATATATATATAATCACATAATGCCCACTGAGACACACCACCACTTCCCATCACTCATGGAGTAAAATTCCCAACTCCCTACCACGGCTGGTAAGCTCAGACTCTAGATGACTTTCACAACCTCATTTTCCTATGTTCTGTCCGTTCCTGACTCCACCCACATGTTCTTGACACTTTGACCTAGCAGGCTCTGGTCCTTCTGCCTGCAAGACACCTCTTCTAAATGTGCATGAGGCAGATGTGTCATCAGTATCCACATTTCCACAAGCACCTTCTCAGACAGGTCTTCCTTGTCTTTCTGAGTTGAATCAGCTGCCACTAAGTGTGACATTGTCTCGTTTAATCTTCCACACAGTAATGTCACACTACTGCACTTCGTTATTCTGCATTTTAAATTTTGTTGAGTTAGTCAATGTCTGTCTCCCATTCTGAGAGTTCTCCTATTCTGGAGAGTAAGAATTGCACAATTATATTGCTATCATTGTCTCAGTACTGAACACAGTACCTAGCTGTGTTTGTCAGCTTTTTGACACCATGACAAACATCTGGGAAAGGCAGTTTAAAAGCTCATGGCTTCAGAGGTTTCAGTCCATAGTCAGCCCACTCCATTGTTACAGGCTTGTAGTCAGCAGTAAATCATGATGGGAAGGGCACATGCCACAGCCAAGCTGCTCACATCATGGCAGGCTGAAAGAACAGACAAAACGAGCCAGAGAGAAAGGGAATTAGGATAAGACACTGTCCACGAGGTCATCTTGCTCCTATGAGCCACTTCCTTCAGTCAGCCCCTGCCAAACAGCCCACTCCCTTATGAACTCATTAGTGGATTAATAGAAACTTCATCGCCTGGTCAAGCCCCCAAAACCCATCAAGTGGCCTTTGCGGGGAAAATTTAGATCCAAACCATCAAACTGGGTGATGGCAGACATTCAATAAATGTACACTACATGGCTGACTCTAGTAAAATAATAAAATCATTTTTCCAAGTAACAAGAACATAGGCAATAAAAGAAGACAGGTTAATTAGAGTATACTTTTTTAAGCATGCAATTTTGGGGTCTTGAAAATCTTTAAATTATCACCACTACTCAGTTTAAAGGAATAGAGAGATAGATAGATAGATAGATAGATAGAGAGCTACATAGATATATCTCTTTAAAATGAGTGAGAAATTTCTAAGATATATATATATATTTCTATCCAAGCCAAACAATTTAATAGCATTCCAACAATATTTCATAGTTCTCAATGTTAGGATTTAAGTTTGATTTTTTTTTGCAACTGGGAATCAAACTCAGGACCTTGAGCTTGCCAGGCAAGCACTGTGCTGCTGATGTAGCCATAACTCTGGTCTTCTCCAAGCTAGATTCTGTCTATATAATAAAGCATACATATCAAAAAATTAATTTAAAAATCAAGTCAGCAAGCACTTTAATAACTTTAATAAGTTTCAGTAGTTGTATTTCACACCAACACCTTTAGAAGGTTAACTCTCATCTCATGACTGCTCTTCCTCACCCTAACAGAGGAGGCAGGAATTCCAGCCCTGAAACTTGAGGAAGAGAATGCGCATCGGAGGAGTCAGCCTCTGATATGCCGGTGCAAACCACCAGGTCCACTGCAGCCCATGGGAGCATAGCTGTGAGCCACTGGACCTGCTTCCTCTGACACCGTCAGGTCCCCTGGGAGAGGAAAGCATTTGAGGCCTCCCTGAGCTCCTGATGGGCAACCTGCACATCCAGAGCTCCCGCTCCCTGCGTGAGGAGCTTCTAGCCACTTTGCTCTCCTAGGACTTAATTTACTTTCAACACTAGAATGACAAGATTTTTACTAAAACATTTATCAAACTTTTAAATTTTTTCCAAGCCATCAAAAATGTAAAGAGAGAAGTTAACATATTACCCAAGAGTTTTGTCAAAGGAGCAGGTCACGTAGCAGAACAACCCATCTTTTGGTTTCTAAGGGCACTCAAATGCCAGTATCTGCATGTCTGGAAAATGAAACGTAGACTAGGCATCCAACAGCCAACCGTGGAGTCTAAACGGGGCTGTGCTTTTCTGTGCTTTTCTATACCGTGAAAATTCTCAGGATGAGAGTACAACCGTTCTCAAGAACACCCAAACCTAGTTCTGGTATAAAAGTAAAACACTGGGACAAAGGGGAATCCTCTGTAACCTCCTAGAACTGCCAGGTGCAAAGCAAAAATGAATGGAACCTGGTCCTGAACTCTACCCCAGCTCGCCACACTTCCCCTGACACCCTTCAGGACAGCCCTGGGACAGGTACTTGTTGAATAAATGCAGTCACATCACTCTGGGTCACATGCTAGCCAGCAACTCCAATGGCCAACCCAGCCCAAACCGCAAATCCGCACTCCAGATTCACCTTCAAAAGGAGTCTCAGGTCCACAAGAGATGGAGAACTAAAAATACTTCCAGAACCTCTTCCTTTTGGCCCAATATTTAAATTATGATAGAACACAAATAACATTTTTTCAAAATCCACATTATTGTATAATCATCACCACCACCCATCTTGAGAGCATTTTATTTCTCAAAATGAAATTCTATACTCATTAAGTTACAACTCCTTGCTCTACCTCCACAACCCTTGGGCAACACCATTCTACATCTGTCTCTGCATCTCTAACTACTACAAGAACTTCCTTAAAAGATAAAATTCTATCACATTTGTTCTTTTATGTCTGGTTTACAGCACTTTGCATTAATGAGCCCCTAAGATTCACTAATGATGTAGCATATATCAGAATGTCCTTCTTATTCAAGACAGATATTCCACTGTATAGATAATCCACATTTTTTGGTCCACTTTTCTTGTCAGTGGATACCCAGGTTGCTTCCAAGTTCTAGCTGTTGTGAGCAATAGTGCTGTAAGTGTGGGTGTACACACATCTCCTTGAGATTCTCTGGTCTGTGGGTTATATGCTCAGAAGTGCATTGGCTAGGTCACATGATAACCCTATTGACAGTTATTTTGAGGAACTGCTGTACTATTTTCCACGGCAGTTATATCACATGACATTCCCACCAACAGTGCACCAAGGGGCTCCACATCTCGCTTACACTTGTTTTCTGTCTCCCAATAGTAACCGTCATAGTGGGTTTGATGAAGCATCTCACTGTAGTCTTACCTGGCATTTTCCTAATGATTAAATCATAATCACTTTTCCTTCAATGGTATTTTTTTCTGACTGTGAATGTGAAAAATCTTTCTTATCTCAGCCACTCCCAACCGTACCACTGCAGTTCTCACATACTTTTAGGCCTGGGTTTCTCTCTGCCACCTGTTATTATGTGAAGAGAAATACAATAGACACTCGTACTTAAATTATTTGTTTCTTCACTCACAGAGAAAACACTGATGACTAGTAAAGCGATTATCAAGCGATCTGGAGTGAGAAAACACACCTAATCCCTAAGAAAAAACTGCCTACTCATTTGACTATCTGAAAGAGCATGTCATGTTTGAAGAATATGACATTCTTATCACTACGCTCCTGAAAATTCTCATTGCCAGAAAGTTTGAGAGAGTTAAAGATGCAGGCTGAAGATCCAAATTCAAGACAGGTGTCAATTTGCATCGTATTTACTTCTCTCTTTGATCCTGGAAGAAGAATTTTTCTTGGAATTCAAGTTAATAACTGTGATGATGTGATTATTCCATCTATGCCAGCACAGTGACTGCCCCAAGTTAGGAAACTGTGAAGCATGAACTTGAAACTTCCAAAAGTATTGGACTGGCACAGCTGACTGAAAATTTTCTGATTGGCTGTTTTACCATTTGTAAGGTGTTTGCTGATTCTACCACACCTAACTAATGTATAAATCACTGAATATATAAATAAATAGAATATATATATATATGAATATGGATGCTATGCTGAACTATTATTATCACTTTTAAGTTGTGCTTACAAAGTACATAAAATGATAAAGTATTTCAAAGAGTATCTTTTTATCTATTGGAATGTAGAAGGTAGTTTATTCTAATAATGTTTCATTTACAAACTTTTATCATCACATTACCTGTGGATTCAATCCATTTACCTCCAGAGCTTAAAGAGTAACAGGTATGTGGTTACAGTCAATGTCCTCCAACCTATCCACAAGAAGAATGTTTTATACGTTCTCTTTCAATTTCAGGCCACTTGCAGAATCTTAATAAAACTACAGATCCAAACTAACTCTGAAAAGGAACACATTCCAGATGAGAAATCTGGGGTTTCTGGTCATCCTGCTCTAAAGTCAAAGCCCCACTCTCATTCTCTAACAGGATCATCAGGGGTGTTGGTCATAAACAGATGCTTACGTCGGAGAAAGATCCCTCCATTCTAATGAACAACAGATTTGCGATCAAGTACTCTTGAGATTAACAGAACCCAGTTTATTTTTTAACTTTTTTTTATTATTTTGAAGGTAGTGAAATACAACAGATCAAGACAGAACAAAGCCAATTGAGACAGTGCAGTGAAACTGGTACAGAACATCACAGCAGGTTACCGGGATAACAGTAATAGGTACCATAGTATATCTCGCTATCTTCACAATAGTTGTTCTTTCAATCAGGCATAGCAAAGTCAAACCAAATGCAGAATATTATGGAACTTATCAAAACAGAACATTGAATAGAGCAATACAATTAATCAGAACAAAGCAAAACAGTGATAACAATATTTGCCTTCAAAGAGATGGTGGAAGGAAATCCCCCCTATTTGCTATACTGCATATAGTCCATCTTCCAAGAGATGCTCAGACCTCTGGCTCCCATTTGCTAACAGTGGGGAGTGGATGGGATGTTTGAATCTCAGCCCATGCACTGGTAGGCTCATGGCTGCTTACCAGGGAGGCGAGGAGGTTGCTTGGTTTCCCAATGCCCTAAGTTCCAATGTGGCATGGATCTCAGGAGATGCTGGCTGGTTCTTCCCCTGGGGCAGCCGCTGCTTGCCTGAGCCACAGTTGCTTACCAGGGAGGCGGGCAGAACCCAGTTTTTTTGAAAAACCTAGTCTACATTTCATTGCCTCAGTGGGTGAGGCAAGCAAAGGGTTTCTCACTCTCATATGCACAGTGCTTTTTAGTAAAATCACCTCTACATAGAAGAGAAAGGAAACCTGTAAATCAAGATACATGAGTGCAAGAAAAATAAATAACATAACATATACATTCTATTCCTTAGATACTGTGGTATCTAAAGAGTAAATCACTGTTGGCAATCTCTGGCTAGATGCAAATGCCACTGTAATTAAATAAATATTATGTAATTTTCTGATTATAAAGGAGTCTACATTACTCTCTCAGTCAGATTCAAGGTGTGAAATTTCTTAAATTAACCACTGGAAATTTATGCAGAATGACTTTGGTGTTTAGGTTACCAAGATCCTTTGGATACAACTCAAGAAAAACTTGACTTACACAAATTCCATCCAAAACTGAAAAACAGTAATTAATCTTTTTTATATAAATAGAAAAACATGTAACTTTAAATTCCTTCTTAAGTGAAAGCCAACATCATCATTCCTGAAAAGGTAAAAATTTAAAAAGTAGCCAAAATACATGTCATTAAATTGTACCCTAAACATTTACACAGTAAGCTACACACACATACACACACACACTCATGCATGCATGCTCACACACAATCTCACACATACTACAGGCACACACATTTGTAAATCCACCTATGCACATGTAGTGTGTGCATATGGATCTTTACATAATGCTCATTTTATTATTCATTTCCTGGACTCTACTTGGCAATGATTATCTTATACCTACCAATTCAAACCTACAGCAAATTCATTCACATCTTCCACAAATTAAGATGCACTTACCAAAAAACCACACATAATCTGGTGAGGAGAGATGCAGAGGGAGGAGGCAGCTTTTTTAATGATAGATTAATTTAAATGGTTGTTTTCTCACAATTTTTTTATCAAAAAATAATTGTACTCAACCCTAAAATGACATTCTTTCTTGATAGTTTATCAGGAAAAATTTAGAGTTACAAGATGAGCAATCACAAGCACAGGATTTTGTGAGGTAAATGCCACCATTTCAAATCCCAGAGTCAATTCACAGTAGCTACTTAAGAGATGCAAAAGGCCTGGCATGAGTATTTATTTCCTGCAAGAATCCTGTGCAAGCAAACTGTCCATTCAGCAACTCTGCAGGCTTCTGTCTCACCATGCGACAGGCCCACTTATTCATAAACAAATCATTAACATTCTTGACATAAATCCATAGTGGACCATTAATCCCAACTATGATAATGTTTTAGTACATTTGCTCTGCCCACCATGAATGGGAGTGTTGTCTTGCAAAACCCATCCTTGACAAATAAGAGACAAATTATGTCCCGTGAGAAAACTTGGAGAATGAACGGCTTACACACCAATTACCGTCTCATTATCTGGCTCATGCCGAAATAGATCCTGTGTGTTTTGGGTGAAATGTAGATTTTTCTTACTCAGACTGAAAAATACAATTATATACAAAATCATTTGCTAAGGCGATTTTTGTTGTTTAAAGTCATCTACAAGCCACATTCTGGGGACATTCCTCATAAAATCAAACCAGTAAGAACTACTTAAGGGAAAAAGCACCCCTGTATGAATCAAAAATAATAATGATTGTAGCAACTACAATAACCAGTCAGTGCTATGGTTTATTAGCATTTCAGTGTTCATTACATTCAGTTCAAGAGTTATCAGAAAGGAGATATAAATGAGAAGCGACAGTAGAGATATAAGAGACTTAAAGTTCAGTAGACTCTAGACCTAACACTTTTGGTTAAATTCATTTACACATCCTCCAAAGAGAACTTGAGCAATAAGCTTCATCATAGTCAAAGACATTAGGCTAAATGGATCCAACCCTGGCCCCTTACCATGGCTCTGTAAGTTAAACATACCGTGAACACCACAATGGATCCCCACATTCTGTTTTCAGTGTGGGTGCCCCTCGAACCTACAAGCTATCTGCTGGCTTCCAGTAGAGGCTGGGTAGAATCGAGCTTCTGAAATTTTGTACATAGAGGAATCACCTAAGGATTTTGCTGAAATTCAGTGCATCTGGGGCTTCAGATAATCTGAATTTCTATCCATCCTGTATCACTCTCTTTGGATCGCAGTTTCAAAAGCATAATAGGAGCACTACGTTCTGATGATAGCTTGAAAGACTAGCACCTTGGTTAAGCATGACATGGAACCATCTTCTTCTATTGTTTTGCTTTCCTTATTATTAAGGCAATTACTCAGTAAATGAAATCTAAAGTTAAGATTCCCATGAATCTGAGAGTAAGAGTGGAAGTGCCAAAATATAAAGAAAACTTGTATAACATTAACATGAAATAAAAGAGCCTACCGATAGCCTGGATTTCAATCTAACTATACTCTTCCATAAAGGAAGGCAAAGGATTGTAAGCACAGCTCTGAATTTCTCTCAGCCTCAGTATTTGAATCCATAAAAATGCAAGTGGAAAATAATGACTGCATAGACTTAGCATGAGATGAAATAAAAGCCTGAAAATTGTTTTAGCACAACAGGTCTTTGGTGATTGTCAAACAGTATCCAGTCTAATCCTGGATCTAGTAGTGTGAGCTCAATTTGGCATAGAAGACCCAGCTGCATTTGAACCCTGGATCTGCTATTTATTAGCTATTTATCTTTAGGCAAATCACTTAGTCCAGAGGTTCTGTACTAAACTAACCATGTACTAAATAAACTAACCATGTAATAATGACCCAATAAAAATTCAGTTTCCATTGCCTATGACCATGGGGCTGGCAACCAAGAGTGACCAGGGATCCTCACACTAAAGGTCTGAGATTCAATTTCCATTTCTATATTTTGGAAATATTTCCCTAACAAGGATTAGAAACCAATGATATCACCTTTTGAGTCTCAGATGCCTTACGTGTAATGTGCTACCCAACCTTCCCTGCCCCCACAGAGCTATGACGACAGGGCTTGGTACAAGGCAGAGTACTGTGACTACATCACCACTGCATTCCCTAGGCCCAGACTGAGGGACTGACTCACAGTCACTTCCCCTGGGCTGGAGATATCACTCTCCTTGAATTTATCTTCCGGTTACAACTCCAATCATAAGTGGCTCAAGAGCATTTGCACATTCCAGTTTCTGATGTTTTTTTCTCTTTTAATTACCACAAACAATCCAATCACTGTCCAGCACCCTGGGTCATAAGGGAGATGGCATCTCTGTATCATCCCACCTCTGAGTCAGTCCATTACAGGGGTCCTCAAACCCAAAGCGCCCAACAGCCAATGTCCATCCACCCTCTAGCAACTCAGGCTGTGTCTAGGGCAGCAGCCTTATCAGCCACTAAGAATGGAGTTTTCCATCAGAAATGAAGAATGTTTCTCTCATAACACAGTTTCTTGCCTCTTTTATGACTTCTCGTCTAGTTCATTTCAAATGCGGATATAATCCTAGTAACAATCGTCAGAAAGGAACACATATTTCCACCTTCTGGTTTTGAAAGATAAAGATCTCATTTGCAGTTACAAATCTTAGGTGGAATAGAATAGGGCTTAGAAACATATTTCTGTGAAAGGCAGCTGGGTTTCTATGCAGAGACTTGGGAGTTTTCTTTTCAAAAGCCCGCATTACACTGGCTTCACTGTCTTCTTCGTTTTTCCTCCCTCCCTCCTGCCCTGCCCCTCCCTCCTCCTTCTTTCCTTCTAGTAGGATTCTACCATCTTACTGAAACTTATCCTAACCAACCAGAATCTTATTTCTTGGCCCTATTTGTCAAACAAATGTGGTGTAAAACTCCTACAGGACAATGCTAGAGAAAGGGAGTAGGATGGGAGGAAAAGAGACAGCTATGGACCATGAACTAGGGTTCTGGTTACAAATCCTATACTCGGCAGGTAATGAAGACTAGAGAAGCAGGTCTGGTGTAACTGACATTGTTTGGCAAATGGTGAATGATACTCAGGTTTCCTGGTTGGGGATTTGGTGGGAGAACGTGGGGGTGGTAACCAAGAGTGATCGGCATTAGAAGACAAGCATGTTCTCTCTCTGGAAGTAAAACTGCTGCTGAATTCTAGACAAGAGTGGCAAACAAGAATATGACATTAACATGGCCAGGCTATCAGAGTTTTCTTCTCCATGGTGCTACATTCCAGCATCTGAGCTGTTTTTCTCAGAGAGGCTCTCTACCGCGCTACCTACAGATCCACCGTCTTTTCAAATCTCTATCAGTGTTTTCTAGAAGGCCACCCCATACTGCAGTGGGCAAAGCCTCCTCATCTTCTAGTGTTTGATATAACTGAAAAATTCTAAAACCTCTGTGTTGGCTGAAGGAAATATGACAACAAGGACAATGCGGCTTGGTCACCATTATCTAGGTAGCAGCTGTGGCACAGACACTAGGAATCTGTCTTCACTCCACCCTGGGGTCACTCCATTGAACCATGTTCCTCTGCCTCTCTTGAATTGGTGCTGACAGTGGATTTCTAACCAATCAAATGTGAGCAGAAGCAACGCATGTCCCTGAGGAGCAAAGACTTTAAAGCAGCAGCCCTCCACCGTCCACCATGCCACCTCTGTGCTTAGTCTTCTTGTCTACTATGTCGGTACAGACAACGGTGAAACCACACTGGGGAGGAAGCCTGGTGCCCTGAGTCCCCAGGAATGATGTCTTGTAATTTTACTTCAGTAGGCGCAGACATTTTATTGGACAAATAGAAAGAGACAGAATATCATGTGCCAATGCGGTGCTATAGGTCAGGAGTGGATGTTGGCAGTTGAGGAAATAAGACCCCTCTGGACGGGCTCTGGTACCAGCCAAGACAGCTGTCTGCCCCCAGAGGGGGACCCTAAAACCTAAGCAAAGGCTTTTGCAAACAGTCAAAGAGGTTAATCACTTTTTCCATTTACTTCCCCCCAATAGGATTTAATTAAGTATACTTTAATTAAATTTTAATGGAGCTTTGTAGGGCTGTAGACAGCCATTTCTGGAAACCAAATTGACTGGTATATCCTGAAAACTCCTTTCCAAATAAAGCTGCCTTATAATGAAAAAAAAATATTCATTGTGGCAATGTATTATTGTCTCCTTAAAAGTGAAAAGAGATCAGGGAACAGGGAAATGATTACATCAAAGAGACAAATCACACAAACAAATGCGTGAACAAACGTGGGAAGCTGGATCAGAGGAGGCAAGTTAGCCATGAATCAGAGTTGAGTGACGAAGCAACGCCTAACTCAACTCTACACCAACACTTCTCTACAATTTTCTAAAAGCGAGGTGCTCTGTGAAATCCAGGGTCTGTCTTTCTCAATTCTTCACTCATTTTTCCATTCAGCACATTCATATATTATGCTGGAGACAGTGGTGCAAATACCAAGCTGATCTCTCCAAATGCTAAATCTTTAGTTGACTGGGTAGAATTAGAAATCTTCATTTGCCTATGTGTGGCTTTCTTAAATAGATTGTGTAAGTAAAATTTAGCTGTTGTTTATTGCCCAGGGGGACATAAATTATGTTACTGGGATTAAATGGAGAAATGCTCTCATAAATGAATGAGAAATGAAAGATTCTCTGTCCCAAAGCCAAGAAGTACCTTTATATTTTCAGTGCACATTTGTGAGCTCTCAGTCTCTTCCCCAGGACAAGCTCTGTGGGTTTGTGGCAGCTGTTTAGGTTCCCAAGGACTCTCTTACCTGCTTCTGACCAGACCTTGGTTGTGCTCTGCATAAATAAACTTATCAAGAAGACAAGCTTCAAGAAACAGATCAATGTATTGCAGCTTATTACAAACCTTTGGGCAGCAACAGGCAGGAAAATGTTGGGTATAACTGGCAAATTTCCATTCATCAGGATTTTAAGAAAATTATATGTCTTACTTAACTGAATTTCTTACTTTACTTGAGGTTGGATGTAATTCTCAAAATAACTGTGGATTTCTCTCATGAATAAGAACGTCAGTGGGTCCCAAGCTAACACTTCCGAAACCAACTTCAATTTTACAGTTTCGCAAATGTAGGAAGCATCACACTGGTTTAGTGTGTAACAATCCCAGACCTACACTGTATTTAAAGTTATGGTCTCTTTTTCTTGGAATTTATTAGAATTTTTCTACTTGGGGGGGATGCCAATTTTAAAATGAAGGAGAAATACCTATTTAAGAGTTCTATCTATTGGATTTCCTTCTTCCGGCAGTAGCCTGCTTCCTAAGCCATATTACAAAGAGAATTGGTTTCAGCGTCCCTGACTCAAGTATCCAAAAATTTCCTCCAGAGAAACTTATAACTCTCCTTCAAAGAACAATTTTTGAAGTTCGCCTAGAGATGAAGTAGTAACCTGTCACACAGAGATGTTATAGCTGTCACACGTTGGAAGACTTCTTTATTTTCTTCCTCCTTTGGCAGGAGAAACATAGCCCAGACCCTGCACAGAAGGAAGAGGGGGCTCTGAGACACTGTCGCCAAGCAATGGGAACAAGCCAGAGATCCTTGTTTACCTTCTACCTGCAGCTGGAAGGAAACTCGGTGTGGGCAAGCGCCCTCTCTGATGCCATGTTTCATGCTCAGATAGCTCTGTAAGATGCTAATAGGAATGGAGCCCAACAGCACACTAAAAGGTTTGTTTGTTTTGTCAGTGCTGGGGATGTTACTCAGGGCCCTATGCATGCTAAGGAAGTGCTATGCTACCGGCTTATACCACCACCTCTATAAAGTTTCTTTTATAGACAGCTGTGGTACACACCTGGATTCTCTGCACTCAGGAGGCTGGGGCAGGAGGACTGCTACCAGTTCAAGATTAGTCTAGACTACTTAATGGGCTTAAGGCCAATCTGAACTGCAGAGCAACACCCTGTCTCAAAAACACTAAACCATATATAAATAAAAAGATCTATAATGAAGGTTGAGAGAGAGTACTCAGCCAGAAAACTACCCAGAGCCTTTCACAGGTTTTTGTCATTTACTTATCATATAATCCCTATCAGACAAGTCATGGTATCCCCATTTTACCTGTGGGGGAACCCCCAGAGATCAGTCACTTACCCCGAAGTTCAGTAAAATTAGTAAGAGAGATACAATCAGTACACGGGATTTCTAACCCTGGGTCCCTGTCTGTCCCCTATCTTGGGCATCCCAGATGGCCCATCCTGAAGTACATACTCTTACCCCACCTATTCCATGATCCAGGGCCCCCCAAATGCTCTAAAAATATAAATGAGGTCAGAGGAGGGGAGGAAGCATATAATTCGTGATTCACACAATAAAACAGTGACTCAAGGAGAACAGAGAGAGGGAAGAAACATCCGAATTACGGAGTAAGTCAGACATAAGCACCAATCCAGGCCCTGGGACTTACTAACCCTGTAACTCTAGGCAAAGAAATTAACCTTTCTAAACCTCCCTTTTTCATGAGTAAAGTGGCCAGTTTCCAGAGTATCCGAGAATGAAGATCGCGCAATAGGTGTAATGTGGAGCCTGGCCCCCAGGGGGTGCCCTCTTCCCTTCTTTCCTCCGGACCTCACTCAACCTCCCCAGGATCTTTCTAGTCACTCTGAGTGACACCTCTGTCTGTCTGCACCATCCAGTTGCATGAAGGGTCAGTTCTTCTCAGGGAAATTAAATTCAGAGGAGCTGAGCCAATTACAAAGGCAAAACTTAGAACCCAGAAAGGCAGAGGAAGTGTTGACTCAAGAGAAATGGAATTTCCTCATCTCAGGCCCTAAGGGCTACTCTGTGCATAACAAATTGCTTACGATTCTTCCTCCAAGCAATTTCTCAACCCAAAGCATGTGGACTAGAGAGTCTCTATTATGGGCTGTCCCTTCAGATTCTACCAGTCAGATGGTCCCGTGCTTTTCCAGAGTGATCAGATCAGTCCTCCGGAAAACAAATACATGACAGTAAATACGGATATATATCTGCATGATTTGGTGCAATCAAAAAGCAACATATTAGCTAGTCGCGGTGACCTATGTCTGTCACCCTGCACTCTGGGAGGCGGAGGCAGGATTGCAAGTTCTAGCCCAGCCTGGACATAATGACATAGCCAGACCGTGTCTCAAAAAAAAAAAAAAAAAAAAAAAAGCTAAGGATGTAGCTTAGTACAAAGGCACAGGATTCCATCCCTAGTACTGCAAAAAGAGAGAAAAAATATTAATATATGTTCAATGCCTGTCTTAACTTCTCCAATATTAACATGCACTAATAAGCTATAAACACAAAAATCATATAATGTCTTCAGCAAAGTTAGACTCCTAATTTAAAATAAAACAAAATTGTGCCAGTAAATTCAGTATCAATCACCACTGACAAGTATAAACAATCTCAGCCATGGGATTTAATGCAGAACAGATCAGGACAGCAACACAGGTGCTAAATCCTGACATCTTACACCACAGCAGACTCCCCTCCTGAGCCTGACCAAAAATCCCTTCAACTGAAACACACAGGGGAGACAGACCTGCCCCCAAACATAAAGTAGAAGGGCAATAATATCTGCTGTAAATAGGACTGCACTCCGGACTCCCACCTAAGTGCTTTATAAGTGGTGCTACTCCTAATTCATACAAAACTGTGTGGTTGGTGTTATTAATAGCCTACTTTACGGGGCGGAACAGAGGCCAAGAGAACCTAAAAAACCCGTCTAGAGGTCTGTCTCTATCAAGCAGTAAAGTGAGGATTTAAACCCAGGTCGTATGACTTGGCAGCTATAATCACTGCCCTTGACTAAGAACCTCTTAAAAGGTAGAATTTCCCAGACAGGAATAAGCTTGATGTCTTTCACCCCAACCAGTCTTGCTGCTGAGACTCCAGAGAGCTGTCAGCATCAGCAGGCCAAGAAGTATGTACTTCCCAAGAAGCAGGTGTATCCAAGGGTACTGAGAGCCTTAATCGACTGAAGTACAAATCTAAGCCCAGTGAGGTGGTGTATGCCTAGAATCCCAGCACTCTGCGAGACAGAGGCAGGAGGGTCATAAGTTTGAGCTCAACTTAGTGAGACCCTGTCTCAAAAAATAAATGGGGGAAAGGATTGCTGGAGATGTAGCCCAGTCCACAGATGCCAAGTTCAATTTCAACTTTAAAAACAGACTACAAGAGTCAGATATAAGGAAAGAATTAGGATATTATTAGGAGGTGGTGGAGAAAGAATGAACTTTTTTATTAGTTAGTTTTTATCATTTAAACTCTATAAGTTCATTGTAAGAGAGGAATTTGAACTGATACAGAATAGCTTACACTGAAATATAAAAGATCCCTCTGTACCCCCTAAATCTCAGTGCCAGTGCCCAAAGCCAACCATTATTCTGGTTTGTCACTGTTTTATTTTGTTTTTGTTTTTACAACTCTTTCCAAAAGTTTTCGATTCATTTATAAATAAACACAGTAAGATTTTTCCTTCCTGTTTGTCTTTTTACAATATAGAAATGCAAGCATAGTATTTGCATTATTTTAGTTTAGTTTTCCTGACCATGCATGGGACACTTTTTCCTACAGCACATATCCTTCCTTTCTTTCTCATCCTCTTCCTTAAGAGCCACAGCCGTACTGAACAGCGGTTTCGCACTTTCCCTAATCACACGTGAATATTCCGGTTGTGTCTGGTGGCTGGCATGTCTCACTACTACTCCAGACACTGCAGGGAGGTCCACATATCTTGAGCACTTGTGGAAATAAATTTACAGCAAAGAAATTAATGTGTTAAAAAAGCATGGCTTATTTTTTCTTACACAGCATCTAACCCTCCAAACAGCCAGCAGCAATTTTACCCTCCTACAAATAATATCAAGATAGGAAAGTGTGTGTTATTCCTCATCAAACAGCACTGGATTTTACTTTGCTTTTTAGCCACAAGCTAAGAGATAGTTGGGCAGGCAGTGACCAGGCTGGTGGAAGTGGATTCTTCCTATTTTTGTCCTTTATGCTTCTTTAACCAAATACCTTGGTTAAAAAAGCCAAATACCTTTTGCATGCTTATGAAAAACTCACAGTGTCTCTCTGTGATCAAGCACTTGAATCTAACTCATGTTTTTCCTGGATTGTCTCTTCATATTGGCTGTGAAAGTGGTTTGCCTTTTAACAAAAGAGATCCTTTGCTACTCAAATGCTTTCCAATCAATTTTCTCCAATGTGTCATTTATCTTTCGTTGTGCATAAGATAATTCTGTAAGAAGTGTTAAATGTTTACTTAGCCAAGGATACTGGAGCCCAGCATTCATCTTTATTCCTGTAAAGCCACCTGGCCACGAGCAGGCATGGGCCACCACGCACAGGACCTCTCTAGCATTCACCAGAGGGGTCAAAAGCACCATGAGGGGGTGACCCCAGGAAGAGGTTATGTAGATGAACAGGCACAGGCTTGAATTCAAAAACAAACTATGCAGAGCTAACTTCTAATCGGGGACATGTTTTATCACAAGTTCAAACATGACAGATAAGACAGTAGAAAATTTATTACAAAATCGGGGGGAAAAACCTATTAAATGTGCGTTCGTGGTCTCTGCTGAATGCACTGGCAGTTTACTAACCTACTAGACTGGGTCATTCACACAGCCAGCCACTGTAACACTTCATTGCTCTGGTGCCTGTGGAATGAAAAGGTACCTTAAAAATATAATCCAAATCAAAGTCATTTGTGAAGCCCCAGACTCGCTTTTGCCGACCGGGATTTGGAAATCACAGATACAGGCAGAGACCAGCAGGCGTCCCTTGATCCCGTGGGAGAGGATGACCTGCCTCAGGTGACCCCTTCTTTTCAGCCTTGACAGATAGACGCTGGGCTTTAGGAAAAGTCTTTAAAACTCAGCCTCAGGACCCTAATCACATGTTCGTAGGCAATAGAGACGGGTTTTAAAAATGGCAAACAGCAAATATGACGCCAGCCCTGAGCAGCCCTGCACTGGGTCCAGGGGCTGTGAGCACCAGCGGCTGCATGGAGGAGCACACACCAGGTCCATGATGGAGCTTTCTCCTCCTGCTTCAGGACAGGATGCATCCAGAAGCCTGGCTGTTTGCAGTTTTCCCTCCCACAACGGTGGGGCAAGACAGCAACACAGAGAGGAAGAGCATGCAACCAACCAGATCAGGGCTGCAGCCATTGTTGATCCCCTACGGTCTTGTTTTGAAGTCCTGTATCATTTCCACTGTTTTGTTGGGTTGGGTTTTATTCTCTTTTGTTTGTTTTGTTTGATTATGTTAAATCCGATGGCAGGAGCAGCTATTTCAAAGATAACCAGACATATTATGGTAGCAATTTTGGATTTATTCTTGGTTTGTTTTGAAGTCCTTTATTGCATTCATTGTTTTGTTTTTATTGTTTGTATTCTGTTTGATTTTTACCACGTCTTAAGTTATCTGTAGCTATTTTTAAGACATCAAGAAGCCTTATGGTAACTATTGTTGATTTTGTAATGTTTTGACGTCCTGTATCTCTTACACTGGTTTGTTTTGATTGGTTTTATTCTGTATTATCCTCTTTAAAAAAAAAAAAAAAAGATAGCCAGGATCTAAATGACCACAGGTTTCAGATAAGATCAGAAAAATGATGAAGATGCAATGAATTCATGAGTTGGCAGATTAAACCTTTAGATTTTAATATTTTAAAAATGCTTGGGTAATCCACAAGTTGTCAGTCTCAGAAAAGAAACACACACACCCACAAGCTATGATTCTTGCTGTTGGTGATATATTAAACCACTTAAAACCTAGCATGCCATGTTTTTCAAATGAGGACTAACCCGAAGTTGAAAGTAATACTGCCAGTATTATAAAGTGCTATCACTGTGCTTTTCATTTTTCCCTAAAAAAGAAACCTCAGAGTTCTCATTTTAAAGGAAAAACCAAATAAATAAAGGAGAAGGAAGAATTTTATAAACAAACAGACTTTACGTGCATAGGGTTTTGTACTGAGGTATAATTTATATAGAGCAAAATCTATAATCTGCATTATAGATACATCTTTTCAATAGCTAAATAGGAGGCTGAGTGTGTAGCTCCATGACGAAATTCATGCTTAGAGTGGCCAAGGCCTTGGCTTCTATTTCCATCACTTCACCCCAAAAAAGGCAAATAGCTAAAACCAGGGTGCAGAGGCCCATATTCCAGGCAGCCTGGACAAACTGGTCATGAGTTCCCTCTACTTCCCATCAGCCACTTAGCCAAAGGGGGACTCAGCCAATTTCCATCCAGGATCCACCAGGCACTGCAGACCCATCAGAGCTCAGGGACAACTTTGCAGTCTCTCCAAACGCTCCAGCAGAATGAGGAACACTCCATCAAAATGAATGTATGCACTAGGTAAGCTCCAAATTTAATTTATTTTATGCTGATGAGGTTTATGGGTCTTTGGAAATATGAAGCTCAGCTGTTTAGGATTTGCTTTGTTTGTTTTGCTGTAATTAATGATAGCGCCTTTCTGGAGAGAAAATAGCAGTAGGAAGAAATATCGTCAGAAATGATCCATTCAAAGCCTGTACTTACTTGGTCCCGGCTGAACAAGATGTGTTAGTTTCACTGTGGGGACAGAGAATGGGAGGGTAGTGGGTCCGGATGCAGGTGGACCCACCTGAATGTAGGAAGGCAGCCAAAGAAAGCAGGAGGCCCAGCCCCAGGGCCAGCTGGTCAGAGAAAGTCAATAAAAGGCTGGCAGCCTTCCTGGAGAAGAGCCAGGAATCCTGGTCTTATAGATAAGACTTCCAAAATCTTCAGATGACACAGAGATGCATGAAACTATAGACGGTTGTTTTTGATGCCCCTCACAGCATGAACATTAATACAGACTTGGTCTACTCACCTTTGCAAAAAAAAAGTCCTATCGCTACTAAACAACCTGCTTGCCTCAGCATTCTGAGACATGTCCAAACACGGTCCCAGCTCTGTTTCCAGCTCAGTCTTCCACTTCTCTCCCCTACCAGTCACCCTAAACCAGTCTACACCATCACCCCAAGCCTTTCACATCTCTGCTTTTTCCCCTGCAATGCCCTTAAAGATTCAGTTCAGCCCAGACAACTGGGCATCTCCTCTGCTGTACACTCCAAAATCCTTGTACATAGCTCACTAATAGCCCTTTATTTTCACTGACTGTTGCTGTCTCTTTCACTAAAGTATTCAGTCTTTTTCAGTGGCTAAAAGGCAGGCCTAAGACATGTATCAGGTGGTTCAAAACCAGACAACACAGCCCAAATGAATGCAAAAGTCATGACAGGGACATATATGGATGGTCTTAGGAAAGTCTCATCACTTGAGCTAAAATTCTCCACAATTCTTTTTCTGAAGCAAAACAAAAGCAAAAAAGGCAATTTTTGAAAATCACCAGGAGAATCACTGACAATGTTCACCTGTTCTATCCCTTTTGCTCCTGGAAGAGAGCCATATACACTGGAATCATTTGGTAACTCTTGCACAAATGATGGGTCTGAGCAGAACCCTGAGCTCTGACAGAAAAAAGGACAGAGACGGAGATCAGGGTCAGCAACCCCCTGGAGGTCAGGTAAGAGAGCTACAGGGAGGGTGGAACAGGCAGGTCTTGGAGGACAGGTAAGCGAACTACTAAAATACCCAGTGCTGGAGAGAAAGTGGGCCAGTCCAGTCCAGAACGGATTCCATATACAGAGGCCAGGTTTGTTGTCCTGAGATTCCAGCCAAAGATGATCAAGACCCAAAGGCACAGCCCAAGAGGATTGGGAAGAAGAAGCCACAGGAACAAAAGGAAAGATGAGTAGCTGGGATATCGGCAAACAAGTCCAAAGGGACCCAGTTTATTGATCTGCTCAAGTGAAATCTGTCCAGATGTACACTGAGCTTGATTGGTTTATGTTGATCTCCACTCTCTGTAATAATTCTTCATCTTTCTCCTTCAATTCAATTCTCACTTTCAAATGTCCAGGTGAGTTCAACAAACACCTCTCCCTGAAAGCAATCTCACAAAGCACCACATAAATACACATTTATCAATTGTTAGTCTAGGGTTTGGTCAGTGATAAGTAAAATGCAAGTTTCAAAACCTAGATGAAATGTGCTGGTCATTTAGATCAGGCCCTGGTTGGGTAGATAAGAAAATGCAGCAATGTGGACTTGCCAAAGGTCATAGCACGATGTGACTGAAGCAGAATCAGTAATAATGAAAACAGGGGGCAGATACAGCGCTTAGCACTCCCTATAAATGACTGACATTAAGCCTCTTTTAAAAGGCAAAGAGGAGCTAAGTGAATAGTCCAGAACTAGCAAGTGGCCAGAGACCAGGTGAAAAAGCCCTGGACTCTGGGGCATCCTGGGTTCATCCAGGCTTTTTCATCCTCACAAAATGCTGAGTCGAAGAGAGGCAGAAGTTGAACTCAAACCCACATGGTTGGACCCCTACAGTCCCTGTTCCCCAGGGAACATAGAGGCAATGGTGCTAAGAGCCTGTGCCCAGAAACTAAATAGAGAGAGAGAACCCCAACATGCACCCGGTGACAGCAGCCAGGCCCAGCCTGGAAAACAAGATGAGTCCAGAAATTCACTAAGCTTATGACATAACTTGAACCTTTTCTAAGGCCATGCACCTATACCTACCTAGTAGCATCACGTATCAGTGTTTTCATGTGCCAAGCATTCTGCCTCCCTGCCAGTGTGAATTAATGGGGTGTTCTTATACGTTTTTATTCTCCTTGATGTGAAATTAAAACTAAATAAAAGAGTAAGGAGAAAACTCAATCAGCAAGCTATTTAGTTTAAAATTCAAAGTTTATACCAGGGCTTTACTTGCTACAATTTTACTGTACTACTGTCTTTATTTTGTAGCTTTAAACAAATACATATTTTTTAAAATCTCAGCTTATTTTCCCCCCAAAATTCCCCAACTGCTTTAAAAATATTGCTAAACTTAGTTTCAGAAATATTCCCCAATTCTTTGTCTCACTAAATAGGCAGCTTGGCTTAGCTTTGCTCCTTGTGTTGCTACTTAACTGCCTGTGTGCATACATCTGGTAATTTCATCTGTAAATCTCTCATAGAGAACAGATATTTTCCATTCATGTATATTTGAGCTGGGTGGTCAGCTCATCCCAGTGTACCCAGGAGTCTCCTGATTTGGGTACTGAAACTGTCACATCCTGGAAGCACCCTCAACCCCAGGCAAGGTGACCGTTAGACACCACTGTGAGCCTCTTACAGTCTTAAGTTCTTCCCTTTTGGTTCTCATTCAGTGTCTGCTTCTGACCTCTCTTTTTCCCTCTGTGCTGCACTGTCACCTGCACATCCAAGGTACAGTGGCCTAATCAAAAGCTTCCCATGGGACATCAACCTATGGATCTGAAGCCCCGAGCAGCTCCACTGCCTGTCTGCTCCCTTCTTGAGACCCTGTCTGGGTCCCATTTGTGTATCTACCTCTGATTACTCCTTCTCTGACTGTTTTCCATCATTAAACCTCAAGGTTTCTCATTGCTCTGTGCTCACCCATCCCTTCTCCTGAGACTCACTTTCTCTGGGCATCCTTCTCTTCCGAAATCATCTGCTTCCATGAGCCAAAATGTCCATGTTCCTCCACCAACCACTGCCTCTCTCCCACGGGCAAGGTCTGTACTGCTACTATCTCAGGGAACAAATGCAGACACTTCCTGAGGACCCAATGCCCAGCCATCCAAATGTCTTGTCTCCCCTCCCACTCTTCATAACAGGGCTTCCACCTGAGCTAAAGGAATGGCAATCTCTTCTTCTCCTCTTCCCACATCCCCACATCTAAGCAACTGGTAGAATCTGGGGATTCACCTCTAACACCCTCTCCCCTCTGCTCTCAACATCCCCACACCACTATGCCTGGTGGGTTTCTTTCTACAACCTTCCTGGGCCACAAAATACTCCTGGGAACTCCCACCCCTCGGAAGCCCTCAGGCTGTCAGAATCCCCCAAGCATAAATTTAGCTATGACACTTTTTCAACAGCTTCCCAATGCTTCTAAAGGCAAAACTCCACACCCTCCAGGATGGCACTTGCCACTCTCCTGTCCTTAGCTCCAATTTCTCTATTCAGCCTGATCTTGGGGGGAGGGGGACAGTCCCTTTCATACACCCAGAACTCCACTTAGCAGAAGCCATAGGCCACAAATATTCCACAGCCATAAAGGGCGGAGGCAAAGTACAAACCCCCTCCTCCTGTCTCATCTATTAGCTTTATTTTTCTGTTTTTTATTCTCTAATCTACAGGTAGACTTTTCTACATGTATAAATGCACCTTCAAATAAAAATATTCTTTTCTTTTTCAATAACATTAATATTTCTGTGTCACTATTTGGCTTGCACAATTAACTGGAGGGTTGCATAAGCTGGGATGCTTAATTTCATGGGTCAGGGTGCTGAGAAGGGTAGTGAAACCTTGTGTCTGGCTGCATCAGTGAGGGTTTTCTTGGGGGCAATTGACATCTGAGCTGGTAAACAGTACCTCAGATTGTCCTCCTAGAGCGGGTAAGACCCAAACTATTGAAGGCCCAGCTAGAACACAAGCTTAGTTGGGGAGAATTATTCTGTCCATCTGACTGTCCTAATGGTGAGACATCAATCTTCTCCTGATTTCTGAGCCGATTCACAGGAATCCACATCTTCAGCACTCCTATGGCTGGACTTCCCAGCCTCTGTGATCATACAGACCGATTGTTCATCAGAAATCTGTCTCTGTGTCTGCCTTTTCCTTCCCTCCCTCTTTCTCCATTATCCTTCTGTCCCTCCATCCCTCCCGGTCCCTGTTCTGTTTCTGGAAAGAAAGCCCAACACCCAGAGAACCACAACGTACTACTGAATCCTTTCTCTGTTGTGGGATCTTTAAGTGGCCCCCAATTTTTTTACAGTTGTAAATATTACTGCAGTGAACATTTTCTGACACATAGCTTTTGTTGCCTTTTAATAATTGCTTCAAGATAAATTCCCAGGAGTGGGTTCACTGGGTCAATGTGTGCAGAAATTTTATGATCTGCTTTAATTGTTGCCAAATTGCTTTTCCAAAGTGACCAAACAAGTTCCAAGGATCTCATAATTTCCCTAACATGGGCCTTAAGAATTAAAAAGAAAAAAACCCTATTATTCATTTAAAGCATGTAAAATGCTATTATTATTTTTAATTTGCAGTTTATTATTCATAACTTTAATTTTTAAAAATGTGTTTACTAAGCATATTCCCATGTTTATTCACGCCCTTGGTCCATTTATCAACACAATGTTTCTTACGTATAGGTTAAAATATTTGTTATGAAATTTAACCTTCGATATCAATATTTCCCTGGTGTGTTTGCTTGCTTCCAGATACATTCTCATTCATTTCATGGAACTCTGAGGAGACTTCTACCAAGAAACTGCAAATCCCTTCCTTTTTGTTGTTCTAACACCCAAGCAGGAAGCAATCCGAAGAGTTCAGAGTGGCTGGCTACACTTACCTATCATTAGAACAATGCAGCCTCCTACGAGGTGCACCACTGTCAGTAAGGGAGCTGCAGAAGGGTTACTGGGCCGCCCTCCCATCTGTGAAGTGGGAGAAACCTTCAGCACACAGCTACTGTGAGCCTCAGTCAAGGAAATTCTTAAGCCCCAACACGGTAGGCATCAGTAAGTACAAGATCCAGTGCAAGGCTCCTCCTTCACTCAATCTCCTGGATGTCTTTTCATTACCGAGTGCCAATATCTGGCAGCTTGTTTGGAATTAATTTTGGTATTTGGCATATCAAATGGTTCTGAAATTAACTCTTTTTTAATCACTATCTGTGCAGTCAAAGACTGTGTTTCCTCTTGTTTGGGGTGCATGCAAGATTTATTTATATTTTTGAAACATGGACCATCTCTGTTTATGGGCTCTTTAAAATGGGTCAAATGAAAAATAGCGATCAGTAAGGTAAAAGAGAAACGCATGTTTGAGCCAAATATCTATGTCACACAGTTCTGATGTTTTGTTTTGTTTAGGTCTTTGGCTTAATTTAACTCAACTCTCCTGTGGCCAGCAGTTTCTAATTAGCAATGTGGTACACTTGACTGACCAATGAATTCACAACCAAAAAACTACATTCAAATGCCAGTGCTGAGACACTGTTTTACATCAAGGAACTTGGTATTTGTCATCAGTAAAGTAAGGATAACAAATACCCAGCCTTCCTCATGCCCAAGAACACTGGGAGTCTCCAGCAATACAATGTCTGTGAAACGCAAGGGATGCAGGGTCCTTCTTCCCACTGCCGTGATGACAATTGTCATCAGAAAGGTTGATTTTCCATTCCCATCGATTTTTATACAAGTCTACATCCTTCTCACAGAGCAGACGCTAAGAACTTCAACATGGGACTCTGAAGAGAGGTCAGAGAATTGTACTTGATCGCTGACCAGCTGTTAGATTTGCAGACATGCAGAAGCTCCCTGAGCTTTGGTCTCCTGGTGAGTAAGGGGGAGACTCAGTAAGGATGGAATTCCCTGCATCCTTGGTGTCAATCAAATGCAGATGGAAATATGGTAAAAAAAAAATCCAGGAAGGTTCAAAACAGAAACCTTGAATGAGCCACATGCCTTGCAATGCTCTAAATCCATAGAAATGAGGTGCCATGTGAGTCCACCCTGTGGTGTTCTCTGGCCACGTCACACACTCATCACTGCAGCACTGTTGCCCCTTCTATAAAATGTGATGTTCCTACGTTTGCGTCTGTACTGAAAATGTGAGACTATTTTTTCTCTCATTATTCCCCTGCTAACAGAGCATGACAACTGTGGGTTGTGGTCAACAATGTGGCTAATATTTAAACAAAAATTTTTAAAATGTATTCAGTCAAAAAATGGGCAACTGAAATAAATAGCTGCTGCTCAGAAGCACAAACAGCCAAAAGTTACATGAAGAAATGTTCAATGTCTCTGAACATTTGGGAAAGGAAAATTAAAACAACACTGAGATTCCATCTTAGTCCAGAAAGAATGGCTATCGTTAAGAAATCAAATAATAACAAATGCTGCTGAGTCTGCAGCAGAACAGGAACCAGTGTACACTGTTGGTGAGAATGGAAACTAGTATAGCCATTATGGAAATTAGTGTAGAGATCTCTCAAAGACTAAGACTAGAAATTCCACTTGACCCAGTGATTCCCATTCTACGTACCTTCCTTAAAGAGTTAGAAACATAATTAGTGATCCATGCTGTATTTGTTTCTTTTCTCTTGTTGCTGAGATAAAATACTCAACACTTAAGAAAGAAATGACTTATAGCTCACAGTTTATAAAGGTTTCAGTCCATAATTGGCTGGTTTCAAGGAGGGTGGCACATGGCAGAGGGACAACAGTTCACGGTGGTGGAAGACAGCAAAAGCAACAAGGAAAAATGACAAAACTCTTTCTGTCCCTTATACTGTATGCAGGCTACCCATCCTAGGACAGGTATAGCACTTGTACCCTTAGTCCTAATCAGAACTCTGGCAAACTAATCAATGGACCGATTTATTAATCACATGTTCTAGATTCAGCCTTTTGTGAAAAACCTGCCCTCAATGACCGCATGAGGGTTTGGGGGGACATCTAGACACAAGCCATAACACATACAAACCCATGTTTGCAGTAGCACAAATCATGATAGCTATATATTGGAAGTGACCTATACATCCATCAACAGATGAATGGATAAAACAAGTGTCATAGACAGCTAAGTTAGATGGAAATATTATAGGCAGTCAGATAGGGTGAGGTCCTTGAGATACTCAGTGCAGAAGATGAGAATACATTTCAGCTGTGGCTAGAGGCACATCTGTTGAAGGTCAGGCCTCCAGATAAAGATACAATGACCAAGCCTATATGCCTCCCCAAGGGAAAAGTAATAATTTAAAGATTATACTATAATTGGGATAACCTGATCCAATAAAGCCGATTTAGACAGCAGTCACCCAGGTAGATGACCAGGACTCCTGATCTATCCTTTCCTAAAAAGGTCTTTGGGGTTTCCATGCACACTTGCTATGTGACTTGCTTCCCCACTGGATCAATATTACCAAAGTGACTTAACTTTGATCTTACTGCTTGATCATAGTTTTGACCCACATTGTACATACCTTGTAACGTACCCACCTCATGGCTTTGCTCTATAAAACTTCCTCAGTGGCCAGGGGTTTAGCTCATTGGCATAAGTGTCTGCCTGGTAAACACGAGGTCATGAGTTTGATCCCCGATTCAAAAAAAAAACTGAAGTAGGGAATGCAGCAACCCATTTTTGGATCCCTAACTGTCTCTCAGGAGCTCTCTTCTCTCAAATTTTTCTTACTTTTAACCTCTGTAGTTCCATACAGTTCATTGTTCAATTTTGGGGAATGCAAACTCAGTATATCTGACATCTAGCAAGTAGGGAGTTACATTTATTTCCTCTATATCACAAGTATGGTGTTTATACACCATGGAGTTCTACTCTGCCATAAGGAAGGATAAATTTGAGTCATCTGTAGGAAAATGGATGGATTTTGAGACCATAAAGATAAGTGAAATAAATCAAACACACAAACTTAAATATTGCATAAGGGAAACCCAAAATATAAAAGGAAAAATAAAAGATAATAAAAATAGAGAGATTGTTTGCAAAAGGGAAGGGGACCAAGAGATTGAGGGATGGAGGAGGAGGGGTGAGGAGGAGAAGAGAGAATTCAAATGTGCTACGTACATGTACCAACTCCCATGAGGAGTGTAATGATTATGTACTGCCAACGTGATAATAAAATGCTTTAATACATTACAATAAAAGACACATTGGCCTTAATCTCCTTCAAAAGATTCCCCCTTGTTTGAGACACTTATCTCATCCTTCTTCCTCTTTCAGGAGCACTTCTGGAAGTCCTCCTTCCTGAGTGTCTTCAGTGGCACTGCCATAGCTGTCTCAGTATTCTAAGTGGATTCTAAATGTCAAGGGCAATTTCTGCCAAATCAAAACATCACACTGTATCCTCATGCATCTTCTTCATCCCATCCGGCATCATATGATTTCTGGCACTTCCCCAATGTCAAAATGCACACCAAAGATAAAACCTTTTGAATCCATTCAGAACATGGAGGTGGTCAAAGCATCCATGAGAGAAAAATTAGAGACATAAAAGAGGACTTCAAAGACTGCCTCAGAAACTGGCAAGAAACAATGGGGGAAATGTATTCAAAGTAAGGGGGGTGCCAGGGGTACAGCTCAGTGGCACAGAATCTGCCTGCCAAGCATGAGGTCATGAGTTCGATTCCTGGTACAAAAAAAAAAGTCAGTCAGGAGAGGATACTGAAGACGATTAATGGAAATGCATCTTTCACTGTAAAAACTTTTTAAAGTTAAATATTCACTGTAGTTTTGAATCATATCTCCCATTTACGTAGCACTTATATTGCATTGGACATTATAACTAATATAGGCATGATTTAAAATATACAAGTGAATGTGTTTAAGCTTTATGTTTCATATAATCCACGGACTTTGGTATCTACAGGGGATCATAGAGCCAGGGCCCAGTGTATATGAGGGAGAACTGAATGGCAAACACTATAGGTCTAACACTTAAGTGACAATTTCATACCCCACATAGATCTGTAGCCTGGTCAAAAAATAAGCATTCCTTCTACACTTTCAACTTTCTAAATTCAGTTTAATAATTTCTTTCAAAGGACAGGATTCCCCATTATAGAATCTTATCACTTTTGTTCTGAATATCACAAAAGGCAAAGTGTATGCTGCTGAACCTAAGAATCACATGAGCATTCTGACTCAAAGGAGAAACTGATTTGTCACTCTATCTCCTGACAAAACAGAGATTGGGATGACACCTCCCAAGTCCACATGACCCCACCAGAGAAGCTAGACCTCCAAGCTCCAGGGATGTTTCCGATTAGCACATTTGAAAGCTGTGCTCATGCAGACTGGCCACGTTCATTCCATCAGAGCTCTGGCCAAAAAGCACTGCCAAAACGTCCACCAACACCCAAACACACAAGAAGCCGGAGCCTGGAAGGACTCTGGATACTCGACGTTCCCTGGTCCTCTCTGATATTTCTTTCTCATGGAACTTGCCAAGAATAAAAATCAAATCCAAAATAAACTCACACATTTGAGTGAAATGGACTGGGACCATTCCATGGGGCAAAAATTTGTTGACAGTTTATACAATTTCAGACAGCAAGGAGTCAACCCATGATGATGGCCCCCTTTAAGGGTCATTTTGTTCCTCTGTCACTGAAATTGCATTAAGATAGCGTTGCAGAAGAAAATGGAATGCTTAGATTTTTTTTAAAGTTTGCACCATTTTTTTTTTTTAACTATGAAAGAGCGATCTCCAGAGTCAAGATTTTCTTTTAAAGAAAACTGTGTTTGGGCAGAGACATTGATACTTCAGGATGACTATGCAAAACTAAAACAAGTATAAAATAAAGGTCACATACAGGATGAAATACCATCATCCTGGAATTTGAGGGATATATATATATATAGACTTGATCTCCCAAAGGTCAGACTTGAGCTCCAGAGTTATTCAAATAAGCAGTCAAACTTATTTGGCCTGCCACATAAGAGTAGTTAAATACAAACTCATTAATTTTAAATACAATTTTTAAAAATCAGCTCTTAAACCACATTTCAAGAGCTCAGTGGCCACTGTGGCCAGGAGCCACCACAACAGGAAGTGTGCATGGAGCAATTTTGCCATCACAGCCGGCGTGGCCCACACTGCTTCATTCTACCGACCTCCACGTTTTCACCGAGGGCGGTCACAGCGGTCACCATTCACTGAAGTCACAGAGCTTGTCAGCAGCCACGGTTATTCTTCCTCTTTACTCTGGCCTTCTGCTCCAGAGATTGGTGCTGCTGAAAAAGCTTGGTAGACTCACAACTGAATCCTAGCCAAGGGGATGTAACCAGGATGTATATTTACTGAAATATAAACAGGATTCTATGGGGGATGCCTAAGAAAAGTTTTATTTCCTTCATAAAAGCACTGTGCTTTAGTCCTACATCATGCTTGAACACACATATTCTGATATGACTTCCAGCCGCCATCTCACAACCAAAGCATGAAGACCAGCATGACAGATGACAGAGCAGAAAGAAAATGACCATCATTTTGATGACACCTTTGAGGAGCCAACAAAGCCAGGACCACCCATTACTCATGTCCATACTGCCTGTTTCCCTGTTAGTTTAAGCCAATCAGTAGGATCTTTATCAGGTACAGTGATAGTATTAATAGAATCATAATCCACAATGGGGGGGCGCTATAACTAAGTATTTTAAGTCCTGAAGTGATGCATGTTGTTGGAATCTTTAGTCCCAGAACAATCCCACTGCCAGTAACAATGCATACGTGATAGAGAATTTCATACTCTTTCAGAATTAAACTGAAAGGTATCTGTTTAAACCACATTGGTGGTTGCTTTTCTGGAATGACCTCAGAGGTTAATGGAAAGATCCCTTATCCACAGAAAAAGCATTTGTTAGCATCTGAAATTCCACCATGACAAATACCTTTTGAATATGCAAAACAGGAGTTTTAAAGCTTATGAAAAATACAGTTCTGCCTGAGCAGGCAATAAATCCCTTATTGATCTTTAATAACACTCAGCGTGAGAAATACGCCTTATCTCAAAAAGACACCAAAGACTTGAAGACAATGGTACAGCGTCTCATCAGGATGGAATAATGGAGACATGGTCTGGTGACTTTCTTTTTCACCCTAGTCCCAATGTCACCCAGAACAGCCTGGGACAATCACTAAATTTACAAGATTAGTGAGGACTCCCATGGATGGTGGGCACTCGGTAACAACTGATGACAAAGAAGTGACCAGACAAGTGAACCGCAGTGGAGTCCAGCCTTCCTTCCCCCTAGAACATACACTCTCCTCACGGCAGCTCCACCTCCCCTGGGAGTTACCTAGCAAGTCACCCTGCCACCACCGCAGTCCCCAACTTCACACCACAATGCAGTTACTGACACTACCTCATATCGATTTAGACCCCAACTTGAAAGCTGATTGGCCATTCCTACATTGGCCCAGGCAAAGTGAATGTTTCAATGCAAAGGCTGTTTTTGATTAATGGTGATAAATAAATGGTTATAGAGCTTTCCTCATTCAGAATGTTCCACGTAAGGACAGCTCAAATGCAAGATACCCACAGGTTTTCAAATCCATGGCTCCTACCCTGCCACCTGCTTCACCCAGGGATGCCTCCTTCCAGCACTGCCATGGTTCATCCACAAGATTTCCAAAGCCAAAAGCTCTCTTTGCTTCAAGTATCCTCTGTCACAATGCACTGATTCCACGAAGAGCACATGTGAACTTGGCTTAAAGCAGATGTGTTATTCAATAACTTGACTCAGGTGATCTATTAAGTTTTATTTAGCTCTTCCATTTACACATATGGTACATATTAAGACTTTTATAAAGACACAAAGCATGCTGGGAGACATCTCTCTTAAGATTTTATGAAGTAAAACAACTGCCCCGTTTGATATCTTCCTGACATTTTAATTCACTGCTTCTCCACCTCTGTAACTGCAGTGTTTAACCTTGGCCGGGAGACGAATGCCAATCTAGAAGAAAGAAATCCCTTCTAATATATTGCCAAGGAGACCTGAGCTATACCCATGGACAAATCCTAGGTGTTTGGAAATACGATTTGGTGCCAAAAGCAAGGACTATATTGTAGTCTGTCCCAAGAAAAAAGAAGGAAGGGAAGAGGGGCAGGGAGGGAGGGAGCAGAAAGGAAAGGAAGGAAGAAAATGGCAGGGAGAGAGGGAGAAAGAAAGGAAATGACAGAAAGGGGAGAACGACAAGTAGACAAGGCGGGCAGGTTGCAATAATGAACTTTGGCAGGAAAAGCGCAGCCCGCGAGGGTTTTAAAGTGCTGAAATTCTTTAGTTAAGTCCTGTGTTTTGCAATCCGAGCCCTTCTTGGCCTTTACTGCGCACTTAGATTAAACACCACTCAGCCCCAAAGCGTGTTTATCTCTTGCACAATTGGAAGTTTTTCTGTGAATAACTTCTATAAGCCCCCTTTCCATGGTCTGGTGCGTCAGCTCTGGGATTTCATCTTCTGTTTCACAGGCTTGGACCCTAAAGGGATTTAAATCAACAAGAGAAGTGTATCGATGCCTGCAGAGTTTTCAAACTACTTGCTTGTGAGGGCTCCCATGTACTGGGGATAAGGAAAGGTGAGGGCGTTTATCTTTTCTTCTATTTTTTATATCAAATCATGGTCTACTTTTCCAAATACAGCACACTTTAATTTTAGAAGAGCTATGTTTTACATATATATTATGTTTATAGAATGCATGTTTGTGTGTGGGCTGTGTGTGTGGTTGAGTGTGTGTATATAAAATGCAATAAAGAAGTATATAAAATATACTACCCATTTCTGTTGATTGTTTTTCTTTCTCTCATGTAACACTGAACACTGTTTACTAAACTGGAAAGTCTCCTCAGTCTGGCCTCAGTCTGGCCCTGTGGCGATCAGGGAGGTCCTCTTTCTGTAATGGTCAGGCCTGCCCAGCAATGGGGGAGGCGTCCTCACCCCGACCACAGGTCCAGTGAAGCCCAAGTGGCACAGGCCAAGTGGCTCAGGTCAGGAAGGAGGTGCCACGCACCTGTGCTGCAGCTGCCCCCGAGAGCTCAGCTCTTGCTTGCCATCCACAGCAGCCAGGGCAGGAGCAGCTGGGGTCTGGTGCAGAGACCACATCCAGCCCCAGGCCCAGTGCACTCAGAAGCGCCCTCCCTTTGTTCTATGGGGAATCCATCCAGGCTCCAAATTCGGCCTTCCATGCTAACTTTCACAGTCACAGGGTCCCACCTTCCTTTTTTTTTTTTTTGGTACCAAGACTCAAACTCATGACCTTGTGCTTGCCAGGCAGGTGCTGTGCCACTGAGCTATATCCCCAGCTCTGGCCCTGCCCTCCTTGAAGCAGATCCTTTGTACATGAGGTCATCCTGGAAATATGTGGTCACATGAATAGGTCTCATCAGCTGACACATAAATACGTCACATAACAATAGTATCTACCACTTAGTTAATATCAATCAGGTGACAAGCATTTAACCCACCATTTAAGGCAAGTCTTATCAGCCCGTTTTACAGATGAAGACAATGAAGTGCAGGTACTCTGAGAGACCTGCCCAGGGTCACCCCACTGCTAAGGTACCAAGGCCAGAAATAAAGCTGGGCTGTGGTGTTGCTCAGTGGTACAACTCTTGTCTGGTATATGTGAGGCCCTGGGCTCAATCCCCAGTACAAGGAAGAAGGGAAGGGGAGGGGAAAGTAAGGAAGGGGAGGGGAAGCAAGAGAAGGAGAGGGGAGGGAAGGGGAAAGAAAGAAAAAAGAAAGAAAGAAAAGAAAAGAACCCTATTCATGTGCATCTGGAGCCACTCGGAGTGCTTCAGAGCAGCACCCTCTCAGCTGTGCCCAGCCCCAGACTCCAGTCAGTTCCTGTGCTAGTTACTTTCTCATGGCTGACACAGCGTCCAACACCCACTCGTGCAAGGAGGAGAGGTTTACTTCAGCTCACAGCTTGGAGAGGTTTCAGTCCATGGTCTTGGCTGGCTTCAAGGCAGAGTCACATGGCTGAGGGGAGTGGCAGGAGGGAAGCAGCTCACAGCATGGCAGCAGGAAGTGGAGAAGGAAATCAAGGCGGCGGGGGATAGATCCTCCCAGGCCACATTCCCCCACAGTGACGCATTTCCTGATCAGGTTTCACCTCCCAACATCACCCATAGACTAATCCGTTAATGAGAATCACATCTTCACAGCCCAGTCGACTCCCCCAAACCCCACCCCTGAGCACATATGTGGCTCTGGGAAGACATCTTGATACAAACCACAAGTATTTGCTTTCAGAGTCAGGTTTACCATGCATGTCACCACCCACGTACACCAACACCCTAGATGCGCAATACCCTTTACAGACCCACGTCCCACATCTCTCTAACCTCCTTGTCCTAGTTAACATGGGGGCCATGGGAAAACACTACAGATGAGACAGTTTCCTAAGAGCAGAAGTTTGTTCCTTCACACTTCTGGAGGCTAGAAAGTCCCACATCAAGGTGTTGTGGGTCAGGTGTCTGATGAAGGCTGCCTTTTTTGGAAGGAAGAAGCATTATTTACTCACAAGGTAGAAGGAAGACCCAGTAAGCTGACCACTGCTGTGTGGAGCCTCATTGAGGACGACCTTAACCCCATCCATCAGGGGAGGAGCCCTTACAGCCAGTCACCATGAAAAGTCCTTACTCTTATTACTGTCACAGTGGCCGTTATGTATCAACATTTGAATTTTAGAGGTGACACATTCAAACCACGGCAATCCTCCACCATGTCTGTAGTAGCTGGAATCCAAAGTAGCTGTCTTATCTCCTCAAGTTCTTCTCCTCACCCCACAACTTCACCCTTCTTCACTCTATGAAAAACACATAAACCTGCCCATGTATTCTTACCTATGTGTGTGTGCTTCTATAGCTCAGACTCCCAGGAAAGAAATTATGAAAAATATATGTGAAAAGTGAAGTATACGAGAGTATGTGGAAAAAAAGTTTAGTAGCAAACTAAAGAAACAGAAGTACTGTATTGAAATAGTATTAAAGTATTGAAATAGGAAGACAGAGATTATAGTTTAAATCTAAAATGTCCCCACAGTCTCCTGTGTCTGGCAGGTAACTGGATCATGGGAACTCTATACTCACAAGTGGATTTCTCCCTTGCTGAATTCAATAGCTTAGTATGCTGTTAGGAGGCTGGTGTGCGACTTCAGAGTGTACTCTTGTCCCTGATCCTCCCTCCTTTGGCTGTCACAGGATGAACAACTGTCCTCCACTCAGGTCTTTCCACCATGCTCTTTCTGCTTGGAGTCAGCTGACTATGGACTGAAACCGTGAGCCAAAATAAACCTCTTCTCCTCTAAGCTGTGGGTGTTGGGTATCTGGTTCCAGTGATAGAAAAGTGACTCAACCAATGTGTTTCTCAAGTGTACTTTTTTAACATCATCTCAAGGGCATCAAAACAACATGTGTTCCATGTCTCAAGAAACCTTAGCTGTGACTGTGCAGATGAGAAATGCCAAGATATTCTGGTTATCAGAGAGGCCAAAAGGATTAAGCAGCGTATTTCTTCAAAAGCCACAACTCCTCAGGTTAGTATTTGAAAAATAACATCTTGCTTACAAACTAAAAAGCCAACATAGTTAAAATGGCCTGGAAGTTTTTCACAGTATAATATAAATTGTTCTAATCAGACGACTGATTTTAAGCTGGAATGAGCAATTTTTGATGTGCAAAGGGGAACAGCAAGATGGGAATTACATACATTTTGGCAAATGGGACTTTCAAAGGGTAAAAGGCCTTTGAACCCATTGATAAGTCTAGACGAACACAGACAGGGTGGGGTGGGGGAGATGGAGATGGCAACCAAGATGGAAAAGGGGTGGCACAGAAGCAGAGACACTTAAAGTCCAAGTGGCCAGGGTGCTAGATTTTGGATGGTTACTATGCAATAAGGAAACCTCTAAGAATATGTCTCTTTTATCATTTAGAACCACTTTTAATCAGTCAATTAGCAAACATTTATTGATGGCAACTCCAGTACAGTATGTTAGGAGGCCCACAGAAATGCCCTCACTCACAAGAAGTATTTACCTTAGAAGGTTAGGATTTATACAGGAAATACCCCCGAAAAACAATGCTGAATGCCTGATAAATAAATTGAGTCCTGAGTACCAAGTTTATAAAAGGTATGGGAAATTTTCACATACCAGAGGTGTCAGAGCATCACAGACTTCAATTTAATTAAGAAAGATGAAGAGGGATAAGAGACATCAAGGCAAGGCAGGCTCCCAAGGCTGAAAAACACAGCGAGAACATAAAATTTGAAGTCACTAAGAGAAACACAACAGGAAAGGGGCTCGACTTCAGACCCAGGATCCAAAGTTGGGCTGATGGGCCCCTGACTGCTAGATTGTGAAGATGGACTTTGGCTTTGCAAAAGGGATAACAGAAAGCAAGTCCTTCTGCAAGGTTAGGCAAAAAAGAGATGAAATAAAAACAAATGCACAAAAGAGCCAGCAACCCTGCAGCACCCTGAAAGCTGAATTAGAAGCCAGTGTATCGTGTATCTTCCCTTCTGCCACGGCTCTCTGATTCCAACCACAGAAGGTTCCCAGCTTGTAGTGTCCTACGTAAGTCAGTGGGTTCCATCCCAGGGACCCAGGATAACCTGCAGCAAGGGCCATACTCTCAACTACACCTGCAAAGTTCCTCTGCCATGTAATGTAGTGAGGTAGACAGAGCCAGGCTCTGTCTACTGAAAGATACCCACATCCTAATCCCTGGGTCCTACCAACGCATCCACATTACAGGCTGAGGGCGGCATTTGGCAGACAGGTGCTAATCTGTGAATGAACCAAAAGCTAATGAGAGCTGGGTGTGGGGGGTGCACACCTGTAGCCCCAGCATCCTAAAGGCTGAGGCAAAAGGAAGGCAAGCAGAGACCCAGCCTAGGACACTCAGAGGCACAGCAAGACCCCCATCACAAAACAAAACAATAACAAACAAAAAAGCCTAACAGGATCAGGGAAGCAATCCTGGAGTTTCTGATGGTTGTGGTGTCAAACAGCTTGCATAGAAAGCCCACTGTGAAATGCACTGATGCTGTGCCTGACACGTTAAAAAGTCTCCATAAACACCAGCTGTTATTCCTGTCCGCTAGTAGCCACTGCAAATGCAGGTTTTGCATCTGGTAATCCAGCGCACCTTGAGCACAGAAACACAGGCTGTAATGCCGCTGCCTCACCCTCTCCCCCAGGAGAGCTCTCCTCTCCGTGGTCAGACTCCCATCTTCCCTCCTCTCTCCCACCCTCCACACTCCCTCTAAACTTCCCCTGCCCCTTTATCATCCAGTTCCTATGGGTGTCACTGGCTCCCAGGACCCTCCCCATCCAAAGGTTCACAGCTGTGTCAGAAGCCACTCTTAGAAGCAGTGAATCCCTCCGATGGAGCAAAAGGAAAATCCAGTCAAATGCAAGGGGAGAACTGCAGACCTCCCTGGCAGCACCGGGCACACAGGCAGAGAAGAGGAGCTGCCCAGGAGCTGTGGTTCTGAAAGCTCTGCCCAGGGTAGCAAAGCCACAGGGAGGGGCTCAGCCTGCTGACCAAGATGTGACAAGGCTTCCAGGAAGACAGGAAGGAGGCAGGGTGCCATGCAGCGAGATGACATTTTGAAATGTGTTTATACATTTTTATCTCATTTGAAATTTGCTTAAGGCTTATTTTCATTGATTCTTCCTGACTTTGGAACATACCTTCCCACAAGGGCTGAAATTGATCCTTGGAACAAGGGTGGTTTTATCTTCCTCTGCTGTTGCAATAACTGACAAGTGCCATCACTGTCCTTGAGCAAGAGAATGTGCTTACGTGGTGACCCTAGAGTCCGAGCAGCTGTTTCAAAAGGACAGGCTGGAGAGATGAGATCACAACCATTCACAGAAACAGCTGATGGGCATTTCAATGTGAGCAGGGAGATGTAGGTCAAAGACCCTCCGGGAAACAGGGTCCACCTGATGGCTTCCGAGCATCTTACAGTGGGGCTGGAGAAGGGACTCATGCCAACTGGGACAAAAAGCAGGCTGTCATAAAACTGGAAAAATAAATGAGGACCATCCTTCTCAGTAGTTCGTCAATAGAAGGGAACACCGAAGCTGATATTTTGGAGAAAAGGACACAGAAATTATATTGGGATAAGAGCTGGCAACAACCCAATTACCCCAGAGGGGACCTGCTAAGGCCAGGGGAGCATCCCAGTCTGCACATGTTCTCCCCTATGGCCCACTACTAGTGACCATCAGCCTGCAAGAAAACCATGCAACACGTAGGCAGTAACCCATCAGGTCTACTCAGATACAGATAATTAGGAAAGAAGCCCTTTTTAAAGAGAACAGAAGCCTTCCTAATAAACTCACCCCAAACAAGAGCTAGGAACAAGTAGGAGAGGATGGAAAAGGAGAGACACTGATGACAGCAGGTCAAAACATTTTCAGGGGGGTAGAAGGGGATGAGAAGCCAATCCCAGATAGAGCAGCCACCCAGAGCTAAGTGTTTAGAATCTCCCCTAAACACTGCTTACAGGGCAGGAGGCAAAGTCAGGGCTTTGGCCTCTAACCAAGAAAGAACCTTCTTAAACCATGAGATTTATCTTTTTACACAGGGAACACAGCTTCAAGACAGACCTTGCTGGAGTGGCAAAGGAGGAAGGAGGGGCCCCATCCAGACCATTAGATAAACCTTGGTTTTTCAGTGGGAAGAGGAGGCTGCCTGCAGATCCTTCCAGAGAGAGGCCCTCATGGAGCAGCTGATAGAAGCCAGGGGAGGTGAGCAGCACTTGAGCAAGGATGAGGAAGAACAAATCATGAGTCTCTCCAAGTAGAAAGAACAGAAGAGCTCAATGAAGGAGGCCGGTTACAGAAGACCTGATCCATAGTCGGTCACATATCGCAGGGCGAGGGGCAAGGGACAGCCTATGAGGACACTGTCCACCACCTGTTTTCATAAAGTTTTCTTTAAATACAGGCAGACCCATTTGTTCATGTGGCTGTTTTTTACACTACAGAATTACAGCGTACATCCCACAAACCCTGAAATACTCCCCGGCTCTTCCCATACAGGCATGTGCCACAGAGATGCGTTTACACACATACACGCATACACACATGCATACACACATGCATGCACACACGCACACATACACACACACAAGGTAACCCAAGATACAGATCTCAGTGTGTTTGAAATAACATAAAGACGAAGAAATTAAAACAAATAGAACTATGCAATAAGTCACATGTAACCCAAAAACTTGTCACATGTAACCCAAAAAATTGAGGGAATCCTTTTCCATCCAAAAACTAACAACAGAAGCCAAATTAAACTTTTACTCATTTTATGCATATGTTAAGGCTCAGGAAAACAAGGGCAGCCACCATTACTTGTCAGAGGCGGCAGAATGAGATACCCAGCACTTTCACAGCTCTGTTTCTTGGATGGAAAAGAAGAAAAGCAAACAAATGTCATATGGACACCTCCACCTGCCTTTCTGATTCATTTAAGGGTGGCCCCCTAAAAAACACTGCTGCACCAAGCAGACCTAGCAAACATTATCCTCTACACAGCGTGCAGTCTTTATGGATGAGATAGCAATAATCTGTAATAACCTTCCATGCATGGTGGAGAAAAAAGTCTTTGAGTGTCAGACAAGAGCAAAGCTGTTCCTCATTTCCAGCTGTATGTGGTATGAGAGGAAAAAGAAGGAAACAGAAATAGGGAGGGAGGGTGGGAGAGAGAGGGAGAGGGGGAGAGAGAGAGAGAGAGAGAGAGAGAGAGAGACTTCTGTCATTCCAAATAGGTTGTTTTGCTTAATACTGAAAGCTGGTGTAAAACATAAAACATACAAGCTGGTGTAAAAGTGACATTTCTTAAGTAAGTACACATTTTCATGCCCTGATGCATCTGTGCAACACACACACACACACACACACACTCTTCTAAATTCTTAGGAATGTCTGATAAGCTTTCAGTTATTGAGGGAAAGGAAGTTTGTAGAATGACTGACACTGGAGTCAATTTATCCTGACATTGGAATTAATTTATATTGACTTACACATAATGAAATTAATCACTCCAATTTTAATTAATGTCCTTCTTTCAGTCTCCTCTACTAAATGGAAAGGGTAGGGCTAGCACCAAACCAACTAGCAATTTTGAAGCTTATTTTAAGTTATCGCTTTTATGTTAAAATAAGATTACATAAATTTCCATTTAAAGAATCCCTTTCCTTTTACTTACTATGGTGTATCTTACATGTGTAAAACACGATTTTTCTTTTTCTTTTTTCTTTCTTTCTTTCTTTCTTTCTTTCTTTTTTTTTTTTTTTTTTTTTTTTTTTTTTTTTTTTTTTTTTTTTTTTTTTTTTTTTTTTTTTTTTTTTTTTTTTTTTTTTTTTTTGATGGCCAAGAAAACAAAAATATCCTGGAGGTAAAATAAACCCCTCAGTTATCATGAATGGAATTTAAAGCTGCCTCTAATCATCCAATAAAAAAATTTTGGGGAGGGAGGGAGGCGCATAACTCAGTAGGATAAAGACTTCATTCAAGCATTAATTGCTTTGAGAATCATCCAACTTGATATGGTATTAGCCATTTAAAATGCCAAACCACATCCTCATTCAGTTGATCTTGGAAAGCTTCGAAACCACAAACCAGAGGCCAAAGATAAAAGGTCAGTGGAATTCATTACTTCCAGAGTGAGATAAACTTTCAAAAGAATGGAGGTTATAAATGTGTTTTCACAGGGAATGAAGTATAACATTTAGTTCACTTGACCAAGGTAGCTGTGGATATTAATTTGAGGGGGAAGATAAGCCACAAATGAGTGTGTAATACAGGAGTGTAGTGCAAAGATGTGCACTTAGGAGTCACTTCTTGCATTTAAAAAAAAAAAAGTCAGTCTTTGGCCTCTCGGGGGTGATAGGGGCAGAGACTGAGGAGAAGGGCTTGTCTGAGCTCTCCAGTAGCACTGCAAAGGGGCTGCACCATCGGCACTAGTTAGTACAACAGGCAAGCATCACAGTACTCTTCTATCATGAACGGCTTGATCTTGGCCAGCTCTTTCTCTTAACCTGTTTCCTTAATGTGAAACAGCAGGAACGTTGGTGCTGACCTCAGGAATGCTGTGGAAAATTAAAAGAGACGAAGCATACAAAAGGCTTCACCCACAGAAAAATGTTCAGTAAATATTAGTCTCTTTTATCCCTTTATTATTACTTCGAAGGATTGTTACTGTTTTCCTTTAAAATGCTTCGCATAATCTAAAAAGTGCGTCATCCAATATGCTGCTGTCACTTGCAGCCAGAATTTAGATTCCATTTTACCTTTGTTGTTTAATCACCAACAGAATGAAAAATCGAGGGCAAACATTCTCAAACCTTGCTGACCACCAGAGTCTTTAGGGGAGCTTGGAGGGGTACGGAGTGCTGGACTTTGCTCCCAGAGTTTCAGGTTGAGGGTCCTGGCAGGGGGGCCAGGAACCCACCTTTCTAACAAGTTTCCAAAGGCTCAATGCTGCAAAGCACAGCACCGTCAACAGAGAACCGCTACTGCAGAAATTCATTAGGAGTCTTCCACTAGGCATTTTTGATCTAGAAGGAAAAGAGATTGGAGACTCACAAATCCTGGAGGAAATGCAAGAGCAAGAGAGCAAAGGTTGACTGACTGTTCATGGTGTGTGTCAGCCCCACCTGCCAATCCGTGAGAGCTTGGGGAGGGCTCAGAGCAGGCGTGAAGAGTTCACACTCAGCCCCAGGAGGAAGTGCTACACTTCTAGGGAGCCCTGGCTGGATTTAGGAATAAGAGAAGAGGACAATAAGCAAATTCAAAACAAAGTTTTAAAATGCTGATCTCTTAAGCTCCGTATCCTAATATACTCAAAAAGAAGGTCATGTCATTCAGCAACAGTGAAATGTATGTGCCTTAATCCTTCCCTGAATTAAATTGAAGAAGTTGTAATTCCACTGTAATTAGATGGCTCAAGTCATTTACAATGTAATTCTGGACTACTTTTACCGCCTGCATTCTGTAGCATTAATTTGCAACACTTTGTGTTTAAACTATATAGAACAGTGCATATAAATACAAAACAGAGACACAAAAGATAATGATCTTATTATATTACAGCTCATTCTATATTCCTGGCACTATTTTACTCATAAAATATGCATTGAAAACTCTAGGTGGAAATTCTATTCTCATCCATATCTAAACAGTCTAACAAGGCAACTCTGAACAGTTTAGGCCTGCTGGAAAATATTTCACCTGGCAAAAACCCAAAGCTTTTCAACTTGAAAACAGTGCTATTAGTTACAAGCAAAAGCAATGTAGGAAATGCTTCACATTTTCATTATTACAGACACAAAAAGATATGCTGCTAATTATTTTCCAAAATCTCTTCAGCCTGGAGTTATGAAAATGAAAATGAAAAATAAATAGTATCAAATTTCATTCCTGAAGTTCAGTATTTCCAGAAGAGTTTTACAAATAAAACTAATCCCCAGAGATATTCTGTGAATAAAATGATTTGGAAACTGGTGAATGTAATATTCATTTCTTAGAACTTCTCAATACTGAGAAATCATACTGAACTCTATTTGTCTTAGTTTAACTCAGAGATTCCAAATCCTATGCTTTGGATGTTGAAATTCATTCAATGGTTCACATGTCCAGGCTAAATACCCACAGTGGCAACATTGTGAAGGGTTGTGGACCTTGTGGGGTGAAGTCTTGTGGGAGATTTTCAGGTCATTGGGGGCTTGCTCTTGAAGAGAACTGTGGGACCTCCCCCAACCCCTTCTCCTATCTATGTGTGGCCCTTGGTTCTACACACTCTCTCATCATGTGACCATTTATCATTGTGTGATTGTCAACTTGACTAGATTAGAGAGGCACCTAGCACCCTTCTGGGTGTGCCCAAGTGAATCACAGCTATGTGACCTTGGATCCTCTATCTGGTCTCTGATTCCTTTTCTTCCTGGCACTGTTCCCTGCTCTGTTTCCCAGTCAACTTGGACTGCTCCACCATGCCCTTCTGCCATGATGTTCCTGAACTGGTATCAGTCAACCATGGACTGAAACCTCTGAAACCTTGCACTAAATTAAACTTCTCATCCATTAAGTCCCAGCTATCAGGTATTTCATAACAGTAATGTGAAAACTGACCAATATACACCATCACTGACTGTCTTTATAGCAGCTGAGTCAGTATCCTCCACCCTCTCCAAAACAATGATCTAAATAAGTATTTTTTCTTAATAAGCTAGCAGGTTCATGTACTTTGAAGTAGCAATGAAGAGTTGACTAATACAACAAACTAAGAAGAAAATTCATTTTCATATGCACAATATGTATCCCCTGATAGTCACAAGTTGACAGTTTTTTCTTGTCTTTCAGCTCTTAAAACAAGTGATTCTCACTGTCTCCTATTATCACTATTTCTGATAATTTCGTGAGCATTCACATCATCACTGTCTTGTACATAATGTAGTGTTTTTGTTGTTGTTCTGGCTGTTTTTGTGATTTCCACATTTCTTTGGTTTTTGGTGTTTTGACTATAATTTTCTTTGGCTTTGTGGTAGGAGTTGGTGGTTAACATTTTTCAACAAACTTGGGGGGATTTAAAAGTATCCATTATTTGTTAAAATAGCACTTTCTGAGCCAGTTTTTCCTTGTCTCTTTCTGACTCTAAGACATGTATCATGTACTGCTTCATGTGTTCCTCAACTTGCTGAGATTTGGCTAATCTTTTTCAATTTTTAACTATGTTCTTCAACTGGATTAACTTCTATTTATTCCTTTTGAAGTTTGCTCACACTTTCTTCTTCCTTCATCAATTGCCTATGAAGCCATGTGGCAAAATTTTCCTTTTTTAGATATTTCTCTTTTCAATTAAAGAATTTTCATTGGGTTCATCAGGATAGTTTTGATTTTTCTGATGAAATTTTTCACTTGTTCTTTTCTTATGACAAAAGCTTTAGTTCCTTGGATAAACAGTATTAATAGTATTCTCCTTTAAAGTCATCATTATTTCAACATCTGTACTTTCTTAGGGTCTATTTCTATTGACTGCTTTTTCTCTTTTCTGTTTCATTTTCCTTCCAGCATTTTCAGTTTTATACTGTTTTTATACTGACTATGGTGTTAGTACATTTTAGGATGCAAGGCTCTGTTGTTATTCTGTGATGATAGACCCATGTTTTTAAAAAGCAGTTGATTTATAGTTTTAAAAACCAGTCAAAAGTTGAGGCAAGAGTTTGAGACCACCCTGGGCTACAAAGGAGTTCAAGGCCAGCCTGAACTCTAGTGAAATCCTGTCTCAAAAAGACAAAAATACCAAAAAAAAAAGTCAAAATTGATTAATCATTTTGAACCTCAGGAGATTTCATGTTTACAATTTAGTAGGAGGATGAATCTTTTTAAATTTTGCTCCCAGACCAAAAGAAAAATGTCTTCTACCTAGAAAAATTAAACAATGCTGTATACTTGGCACAGGAAGTCTTGAGTGATGCAAAAATAAAAGAAAATGAAGAAGTATCCTTTAAATAGGCAAAAGTTTTCAAGGTATCCAATTCTGCCATTATAATTCTGCAAATTGTTCAAATCATAATTTTCCTAAAATGTTGATGAGCTTATAAGTAGCACCAAAAATAATCATATAATATGTCAATTCAGCTTAAATTTTTCCTACAAAGGCAGAAAAGTCTTCAAAAATGATTTAAATAGCCAAATAAGAATCAAAATACCTTGCAGCATATCTGCTTCAGTTAAAACAGAATCTTCTTATTTTTCAGCTATCTTCCCATCAAAGTGTTGTCTTTAAGGATGAAATGAAGTAATATGCTTGCAAATAATTCAGACCTGATTTGATCCCATCATCAACACTTTTGGGAACTTTGGTAACCTCAGTATCAGTTTTCTTCTCTGAAAAATATTTTAGCAACAGGTCTCTCGGGCGCCATACTAAGTAAAGAGCTGTCACTCAGTCAATAGTTATTTCTCAAGGCAGAAACCTCTCTCTCGCTAGATCATGAGGTGGAAAAAAATATTTAATCAACAACTAAAGCACAGTTTTCCTACGCTGCCTAATTAGAGGCCAGCTGAAATAAAAATTCACAGCTCTTGTTACAGATCAGCTTACTCCGCATAACAGAAACTGCATATCCACACTCTGAAATAGTTAATTATGAGTCTGGGAAAAAAAAAAAAAAACCTGATTCGACACCCAGCCTCTGCCACGGACACCTGAAACCTGCTGCCTCTACCAGACGCCCTGGCTGCCTCCATCCAAGGCCTCACACACCACGCCCAGCCCAAGCCCCGAGCCACAGGGTCCTCCTAAGCTTGTCCTTGGCTCTGAATTGCTGCCAGTGCACCCCAACTCTCACTGAACCCCACTGTCACTGCCTCTGACAAAGGCTTCATGCCTTCCTGCCTGTGCTCATCACAGCACTAACTCCACTTTCTGGTGATTACACATTCATACATCTATCAGCTCCTCAAGACTGAGATTTCCCAGGAGACAAAGACACTGCCCATTACATACTCTGGCTCCTACTAGGTGCTCAAGACACATTTGTTGGATTAATAAATGAAAATCACTTTTTAAAATGTCTATTGCTGACATTCTACAGATACACGGTATTGAAATATTAAAGCTCGGAGATTAAAAAAATGGCAGTCGGGGGACAAAAAGTGTCTGCCTCACCGCCAACCCAGCACCTAAGGGAAACCAAAGAAAACAAGGAGACAACTCAGTATGAATCCCAATCATTGTAAAAGTCTTTCCTTTTCACAAGATCAAGGTGCATGCTACACTGGTCAGAGCTCAGCTTAGTAACTCAGCCTTTCCTAGATCACACATTTTAATTATAATGCTGTCTTCTATTTTTTTTTGATTACCTAATGCTGAAAACAAACAAAAGCCTACTTTAACTTTTTTTTTTTTTTTTTTTTGGTCAAGCAAAGATTAACGTTGTACACTTTAATCACCAAATTCATGTTTAGCACTAGGTCTTGGCAGAAAGCCCCACATGTAATTTTTCTGGGACTAAGTCACTGGTTTTAATACAAGCATAAGAGAAAGAAAAAAAAACACCATTGTATAAACAAAGTATGTTAGTTCTCGCAGAGAATGAAACTGGTTAACCACAGTTTCAGGGGTGGTTGTATTCTCAGCTCAAGGTAAGGCACAGGAAGTAGGGAACCTACAACAAGCCTATATTCAGTGGTCTTTTTGGGTCAAGCTTTTCAGCATCCTGGCATTATTATTTTACAAAGACACCAGAAAGATGATGCATTTCATTCTCATCCATGCAACAGCTGTGAAAAGGAGAAGTGGATTCAAGTTGGCCTGTGGGAGGCCATCTCAGAGCTACCAAGTGACTATTTCCATCAACAACTATTCATGTCCCTCTTTCTGGAAATTTCCACTCTGCAGACCAACTCATTAAAAGCGACTTAACCCTTCAGAATCCTTTCATTGTTCTCCATCTTTGCCCCATCAAACTTACCTTCCTGGATTTGAATTGTGTGTAGTACTTCCCAATAACGTGCTTATTAAAAATGCAAAAAGCCACTTTTATCCCCAGAATCTCCACATAGTGTTTAATCTGCACCAGCAATCCCTAGTACACGCTTCCTTTCTCCCTTACTAGTGACTGCCTCAAATCCCAAGCCTTGCTCATGGAAGTCACGCCTCTGAAATCGCCCAGTTTAGGCTTCCCCTCTGACAGCGTTAAGTCTGATAACTGCCGAGCCATTAGCCACTCTGACACTCAGAAAAACAGGAAAAATATCCCAGACACCTTCAAAGCTCCGTCAACAGAAGTCTCAGGTAATGAAAGGGGCTTGTTAACCTGTGTTTCAGTTGCCTGTGATCAAAATCCCACACATTAGATTTATCATGTAACACAGCCTGTCTCCACTAGAAGGCACGTTTTTATCTTGACAAGTGAAAGAGCTGCTCAAACTAATTAAGGCTTCTGCGTCTTCTCTTGGACAATATTCTTAAAAGCCCACCTATTGTGCAAAACTCTTCTGCATGACCAAGAATCTTACACTCTTCCTCTAGCTTGCAGGACTTCATAAAGCTTGCCTCTTGGACATGCGTCTCTAATCCAAGCAAGGCCAAGAGAAGAACCATGTTTCTCTCTCTCTCTCTCTCTCTCTCTCTCCCCCCCCGTGTGTGTGTGTGTGTGTGTGTGTGTGTGTGTGTGGTATTAAAGCACTTCTTTAGATTTCCACATAAAACAACCATGATATCTAATATACTAGAATTATAATAGGTTTCAGAAATACATAAGATACCAAACTAGGACTATCCTTTTCAATTCATAGTATTACCCCACTCTAAGAATCACATACTTTGAAGTCAACTTTCTTTTGAAGTCAACTTTTGAACAGTTTTATTAACTGAAACAAAAGAGTTGTAACATTGCTTATGATCTTTAGATACACATAAGCTCATATTTATATTTCCTAAGTATAAATGACCAATAATTGTCTTCAAACGCAGGGATTTTAAAATGCAAAACATTTCTCAGATAATTTTAAGAAAATGGACTAATAGACACATATGCCTTCATTTAATAAAAATAAAGGCATACCTACTTAAAAATGTAACCTGCCAGGGATTTAGCTCAGCAGTATAAGCACTTGCCTGGCAAGCATGAGGTTATGAGTCGATCCCTGGTACCAAAAAAAAAAAGAAAAAGAAAAAAAATGTATCCAATATTTTACATATTTCATCACAGAATATTCTGAAAAGCCAAATGTGCATTTTCCCATTATCAAAGAAAAATGTATTACTTCATCGTACCCTTACATAATCAACAAATAGCTGTGAAATTTCTGAATTTTCATTTTTAAAATGAAAATTTCCACGGTACTATGTGTATGTTTTGTCACATATTTAAAATCGGAAATGGAAACAAATAGACATTTCTCCAAAGAAAATACACAAAGAGCCAACAAGCACATGGAAATATGCTCAGCCTTACTAATCACCAGGGAAATGCAAATCAAAACCACAGCAATGTACAACCTTTCAGTCATTAGGATGACGACTATCAGAAGAAGGATCCAACGAAAACAAACGCAGAAGGTAAGTACCACAGAGCATGTGGTAAAATACTAACATTTGTGCGCCCTTAGTGAGACTGTAAAATGATATCGCTGTTACAGAAAACGTTACGGCTTTCCTCAAAATGTTAAAAATAGAATTGAATTATAATGCAGCAGTTCCACTACTGGGTATATATTCAAAAGAATCGAAAGCAAAGATTTGAAAAGATATTTGCACTCCCATGTTTATAGCACCATTATTTGTAATACTCCAAAGAAAAAGCAACTCCAAGTGCCCATTAGCGAATGGATACACAAAATGCGATGTACACATACAATGGAATACAGTATTATCTGGCCTGAAAAAGAAAGCAAATACTACAGCATAGATACACCTTGAGGACATTAGGAGAAACATGCTTCTGGTAACCCCAAAGTTACCTGGAAAGAGACGCAGTTGTCCACATACACTCAAACACTTCTTCACCATTCATTCCCAAGGTCCAGAGAAGTTACAGTTTTGTTTTTCATTGGGTTTTTTTTTAATTTGCCTACTTTCCTTCTCATGAGCTTTCACTAATAACAGCAATGATCCTGAAAGTATGGAAATGAGGCTCACCTTAATCAGAATAGATTCATGCACATTACATAAAAATTCAGACAACTTCTTAATCATCACTATTATGTAGAATGTAAATTACAGTGCTGCTTACTAAGAAAATCAGCATTACAAACTCTGTGGAGGGCATGTTGCTCTTTTAATTAACAGACCACTAAAAACTACTTGAACATATTTTTCAGTTTATAAAACACTGGTACTGATACCATCTCACATCACACCCAGAGCTTTGTGAGGTAGGCACCATTACAACCAATTTACTGAAGGGGCACCCAAGTCTCAGAAGTCCCAGTATCTTTCCTAACATCGTAAAAGGACAGAAGCATCCTGATTCCTACTTTCTCCTTTCCCCATCATCCCTGGCTCTCAGAGACCAATGGAGTATTTCATTCATCTTGCACTGTACACCACTCTAAGTGTGGCTTGGGTTTGGTTGGACATTGGTTGTCTTTGAGCTTTTGTTAGTTTTGTTGTGCTTGCTGGCCAAATTGTGTAACGGGCTTCTTTAGTGACTCTGGACCAAAAAAAAAAATTTTTTTTCTGTAGCAATAAAAATAAAATGTGTATATAACAGCAATCACTCTTTCCTATCTGGGCTGTTAGGAGTTTAGAGGGCAGGAAGACCTCACCCATAGCAGTTCCAAATATAATCCTTTTCATTAAAGTAATTACCAAATGAACTTTCCAATTCATACAAGCCAAGGAACCGAAAGAGTCTGCACTGCTACCCACCCCAGAAGAAATCTCTCTTGTAACTACAGAGCTTCCAGCCCATGAAATAACATTATGTTGGAAATTACACATGTAAATACAGCCTGCATCCCTGTAACATTTAAAAATAAATACTTTAAAGGAAATAGCAGAATACTGTGCACCACCCTTACAAGGTCCATTTTCAAGTTCCTGTATCCCACCACCCGGAAGCACATACGCATAATTGAGGACTTAGGCTCTGTTGCTTACATACCAGCCTAACAATAAACAAGCTGGAACTCCGTGACTATTTATGCTGCGCTGTGGGTGCACACACCCATCTATTATCCGTGGGACCGACTGAGCCACAGCCTAGCAGCAATAAATAGTTTCAAAGGCAGAGCCCTCCACGGAGCAAATAAGAACAGGAGCGCATTTGAAAAAGTAAGAAAATCTGCTACATGAAACTCACCAGGCAGAATGAGCACTTTTAAAATCTGCTTTGACTCCTTCAGCTGAAGTAAAATGTTTCTGACAACTGGAAATAGTTAAAATTTCCTATTTTCTCATTATCCCAAGCGCTTACCTCTGCACATCCGGTTTCCAGCTGGGTCGGTCAAGACAAGAAGAAAGCCAGTTCTCACAATCCTTTCAGACTAATTTAGCAATTTGCAAAATGGAGATGGTTTGCCATGGGAAAGAAAAAGGGAGAGGTGGGCAGCGTGAAAATCACCCAGAGGCACAGACACTGACCTGCCAACCCCGGCACCGAGACTGAGTCTCTGTCCTCACAGGAAAGGAAAACAAACGAAACAAATAAATCAGGGGGTTTTCATAGTTAATGTACATATGACACAAGAGGAACACCAAGCCCCACACAGAATTCAATAGTGATGATTTTTTAGAAAGCACAGTGCATCATTGAGGATTAGCGTTAGCTGAAATGAAATGAAAAGCAAAGTATTAATGGCCTGAAGAAGACAGATGTGTATTTATTTCTCTCCCACACGAATGAAGTATGGGGTAAGCAGCCCAGGGCGAGCATGCCACGGCATGAGAGACTCGGGGGCTTATCTTTTTAGTCTATTATTCTTCGTACATGGGCTGCACTTCCCAGCCCCCTTTCTCAGATCTAGATTGTACAGCAAACACCCACCAAGAGAGCCAGTATGCTCGCCTACATACTGCACGCTTTTTTAACATTTTATTTTGCAACAGTTTCCAATTTACCAAAATGTAGCAAAAACAGGTACAGCTTTATCAGATCTATCAACTGACAATACTTTATTACATTTGCTTTAATTATAAATGACGAGTTTCACACTCACTCATTTGTTTTTCATTGTTTTCCTTTCTCTTCCTTTCTTCCCCATCCCTACTCCTCCCCTTTCCTCCCTTCCTTTCCCTTCCCCCACTTCTTCACCTTCTTACAGGCACACCTGAGAGTAAGACGGGAACAGGCTTCCTCCTAGGAAACATTTGTTTCCTAAGAATGAGAAGAGCCTGTGATATAACCATGGTGAAATTATACCACCCACCATCTCAATGAAGTCCTTCCTAAAACGTGCTTTCCTGCTCCAAAATTCATTTCAAACCCTGCATTTCATTTGGTATTCGTACCAATACTATCTGGAACCATCTCTCAGCCTTTCTTTGGCCAAAACTTTAAAATTTGTGAACACCACCAGCCAGATATTTCGGAGAATAAAGCTCTGGGCCAGGAGCACAATAGGAGTGATCCTTGCCAGTGAGCCTACCAGGAAGTATATAGCCCACTCTGCTGGCTGCCCATTGTGGGGATGCCAGTGTGTCTAGGGTGACATCCACCTAACTTCAATGGGAAGTCACTATTTTCTCTTTGCCAACTTATAATTTGTGGGAAGACCTTTGCAGCCATGCAAACAACCTCTTTTACATCAACACTCACCCACTAGTTTTAGTATTCACTGAGTATTCTTGCCCTACTACAATGATTATTAAATGGTTATTTTTCTAACTTTATTATTCTTGCTTCATTTGTTAACACAACTGTAAGAAACAGATTTCTTCTCTTCACCTTCTTCTTTATTTAAATAAGGTTATCATACTATAGAATTAGACTCATTCTGTTCAGTGGGCTGTAATCCACAAGTCATTATTTATTTTGCAGGGTGGCACATATCATAATATATTGAGGAAAGCCAATCTGACTTCAGTGTCTTTTTAAAATAACTTTTTTCTTTCTGAGCACTCCATTGCTTTCTGGCTTTCTTGATGGTGCTCAGCTAGAGCTCATTTTATCCCACAAGGAAAAGTAACCTTAAAAAAGATGCCACATTTTCCATTAATTGCCATTTATTATGAATAGCACCAACTGTTGTCATATCTTGCATTTTTATAATTAAGTAAAACAAAGATAATGTTTCTAATAGTAATCAGACAATAATCTGTACACAGTATAGATACTACATATGTGGACCTTACTATCAAAGAAATCCAACACACATTCCAGAGAGTTTAATACAGGCACATAGAATAGTGTATTTCATTAACCACTGGCTCGAGAGATAAATACAAAGAAAGGTCTCTCCCTCCCTCTCTCACTACAAAAGTCAAACTCTACTCTTTGCATCATAATTAATTTACAAGGGCATGGCATTCGACCTCTGAATTTTACTTCTACAGAAATTAAGAGAAGGCATGATGGTTCATAAAATCATTAGTTTGCTAAAGCATCACTGAAATAAATACTTGTATATTTACTGAGCTTGTATGTATCTCTACCCCCTACATTCCAAGCACTACACCAGGTGCAATGGAACATACAATGTCCCATACATAAAAACCTAATCTCAATCCTCCAGGGCTTAGAGGTTTTTGGAGATGGACATCCAGAGATAATTCAAATACAAAGAAAACCCAGAATGAGCTGAGAGGTATAACTGAGACTGAAGAACTTATTATTGGTACCCACAAGAAAGGGGGTAACCTGCTGTGCCTGTAGACAGAGGGAGACTTTGGTAGAAGCGGGGCGACTTTGTCTGCTGTGATCTGCCGGGCTGAGCAGGCCAGTGATGGAAACGGGTATTTCAGACTAAGGAAATAACACTAGCAAAGACATCAAGTGTCAAAACAAACACCAGTGCAAAAGATCCACCAGCCATAGGAGGATGGAGAGAGAGATAATGGTACCCGGAGCTGAAGCAAAGCAGCTTGGAGGCTGCTTCATAAGCACCGGCCAGAAAAGGCGGAAGGGGCGTGGCTCTACCTAATCACTAGCATTTTGGTTCACCTGGCCTTGTTCCATACATTTTTCTCACATCCAGGGTGCAAAGGACTCCAAAAAAGGAGAAATAAAAGGACAAGAGACACACACTGAATGACATTTTCCCAAAGAAATTCACCAACCACAGCATCTATCCAAACAAGCATAAAGATTCTAAACTTCTGAGTACTACTCAGTTTTTTGAATGAAAAAACAATCTTCCTTTCTTAGTACTCCCGGCAATTCTCAACACACGCCATTGGACAAAGGGCTTGGGAAAATAAAGAGGCTGGAAAGTCATCCACTCTCAAGTCAGACCGAGACAATGGACGAATTGTTCTAATCAGAGCACTCTGTTGACTTCATCATTATTGCTCCAAGCCAGAGGGAGAAAGCTGAAAGGCTCTAAAACAAATAAACAAACTCACAGTGTCCTGGGATAGAGTAACTTTCACATCTGCCATTGTTGTGCATCCAGCACCACTGGAAGGGATGGTGTACCGCTCACCATTTCTCCCTTGTTTTTAATAACAGACCTGTGATTCAATAGCAGGCAAAGAAGCATCCAGTTAAAATATTTGCTCTCCCAGCCAAATATATAGCCACATAATGCAATGGCCACCTCTGAGGCATTAGGCTCCTCCTGGGTAGGGCCGGTGGAAAACCCTCCTTTTCCTAATAATTAAAGGCACGATGATGAAAGGTCCTGGCTTCATTACCACCAAATCTTAGCAAGCAAGTTTCCTCTATGATAAGAACAATCTACTTCACAGTTAACGGACTAAAACCCTCTTGCGCACAAGGACCACTCCCAGATTCTCTCCTTAGATCCCAACTTGGCTCCTCACCTCACAGCAAAAAGTCAGAAAACATGTTTTTAAAATAATTAAAGAAGTATATGTAGAAGCATGTGACAATTGAATCGAAGTCAGTGTACTTCCTTCCACACAGGTAACCTGCACGGATCAGTTAGATGGAACCCATCTCTCTCAAGTACTATAACCACAATCCTTTTAAAATTCAAAATGTCACTGACCCACATATAAGACTTTGGCACTCGCTGATTGAAAATATGCATGAAGTATAAATGCCACTGTGAATCAATGACTTCCAATATTGTGAATATTGTGAATCAATATTTCTTTTAATAAAGCATCCAGGATTTGAAAAGCAGTTGACATATCATAAAGTCTATTTTTCTCAGTCTATAGGAAATGCATAAAACAGAAGGTCAGCAGATATCTTAACATAATTCCAGGACCCTTTTGAGTTCCAAGATCTATTCATTAAGAATTAATAAATCAATAATAAGAGCACTTTAGCTGAATGTATTTCACTGTCAGGAGGGTGGACTCTGACACGGCCAGGACTTTGCCTTTTGATGAAACCAACCTTAACCTCATTTTACGCTTCTGAATCAGGCTCCTGTTTCTACTTAGAATGCGAGAAAAAAAACCAGTGTTAACAGTTATGAAATTGTAATGCTACATAGAGTCTGATATGCACAAAGAAATGCAAGAGATGAAAAATAATTGCTCTATCATACTTTTTCTTATTTACTAATGGGTATTAACAAATAAAAGTCAAATTTTCCTATCTAAAGGCCAGTGAATGAAATTATGAAGATAAAAAAAATCTATTACTTAATAAAAGTAGGTGTCTCAGTTTCAAAGTAGAGTTCCAGTATGTTACAAGAAATTAAAAATATATCAATTTCTCCAAGTCCTTGGATCAAAATGAATCTATTTATTCTCTTCACCTATAATCTAAAGAATTGCAAAGATAATGCCTTCTTAACTATAAGGAAAAAAAGACAGAAAAAGAAAAGTAAAAGGAAGGAAGGGGGAGATAATGGTTTTGAAGCAATATCAAACTTGATTTTGTTCCACCCAGTTGTGACTCCCAGCCCACTGGGATCACGTGGCCGGCTGCTGGGAGGGGAGGAGGGGAAGAGGCTGGATCACCCCTTGGGAAAGCTATTAAAAATGTCTCCAAGGATCGGCAGTTAGCAAGAGAGCGCAACGAAATTCAGGACTGGAAAGCACTTCACTCATTAATCGTGAGAAAAAGAGGAGGGAAAAAGCAAAACAAAAAAAGGGAGAGTCAAGGGCTGGATGCACAAAGATGAGGTCCCAAATCACAGACCAATTCCACCTTACAGACAAGCTGGATCCCTATAAATGCAAATTAATCATTATTTCTGGAACACTCTCTTGTCTTTTCACTGAGTACGTGCCCTCCTAGGTACCTTCTAGCACATCTACACCCTCTGGTTCAGAGTGAAATCATACCTCATGGGTCAACCCCCTTGCGGTAAAGGCAATAAATTACTTTATGAAGAAAAACGCTAATTGTCTGAGCCAAGGAGTGAAGAGATCAGCACTGAGCCTGCACTATGTGCCATTAACACAGCAGAGAGAGGTAAATGCAAATTAGCAGTTTTTTTAAACCGATTTACTCTTCATTCCTGAGACCACCTTACTTTCAGAGAACCAGTCAGCCAGATCTTTGAGCCAGTCTATCAGCTTCCTGAAACAGATACTGGCTGTACTCTATACCTGAATATTTAACCATAATCTCCCCAGGAATAGTCTCACCAGGGAAATACTAATTTGAATTTGCTTCAGCTGTAGAGTGTGTCCCTGGATTTGCATGTTGGCAATGCCATTAGTTTTCTACAAAGATCTCGCTAGTAGAAAACACAGGGGGTGGGGCTGCTAAGCTGACTGATGCCAGGTGAACGCTCCTGGATCTAGAGAGCTTTGTTTTGAAGATTTTTGCCCTTAATTTAATCAAAGTAAGCGAAGCAGGTTTTGAAGACTGGGAAGCTACATTGTCTACCCAGAAGGTCAGGGCTACCAAACATAGGGGTACTTAGCTCTCTGGGCTAAAGAATCTACATTGTCCCAGAGTGAACTTGCAAAGCTATTCATATTTCTAACCAACACCTACAATGATTCTCAAGAAAGGAAATTCAGATGGCCTGAGACCACTTCTTTCTCTTTCTTTCTTTCTTTCTTTCTTTCTTTCTTTCTTTCCTTTTTCTTTCTTTCTCTTTCTCTCTCTCTCTCTCTCTTTTTTGTTAGTTTCGCCCAAACAAGCTGTTTGAATCCCTAACACCATTCCCATCCCAGACTGAGAATCAAGAAGAGCTCATTGCATAATGTCTCCAACATCACTTTGTTTGTATTGGATATAGTAAAAGCTTCATTACTTATTAGCTATCTTTTTTTTTTTTTTGGTTGGGGGGTACTGTGGACTGAACTCACAACCTTGTATTCGCCAGTCAGGCGCTTATGCCACTGAGCTAAATCCCCAGCCCTAAGCTTCATTACTTAAAATGACTCTCCACATTTTCGGTTGCAGAGATTTGGCAGGAAGGTAAAAGCAACATCCAAGTTATAAAAACCTTAAAATTTATAGCAGTTGCCAAGTAGGGCTACACCCTGATGACTACAAACAAAAATCTTCCTCCAAAAGATGGCCCAGAATGTAGCTGCCACGGTCCCACACTAGGGCATAGCCAGGACGATCTTCATCCAAAGTCATGAATACAGAAAAGATTGTGCATAAAAGAAATCCTGGGGGCGTGGTGGAGGGGATTCTCCACATCTTCCCTTCAACTTCTAGGTGAGTATACACATTTTTTATAAGGAAAGTGTACTCATGAAAGGGTACGTGTGCATGTGTGGGTTTCTGGAACTCGAGAATGTTTTCTAGCATGATTCTTTCACTTTTCCCTACACACACGCTCAACTCCACATATCATCTTCTGTGAAACAAAACTGAAGAGTAAACATCAATGGCTCAAGGGGAAAATCTGTAAGTCAATCAGGGGCTTATGGATGAAAGTAACAGCTCGCTTAGAAATATGTACGCATACATACATATATATACACACATATGCATGCACATTCATGAATACATACACATGCACATGCAATATACATATACACACATAACATTCATGTACATGTTCATACACACATAATATATATACACATGCATACACAGTCATGTACATATCCATACATACATATATAATATACATACACACATGCACATCCATGTACAGATCATACACACACACACACACACACACACACACACACACAATGTCAGGTTGTACAGCAGAAGGACCAAGCTCTGAAGGAAGAAGAATGGAGTAGCTGCCTGCTGCTATCTATGGACCATCTTCAGAAAGTGGCTGGAAGAATATCAGCCCGAGACACTTCAGCTTCTGTGTCCGGCACTCTGTAATCCTACTCAGGAGAACGTGCCTCGTTAGTCTAGTTTGAAGCACCCACTGGCCCCATGGCTAGACTCTCTCCCCCAGAGGGAATGGACTCCCCCAACCGGAGTAGGAAGGAAAGCATTCTGCAAAGCCAAACCAGGCTGCTGTTACCAGAAGATGGGAGATGAAGCTGAGTCAAAGCCCCACAGCTGTCCTCTTTGACATCTATGCAAAGTCTAAGCGCTCCTACCAAATTGTTTATTTTTTCAACTTCTAGGGACAATTTTGGCAAAAAAATACAATTAATACTATTACCCAACATTCTGTGTTACAGCATCCCATCCAAAGATCCACATGACACATTCCAGGGTCTTATTAAAAAAGTTTAGGGCTCCAGATAAGTTGAAGTATAGTTTTCTAGTAGGCAGTGAGGATGAAATGACTCATCAGGTTTCTGTTCTCACCTGGGCAGCCAGGAAACTCAGAGCTGAGAATTTCAGTAACCGCTATCACTTTAGTTTGTTTTCAAATACAAATAAATCCCCTCTTTCATGATATAATTGGTGCTTGAGAGATTTAACTTTAGTCTTGACTTGATGGTATTTTATTTTTTATTGAAAGGTACTTGAAAATATTATTAATTGTTCCTTAACTCACCAAACACTAACCTCTTCAGAACCATATGGGGTCTCATGTGAATCTATGGGAAAACATAAGAAGAAAGAAAGAAAAATGATAGAGAGAGAGATATAGATACAGATACAAATAGTAAGAGAAAGTGAGCTGTATCTGAGTCTGATTATCATGTACAATAAATTTGAGAACAGTTTATCAATAAAGTTTTATTGAAGGAAAGTCAAATGGAGGAATAGCAGGCAACTCCTCCAGACCTGTACTTTGACACCTCCACCTCGTCCATTTCAGATGGAGCATGAGAGCCTTGGGGAACAGGGGTGCCCATCATCTGTGTTTCCAGGAAACAAAAGATGAGTTGAGGGTGGGAGGTCTTATACATTGGTTTCTAGCTCAAGCCACTGTGTGATTTAGTTCCAAGTACCCTGCCTGCTAAAAATGGTCAGAACCCTACAGCTCTGCAGGACACAGGCAGGGGTAAGAAGGGACAGACCTGGGAAGTGGACAGGAAGGGCAGGTCTGCTGGCCAGATGACCAGAGCACATCTACAAAGTGCTTTTGAGTGATTTGGGGTGGAAACAGGATTCTCTAATATGAAGTGGATATTTTCTGTTTCCTAAAATAGTTTTTTTTTTTTGAGATAAAGTCTCCCTGTGTGGTTCTGTCTGACCTTAAACTCACTATGTAACTGAGACTGGCCTGAACGTGCAGTGATTCTCCTGCCTCAGCCTCCTGAATCTGGGATTACAGGTATAAGCCACCATGCCCGGCTTGAAACAGCATTTAAATAGTTTGTCCTAGGTTGATAATCCATGAGGAAAATGTTGAAATCTATTCAATTAAAAGCCCTTTCGAACCTTCTTAACCCCCTCCCTTTCTGGAGTGATCTGTTCCGATGCTTGGCACTGTTAATCACCCAAAGGGCCCAACACCACAGAACTACGATGCTCAAGAACCTGGTATGAGAGAGGCAGGAAACTGAGATGTGCATTTAGTGAACAGTAGAAAGAGCCCCCGCTTCAGCCAGGAACCCTACCCATGTGCTCTGGGTTAGAAACCAGGGGGCTCTTCCTGGTCTTGTGCTCCTGTGTGTCCAGGAGAGAAGGGCCGTCTGTCCCCCCATTCTAACCACACAAAATCTAATACTCAGCTCCCCAAAGAGAGAGAGGAAGTGGCCTCCAGGGCCCTACAGGTGGGCAACCACAGCTGTGGTTAGAGAGCAATGAATGGTACTGAACAAAATCAGCTAGGGAATTGCCTATCAGTTTTTCCCCCAGAATTAGGGACCAGAACCAAGGGTCTCTGCTCTGAGCTACGCCTTTAGCCCGTTCTGTTTTTTGTATTTTGAGACAGGTTTGCCCAGTCTGGGTCGGAACTTGACATTGTTCTGCCTCAGCCTCCCAAGCAGCTGGGATTACACGTGTGCATCTCCACTCCCAGTTGTCTCGTTCCTTTCAGAGCCAGGAACCAAGGATCAGGTCCTCATTCACACACTAAATGAACTTAGAGTTTAGTTCTTGTGTTGGACAAAGAAGTAGCTGAGCTAGATCAGGACCCCCCACTCAGGGATCCACAGGGACCAGCAGGCTTGGAACCTGCCAAGTCAGACCTGGGACAGGTAGGACCCCACATCCGTTCCATCCAGGTGAGACAGGGGCTGCTCAGTGGTCACTATCTGTGAATCCAGACCTCTGGTCTGACCCTCCCATTTTTTGAGAAATTACCAAGTCCGGTTTCCCTTTTGCATTCCTCTAATTTTTAAATCCTGGAAACTAATTTTTAAGGTTTTATATACACTGAAGGGGCCAATGGAAACATTCCTCTAAGTCTGGGCCAAACCTCAGGCCCAAGGTTGATCAACCTAAAGGAGTTCCAGCTCTGTGGCGAAGCACCCCGCACTGTGGAGCACATACAGGAGTGAAGACCATCTTTTCCCCTCACTTGGAAACCCTCGAGGCCTGGTGTCTTAAAGGTTGCCTGAAGCTCTACACTAAGCAACCAGACTCACTTTGTTTCACCTTGGGCTTCCCAAAGGTAGTTAAAACCTGAACGCTTTGCAGCAAGACTCATAAGATCCTCCTGCTACACCCAGGCTCCTTGGAGCAGAATTTGGGAGACACCAGACCTCCACTGTCCACATGATCCACGCTTCTGCTTCTAGTTTACCTTGGGATCGAAGTAGGGGAAGGAGTTAGTATTTACTGACTCCCAAAGATGTTCCTGACAACAAATATGCTAAATTTTTGGCAGTCCATATACCTCAACTAACATTCGTAACAGCCAGGAGATAATGTGATTATGCCAGAGCTTTGGATCTGCTTTTATTACCCTGCAGGTTCCATGCTCGGGACCTGCAGGACACAGCTGCTTGAGCAGAATCAGGAAATCCACATAGCACTCAGCACCCGAGTAGGCGCGAGCAGGTGATGGCTTCGCTCAAAGTACTAACACACCGACAACCAGAGCCTGCACTTGAAAGTTGACAGCCAACTTTTGTGGGGCCACATCTGTGCCAGGGAAGATGCTCGGTGCTTGTGTGACACCCTCCACACTTCCACGACTTCCTTTTGTGGATGTGCTCCCTCAATCTCCTCGACATCCCAGTGTGCCCTGTTCCTGGATTTCCCGAACCTCTGCTGCTTCCCTCACCTTGGTCTATTCCTCCCCTCACCTCTGCAGTGAATGGGGTTAGGACAGAAGCCTGCACTTTATTCACCATTCTGGGTATCCTGGCCAGTCACAGCCTCATTAATGCTAACTATTCTCATAGTTGCACAGTAATATCTCACAGTGGTTTTCATAAGGACATTGAACATCTTATCATGTGCTTATTTTCCATCCATGTATTGCATTTTTCTTCACTGAAATTATTTGCCCTCCCTTTTTTTTTTAGAATGGGATGTTTATCTTCATATTACATTTTGACAACTTTATAATACTGGAGCCAAATCATTCATTATATATGTGAGTTACAAGTATTTCCTCCCAGCCTATGGGATGCAGTTGAAAAATAGGGTGCCATGTTTTATCATCATTCATTACCTTGACTGTAGTGATGTCTGTGTAGATGAACACAGAATTACAATGATATTCTGCTGCTGACGTCTAACAGTTATACTAACTTTACCCTCAAACCTCTGACCAATTTTTGGTTAATTTTTGTACACAGCATGAGGTATGGATAAAGTACAGATGCACCTCGACTTATAGTGACTTATGTTTTCGTAAACTCATCATAAATCGGAACTATCCTACCCCAACGATGCATTTAATACACCTAACCCACCAAACAGCATGGCTCAGCCTCGCCATACTTGAGTACGCTCAAATATTTACATCAGCCACTAGTTGGGCAAAATCACCTAACACAATGCCTGCTGTGTAGTAAAGTACTGAATATTTCATAACTTATTGAATACCATCCTGAAAGTAAAAAACAGAGTGGTTGTATACTTATGCTTTCACAACACTGTAAAGTTGAAAAACTGTAAGATCTTTATTTGGTGTTCTGTTGATACCATGACTGTTGCTTTGCATGTGGATATCCAATTACTCAGCATTGTCTGTGAAAAACACTATTATTCTTTCTCCAGTTGCTATGCTCTGAATATGTATGGCCCCTTTCAAAATTTACGTGTTTAAATCTTAACCCCCAAGGTGACAGTATTATGTCTTTAGGGATGTGGTTAGGTCATGAGGACGGCATCCTTATGGATGAAATTAGTGCCCTTATTCAACAGGCCAAGGGGAGTTTGCACCCTCTGTTCCATACAAGGACCCTGCAAGAAAGTGCCGTTTCTCTGAACCAGAAAACAGGCCCTCATAAGACAATGAATCTTCTAGCATCCCATATTGGACCCCCACTCTCCAGTGCTGGGAGAATAAGTTTCTGTTCTTTATAAGCCACCAGTCCATGTGATTTTGTTGTAGTATCTCAAGCAGACTGCGATGCCAGTGAATCACCATCTTTGTACCATTATCAAAATCACATAAAGGTTCTGATTGAAAGCAGAAAGCTCAAAAAAGATCTTCGCTGATAGCTACAGTGAGGCCATGCATATCCTTTGACTTGGCCATTCTACTCTTGGCAGTTCACTCTAAAGAAGCATAAGCACAAGAATGTAAAGATATACACACAAGGGAAAATCAAAAGAATGTGGACAAAATGCAAATACTCCTTCATAGAGCAGTGATTAAATAAATCGAAGTCTAGCTCTGCCACAAAACTTCATGCAAGTACTAAACAGAAGGAGCTAGAGCTACACGTATAATTATTATGCAGAAATGGCACCCATAAAACTCTGTAAAGTAGGGGGAAGCTTGCAGAGTTGAAATGCATGAGAAAAACTAAAATATGCATTTATATATTTGCATGTTTACAAAAGCCTAGGGGAAACTGTGGAGACCTAACCACTAACTAGATCATATGAAGATCACATGGATTTCCATCCGGGCAGAAGTGGGAATGAGGTAAGACCCAAGATTTCTTACTTATTTACCTGCTTTTAAATTGTCTGATTTGCAAATGCAACACTGCATTTCCCAATCCTGCCCACCCCTTGCCCTTGGATATCCAGCCTCCAGAACCACGGGACAATACATTTGTTACTTCAGCCCACAGCCTGTGGAACAGCCTATGGGAGCCCTAGGCAGTAAATAAACTGAGATATAAAGAATTTAAGTCCAAAAGCACAGCAGCTGCCCATCAGGACCAGGCCCCTCAGCTCACAGCCTCAGAGAAACTCAGGAAGGGGCCATCGTCCTACAGCACAGGTAGGCGGTACACAAGGAAGCTGCTCACACCGAGGAGAAGCCGGCCCGGTCTCCATGCCAAGGCTGCAAAGCTTGTGGTGGCTGTGGAACCAGGGTGTCTTCCTCAGCTCACAGTCACAGAGCAGCTGTGGCAGAGGGCTGGTCATGAACACATTAGCGTAGATCAGGTCTTGGTGACAGCAACGATCTGAGGTCCCTTTCTCCTAACTCTCCCTTCCTCTCCTGCTCCCAGGCACACCAGGGAGAGATGAAAAGTCAGAAAGTGGTTTAAAATCAAGTGCCTCCCCGCTCTCAGAAGCAAGAGCTGAAAGAGCTGCTCAGCAGTAATGCAAGCACCTTGACCACAGTGCACAAAGATGCAGTGGCCCCCAAACTCAAAAGACGGGCCCAGCTCAGCAAGTATTCTGACTCCCAAAGACACTTATTTCTGTCTTAAAAGCAAATTCCAAAATAAGAATAGGTTCTTCATAAAAATAATTTATAGCTTCCAAACGAAAAAAACACTAAACCCAATACAAGTAACCAACCCAAAATCCTATTATGCTGGCCAGTATGTTATTTTGCAATATACTCTTTCACCCACTGAAATATTTCCTGGCTGGGAAGAAGCAAATCACAGAGCCCCACTGCTACCCAGGGACATGGACAACCAGGATTGTTCTAAGGACAAAATCCTAAAACCTAGTCCTTTAGAGTTTTCATGGAGACAGACTCTGCTCTCCACATAAAATCCCTACTACAGGACACAAAAAGTGCAGTGTTTAAGAGTCAGGACCCTGTAGCCAGGGAGCTGGATGTGAGCCCCAGATCTACCTCCCAGGGTTGTCGGAGGGACAAATTAGTGCCAGGAACATTGTAAATGTTAAGTAAACATTGGCCGCTATCGTTAGTATTACTAATACTAGTAGTACTACAAATATAAGCATGTAATGAACTCTAGTTAATACTTCTTGCTCTTCTCTCTCCCTGAAATGGAAGTTGGCAAGAAAAGTAAAAATCAGCAATAAAACCTCTGGCAAAAGAGCGCACAGGAGTCCGCACCTCAGGAATGTAAGGAAACACTGCCTCCATGGCACTGACTTCAGTTCCTAAGAGTCACCTTCTATGCGACTCCCTCCCTGGACATCTGTATGATGAGAAAGCTGAACCCACATCCCGACCCTGAGGCAGGAACTAAGGAAGCGCTGGCTACTTCTGCAGCACGGACCATTCTCAGGATGACACTGACAGGCTTCTCCAAAACGGAGCCCCAAGTGATCAAGGTCACAGGGCTTTGACCCCCAGCCTCAGCCTACCTCACCCGCCCAGCTCATATCACATGTGCTATGTGACTCATTCAAAGCTCCACACTGAAGGACCTCTCACCATTAATTGGGAAGGTAATTATATTCAGTGGGTCACATCTTCTGTATGTGTGTGTGCACATGCATGCATGTATGCGTGCACGTGTGTGTGTGCCTGAGTGTGTGTGCCCATGTGTGTTACTGGAGATTGAACCCAGGGTCTTTGCACTGAGCTACATCTCCAGCCCTTTTATTTTTTATTTGAAACAGGGTCTCCCTAAGTAGCTAAATCCTCCAGGCTGAGCTGCAATTTGTGATCCTCCTGCCTCAGCCTCCCAGAGTGCTGGGATTATTGGTATGCACCACCAAGCCCAGCTATGCCTTCTCCTAAGAGTGAACAGAGATGATGCAAGTGAGGAGAAAAACACAAGTTAGTTGAGTCTACTACTAACACACAGGTGCTGGCTCATGTAGCTCAAATAGGTTTCTTCTCCACGGTAGACAAAAATGATGAAAATTATCATCACATCAGAAAATAAAATAATATTAAACCCAATCTGAAACAAGGCTATGTATCCTTTAAATTTACAAAACTGCCTTTTTTTCTCAAGAAGCACTTCCCACCCACCTAGACCCAGCCTGCTATTTGGGACCTAGCAGATGCACAGCAAAGATATGTGCGAGAGAATGCAGGAGCTCAGACGTGAGCCCAAAGCTCTCTGTCCCTAAGGTGACCAGCGTGCTCCCATGTAAGGAGCACCAGCGTGGATCCAGTGCTCTGCAAAGTGGTTGTCTCTATTTCAAAAAACAGGGAAAGTAAAGTTCAGAGAAGTTACAAAACTGTCCTGAAACATGGCCCGTAAGCAATGGAGTTAAAATTATTTATGAAGGGACAGATTTGCTTTTCAGTTATTTTTTAACCAAATGACACTCGATTCTGGAAACAACCTGACTAGTCAATAAAGTGTTTACTGGAACTTCCCTTATCAGAGTTAAGCCTCATTGGCTTAACTCTGAACCTACTAATGTACTGTGATGGCTGATCACTAATTAGCAGCTAAATTGGGATCAAAATTTGTTTTTTCACTAACATATGATGATAGTAAACCAATTCCACAGAACTTTAAGGAAGTCTCTGAATAAAAGCCTCGACTGTTTCTCCTGGTTCTACTTATATAAAGCCTCCGCTTAGATTTGTGCCCACTGGGGACTTCGAGAAAGCACACTGCAGTCATTGAGTGTTTCTGGGCTGGTTTTATTTGCTGACCATCACCGAGCCCCAGGACCACTGCTATTCATAGAGTGAAACATTTCTGTAGAAGGCAGCCTGATCTCCAGTAGCTTCGGGGCTAAAAGACTACTGACTCTGCCGGACTCTAGCCAGGCCCCGTTTACACAGCAGCCTGGAATCAGAGTGCAGGGAGGGGAGGAGAGAGCTAATCTGGAACATCAAACAAAATGCAAAAGTGGCTGAACCCTGGCAGATAAGCCAGTACAGTCAACAAGAAACAACCGTTAGGCAACCGTAACCAAGGGGCAGAGTTTTCTCCAAAGCTAGCACTTTGCAAAGTCACTTGGTTGAGATTTTGCTGACAATCTTGGAGAAAAATTCAATGATGTAAGGCAGCATTTCAGTGAGACTAAGGCCGCCAGTTAATGATAACTCCTAGTATTTGTTACAAACCATAAGGCCCAGGACTTGGTGCCTGCTCAAGAACTGAAAAGACACAAAGGCCTCGCATGGGTGGGTTGGAAGCGTGTGCTTTGGTCAGAAGGGGCACCGCTTCTAAGTTCCTTTTAAAGTTCTCCAACCTCCCCACAACACCATGGTTTCTCTGAACTTGGGAAGATCAGACCTGATGAAGCTTGATTACCACCTTCCTGGTACCTTCTGTGGTCTGCAGTTTGGATAAATGTGCACCAGTTAAAGTGGATCTCAACTATGTCGCACCTCTGTATGCTCAATAGGATTGATAGGCTCAGTAGGAAATGTGCGTCAATAAGAAAATTGACAGATTTCCTTAGCCCAAGAGATGGCCACTGTTCTCACCCCATGTGCTCAGGGCCACAGCACCAATGCAGAGCATCATATCCCATTTCGTGTCATCCTTCCTCATGACAGTGTGGCGGTTAGGAAGGAAGAGTTGGTGCCAAACCACTGAGGTCAAATTCTGGCTCAGCTCATTCCTTGCTCCTTGACCCCGGCCAAATCACTTCAACTGTCTGGCCTCTGGTTTCTGTATCTATCCAGTAGGATAACAAATGGTCGTGGGAGGTAAGTGAGCTAGATGACTCAACCACAGCTCCCCAGTACAGCGTCACACATGGAACATGCTCCGTAAGAGGAGGCTGTCGGTAGCCCCCAGACCTGCCTCTGTACCCCTCCTGTAGGTTGGGTATCCCCAGAAATGTGTCAGATTTACCAGTCTCCTCTCCGCCTGATGAGCCACTTCTAATGGTGTCCAGCTGACGTGTTAGAAGGTTCTAAAGTCTCACTCTCAGGGGACCAGCGAACCTGGCTTAATAACAGAGAGGTGAATCTAGAGCACTCCTCACTCAGAACCAAGATGAAATCTACCAGATAGGACAAGACAGGGCAAAGGCAAGCTGGAAAAGCACTCTCGCCTCTGAAGTCCTTCAAATAACACTTCAGAGCCTCAACCTCTTCATGAGCCAAACGTTTAAAAAAGGACACAAGAGAAAAGTCCTCAGGAGATGATTTCCATCCTGTGTTTCCTCCTTTTGCGCTCTTTGTGAAATGCCAATGCACGGCCACTGGCTGGAGAAGAAGCAGAGAGGAAGAAGAGGAAGAAGAGGAGGAAAAGGATAAGGAAGAAGAGGAGAGGGAAGCAGGGGTAGGGGTGGGGAGGGACATAGTCCTGGAGAAGGAACCAAAACCCAGCTTCAAGGATAAAATGCTTTACATTTTCTGGATCAGCCAGAGGAAAAACTAAAATACTGGGAAAAGCAGGCAAATGATTAAATTGGAACCTTAACAGACTGCATCATGAAAAAGAGGGGTGTATACAAGCTCATCCATGATTAGCATTTGCTACACTATATTTCTCATCCATCTCCACCACCAGTTCCACTCCAACCTCTTAACAAACATACTACTAAGGAAATGACGGCTCCCTTCTTTATGAACTCAGTCTGTTTCGTTTTCCTGTTCTTCTCTTTTCCCGGCCTCAAGAAAAAGAACCTGGGAGCTCACTGGAGATATTTGGTCTGGGAAAATACGGTGCTTACCTCGGCCCACCCAAAGTAACAATTATTAGGAAATTCATGCACATTTTAAAATATCAAGGCCAGAAGGAATCGCTATCAAAAAAAAATAGTCTTTTTCTATTGAAAAATCCTCTTCACTTGTCCGAAAAGAGCCTGTTTCAAATCTGCTTCTTTAAAAACCTATAACCCTCCAGAGTCCTTGAACACACGCACACCAAAAGAAAAAAAAAAAAAAAGAAGAAATAAATTCTGCAATGCTGAGCAGAAGGTGCAAAAGGGAGGAATTCATATTAAGTTGGGGTGGTGATTTAAGTCTTCACATTCCTTTTGATCCTATTACATTTTAACGGCAGAAGCTCCCAGCGAGGGCCAGGACCGACGCAATCCAAGTTTTAACATTCAAGGGAGCAGCTGAAGTTGCCGCAGCTCCTGGGACTGAATGAGAAATTACCCAGCTCAGCTCTGCTCAGGGCAACAGGTCCCTTCCCGATGCTGGATTTGGGTCAAAGAACGGAACCTCCAGTCAGAAAACATCAGCATCAGTTTCTGTCTCCCAAACAGGGATAACGATAATCAAATCTGATCAAAGATACCATTTCCTTAGCGTGGGAACCGGCTGCACACTCAAAAGACACTCAGAGGTGCCCCTGGGGTCCGGCAGGAGCAGAGTTGTGCTGCACTCCCAGGCCCCTGAGTTCTTCTGAAAGGAGCTAACCCCATCCATTAGGAAAGGATGTGGTTCTTTTCTTTCCTCGCCTTGTTTCCTAGCTATTTCTACAATCCCTTGATTCCTTGGTCTTACTAGGATACTCTGGGAATATTTCCTTGAAGCATTTTCTTCACTGGAGCTCACCTCAATTAAAATGTTTATAATAAAAATTAATAAGGAAAAAATTAACTAGGTCGGAAAGAGTTGCAGGAGGAGGGCGGGGCTTAACATTCTCCTAGGAGTCGCGGACTATTCTCCCATCCAGCACCCTTGGCACTGCCCTGGCTCCAGGATGGTGGGCTGGTCACTAGGCACAGGGTCCCCCACACGGAGGAATTGGAAATGTACGCTGCTATCTGATTGTTCCTTCAGGGCAAAAAGAGGAAGAAAAAATATCCCGGGCAGCAAACAGAGACTGTGTGTGACAACCGCACGGAGAAACCACAAGGAACATAAATAAAATATTATTACAAGCGGCTCAGTCAGCACCTCACCCTCCACAGCAAAAAGTCCCCCAGAAGTAAAAAAAAAAAAAAAAAAAAAAGTAAAAACATACAAACTGTGTTTTCACAGAGTCCAGTGGCTGTTTGGGAAGAAGCCATGAGGATCTTTTCCCCGCCTTTGGCTCACTTTTATAATCTCAAGGCTCAAAATGTGTTTTTAAAGGAGAAACGGGTTCCCTGTCTGATTTAAATTTGGAGACATGAAGGAGAGCCCGTGTCAGTAGGAACCTTCCAAGGGTGACTGAATCTCAGTGGTAAGCCCTGCTTACTGGAGTTTTCAAAAAGCTCAAGTCCCAGCTCCTCCAGCATGGCCCCCTAAAACAAAACAAACACATTGCAAATGCAAACTGTAATACACCAGGCCCACGCCAAAACACACATGTGCACATTTCACAGAAGAGGGGGAGATATTCAGCCTAGGAACCATCACCCTGGGGGACGGGAGCCAGGGTTCTGCCTGCCAAGCCTCACAAGCTCCAGAGAGAACTGGACCCGTGAGTGAGACAGGCAGCAGGAATGATTTCAGGAGACTAGCTACAAACTCCCCCCAGGCAGTCACCAGGCCCTAAGACCTTCTCAAGGGACTGCGACCCCTTCTCTGTAAGGACCTCTTTGCTTCAACAGCTGCTGCCTGCACTGGCACAGGGAGCCACTGCCTGCCCTCAGTTACTTGGCTTCGCTGGAATCAGATGCACGCTTTGCACTGCGGGGGAGCTGGAGGCCACCACAGGTATCTGGCCCCCTCGCCAGCACACATCCGCATCACCTTGCGCCCGTCACCGTCAGGAAACTGTTCACTCACTGCTCCACTGCCAAAGCGCCTGGCTCGTGTTTGTGTCTGTAGTGCTTGAGGCCCGAGGCAAACAGCCTGGTATGTCAGGCTCTGTTCAAGAGAACATGAGCCCCACACAGCGTGGCCCAGGGAGTCTTGGAAAGGAGTTTGAGTATCTGCTCCAGCTAAACGCAACGCCCCCTGCAGGTCAGTCCTCAGTAGGGACTGGTAGGCCAAACTGGCCTTGCCTAGCACAGAGGCACTGTGTTAGGGGCTTGGAATGTTCATTGAGAAGCGGCCCAGGCCAGCCAGGGCTCCTGGATTCATGCTCCAAGTCTGCAGACATAGGCAGCCTCCAATGGTGCTCTAACCGTTAAGCATTTCTCCAAAGTTTACTACGGAACAACATGACTCGGAGCCTGACTAAAGTTTACCTTCGGGGTTCCCTTGAGAATAGGTGCTACCTCTGGTGACCAGAAGGCCTTTATCAAACTTTGCAGTCAGGGTGGTCCCATGGCCCAAGTGTCACCAAAGGAATCTTCCTGGGAAAATACCCCCTCTCGTTTTGACCCACTCCCTAGCATCACTCACTACCAAATCCAAGGCAGGCTGCCTGGCGGCTCCAGGAGAGAGCAGGGTGACACTTTCAGGGGGGCTTCCCAGGGTACAGCCACTCCTGGCTAAACTTAACTTCTGACTTTGGAGCATCCAGAAGAGCCTGGATTCAGGGCAGAGGAAGAGCCAATGAGAAACAGGAAAATAAAATAACATAAGTAGCACACCATGACCAAGCCAAACCAAGCTTGACATATCCAAATTATATTGGCAAATGGATGCTTTCACAAATCATTTGTTCTGTCTTTCCCACAGACAGAAGTAGGGGGCCGGGGGAGATATCTGGATTCAAAAAAAACCTTAGCCCCAGACCAGTAAATTGTGTCAGTGGAATGCAATCTAAATTGCAGCTCTGAAAGTCTAAGGTGATTTACGCCAACAGGCACACAAATACCTCGGGGCCAAAAGTTGTAACGCCTCAAAGCAGCCTGCCCCCCTCACTTCGTCATCCCCGTCCCAGAGCGCAGGGCCACAGCTGAGCTGAGCTGACATCGCCGGCTTCCCATGCATGCATCTTGCAAGAGCCTGCGGAACAAACGCTGGCAAGTGGGCACAGGCGCCGCCTGGGGCCCGCAGCCAGCCGGGCACCTCCTCCTCCAGGCTGGCCCCCGACCTCCAGGGTGCCTCTTACCTGCAGGCGTTCCGTGGCCGGCTGCCACATCTTCCAGCCGTGGGGTCTGGCCGCGGAGACGCTGGCTAGACTCTGTGGATCGCGTGGGGAGGGGTGAGGAGCTGCGGATCCCGCGCTCACATCTGGGGTCAGGGTCCGCGGGACGTGCGTCCTGGCGCCGGATGCCGCCGGGTGGGCGCGGAGGGCTGCGAGCCGGAGGAGGAGGCGGCGGCGCTGCGCTCAGCCGCCGGCAACTTGTGGGCACGGCCGCGCCGCTATCCTGGCGCAGCTGCGAGGATTGCGCAGCTCCGCCCGGGCCGGGAGCGCACGGCGGTGGCGGCGGCGGGGCCGCTCCCTCCTCCGCCACCCCACCCTACCCCCGCGCCCCGCCCGGACCTGCGCGCTCTGAGCATGCCCGGGGCGGGCTCCCGGCCGCTGGGTAGGGGCGCAGGGCCGCCGCGGCCCCCGGATCCCGGCCAGAGGGGCGCGGAGGCCGGAGCCCTGGCACCCCGCCCCCCATGGTGTCTGGCGGTGGGGACAGACCGCGGGAGAGAAAGGACCTGGGGACTGAGAGGAGGTGGCTTAGTGAAGAAGCCAGCACACCGGTCGGTCCTAGCTTCCAGGGCTGGGATCTGGAAGCGCCTGGGATGTGCTGGGGAGATGCCCCACGCCTTCCAGCCGGGTTAACTGAGCACCTATTACGCTCCAGTCCTTTGTGGGTTCTGAGCATATTGCGGAGGAAAAACTGTGCTGCTCCTCTCCTGAGCTCACCTTGGGGGTGAGGCCGTGGGCAAAGAGGCGACAAGCTAACTGGTGTGTGGGCAGTGGTGATAAATGCAGGGAAGATAGTAAAATAAGACCAAAGTGCGAAGCAGGGAAGAGGAGAGCTTCTTATAAGGGCCCAGGAAAGGTCCGGAGAGGAGAGGGGACTGCCAGGGAGGGCGATTCTGCCCAGGGGGAAGTGGACAGTACAAGACCCTGAGACGCCCTGAGCCCCTGCCTACCACTGCAGGGCTCTGAGAACCCAGAGAAGCCACGCGGGGAGCCAGGTCCGCAGGCTCCGTGAAGTGCTGGCCAGCCCGCATGGAGGGGTTCACTCTCCTGTGCACCCTGGCTCTCCCACTCGCTGGCCAGGTTGGCAAGATAAGTGTTCCAGTCCCACCGCCAGGATGGAACCAGTGAGGGCCTGGGGTGTGGGTGAGCTGTCCATGTCACGGCCTGCGAGTGGATGCCTTTGGGCAGTTCTCGCCCCTAACTGCTGTGAGCACAGCCACAGGGAAGGCAGGGCAGCCCTGTGGGCCTGAGCCTGGAGCAGCTGAGCCGAGTCCAGAGGGCTGATGCAGGACACAGCGAGCTTCCGGGAGGGAAGGAGTGTGTGTGTGTGTGGGGGGGTGACAGGACCTCACAGCCCCAGGCTCCTGAAAGGAACAATCCACGCCACACACGGCTCCCAGAGCCACACAAGAGAGGTTTAACAGCTGCCCTGATCCTGGAATCAGACAGAGACTTTGGGCAGCATGGCCACTGCGTCCTGCCACCCATCAGGCAAGCCCAGGACCTTCAGTGTCCCTTGGAGCCTTTAGCAGAGCCACTAAGCCACCTCTGAATAGCTGACCTGTCTCCTCAGATGCCCACAGGATCCTCCCACCACCTCTGTGTCCCAACTCCGGGCCCTGAGTCTTGCTCCAAACCAACTGATCATTAAATCCCTTGTGCGAACTACTGTGGTCCCAGCTGTGCCACCCAGACTCGGGTGCTGCCCGATGTGATCTCTGTGTGAATCGATTTTCTTTTCCTAATAGCTCATCCTGCATACCTCTGTCACCTAGAAAAGTCCTGATGAAAACAGCAGACCTTGCCGGCCCCCTTCTCCTCTTACATCCAATCCCCAAATTAAATAAGACGCACTCTATTACAGAAATCTAGAAAATCCAAATGCACATATTAAACCCCTCCGCAAGCTAAAACAGGAATCATCAGTTGCCAGGGAAGTCTTTAGACCGAAGCTTTGAAGCCATCCTCGGCGCCACGCTTCCTTGGAAGAGTGACTTTGTTTTAAATAGCAGCGGGATGAGATAACAGCCTAAATTCACATTGTGCCAGAGCGTTAAATCCTGTCTTCTCACCTCAGAGTGTAATTAATTGTTATGACTCAGTGGCACAGCTCTGAGTCGGGAGTATAGGGCTATTTAAAGAGAAAAGGCTTCTGCTCTGGGGAGATGGGGAGTCACAGGTCCTCCTTTGCAAACAGCTCTGTTGAAGTAAAGAACGTGTTTAAATTCACATGACACCCCTGTCCCGACTGTCTTGAGGCCTCCAATCTGCAAACCAGGGGCGAGAAAGGGAAGTCACAGGTGGAGGCCGGTGGGAGGTGGTGAAAGGGACAGCTTCTCAGCCCTGGGTTTTGTTCTGGAGTTTTCCCATTCAGGAGGAACCTGCCCTGGAGGGTGAATGAAATGGAGACACCTGCTGGCTAGAGGTAGGACGTGCATCTATTCAATGCCTTCCCGCGCGGCTCTGTGATGTCTGTTCACGCTTCCTGGTGACTTGGCAAGGTGAAGGGGTAGTGAGGAGCAAAGAACCACTCTTGAAATAAACAGGAGGTGTTTGGCTGCTGTGAATAGCAGCTTTCGGTGGAGAAGTGTGTGTCTAACTTCATGTACTTCCTGTCTTATAATTATCTAAGCAGGTCGAATCTTGTTAACACCATTTCAAGGAAAATGACAAAGGAAAAAGGAATAACAAGGTCTAGATCTGTTACAAACATCACATTTAAAAAAATAATTACAGCCAGCTCTAGAAATGTTACTTAGGCAGACTGAATCAAATTCATGGTTCTGAGGCTTAGTATACACAACCCAGATACACAACTCAGAGTCATGGTGAATTGGATTAGGGTCCAACACATCCAAGAAATATTAAAATATTATCTAACCATGACAGAGGATAATTACAAAGCCATGGTAATAAATGAAAAATGCTTATCATACAATTATGGAATTACAGTTTTTTAAACTAGGCTAAAATAGGCATGGTTTTAATACATATCAAATATATTTGTCTCTATAAATATTGGAAAGGAACTAGCTGAATCCTGGCCTTCTAACCGGTTACCTAAGAGAGAACTGTAGCAGGTCATTTGCTTGGTCAGTTTCAGATTTTCCAACTGTGAAAGTCTGGTTGTGTTACCTGATACTAAGGTTATTGAGCACCGTGAAGGAGTTAACGCATGTAGTACGCTTGGCTTTCATACAGGAAGTGGAAAGCATAATTCTGTCCTTGTTATTTTTTTCATTTTAATTACATGCTTCATTTTAACTTCATTATTTCAAAATTCTTCATTTTAATTCGAAATAATCGCATTCTTGCAAAGTAGCCCATGCTTTCCTCTAGTTAAGTCATTTCCATTTGGAATATTTGTAGATTTCACTGATCCGATTTAGTTTCTCCAATAAAAGTGACAGCCCATATTAAAGCTCACTTACAATTCTAATTTAAGCAGATGGTCAGCAAAATGTATTATGGTTGTATATTTAACCCAGTGAGCACTAGAAAGCCCTTCTACAGTGGCATTCCCCTTATTTAAAAATCATCAAAACAGTTGTAGGTAAGCGTTATTGGGAAGTTTGAAAATTCATTAGGCCCTTTAAATATCTCTGTAGTGACAGAGCCACCAATAGGTGTTCCCATGAGGTGACAGGCGTGTACTGAGATGTTAAGGTGATCCTTTTCCTCCCTTAGAAGGGAATCTTCACTGGTCATCCCTGCAAATGTGGTTGACAAGTAAGTGACGCAGTCTTAGTCAATATGCACCTTGTGACCCTCCTGCTCGCAATTCCCTCATTCTGTCCCCAGCTTTACCTGTGTGATAAATTATTTGCAAAGATGTACCTCTCCCCACATTCCCATGCCCCCTTGCACCATTACTGCCTGTATCTCTCATTTCGAGGTGGCATCTGTCCACACTCCTCAGTCTTCACCGGACTTGGGACTTACTTGATTGACACAATGCGGCAGACAGGACATGGCAGAATCTTCAAGTTTTTAAGACACAAAAGACCTGGCAGTTCTGCTCTCATGCCCTCGGACTATGAGACCATCCCAGAAACAGGCCCTGGCCAGACTCTGTGTGATGAGAACCAAGAAGACAGGCCAGGTCCACAGCTCCAACCCACAGTGGGGTGTATGGGGCTGCTCCCCTCAGAACCCCTAGCTCGACCTGCTAGGAGATAGCGGCAGCATGGAAGACCCCAGCTGTGACAGTCTAAAACAGCCAAAGTCATCACTCCAGAATCATGAGCACAGAATACAGATTTGTTTTTAGCCCTTTAGTTTTGGAATGGCTTGTAGGTGGCTGTAGGTGACAGATACAGAAAACATCACTAAGTGTCAGGTTTTTCCTATTAAACATCACACCCATCTCTCCCTTTCCTGCCATGCAGTGTGTTGGCAGTGGCACCACAATGAAGCTCATGAGCAGGGCATAGTGGCACACACCTGTAATCCCAGCATGCTGGGAGTCTGAGGCAGAAGCATGGCGCGTTCAAGCCCATCCTGGGCTGCTTAGCAACTCAGCAAGTCCCTGTTTTGAAATAAAAAGTAAAAAAGGGCTGGGGGTGTAGGCTGGGGGTGTATCTTGGTGCAAAGGTGCTGGATTTTCCAGGACCAAAGAGGGGGAAAACAATAACCTTACAGTGTTTAGCATAAATGCTTGTTTCCCTTTTTCTTTTGGAGGGAGTGTTACTTCTGCTTTCCTAGTTTCCTCATCCACACATCCTTCTTAATCTTTGTGTAATAAAACTCCCAAGTCACAACAGTACATTTTCTAGTAGTGCTCTCTAAAAGAAGATGGCAGGTGGGCTGGGCACCGGTCATGCTATGCACAAGGTGAAGTTTTTCCTACCATAACGTGCAGTGACCAGAAGGTCATCTGCTCTTTACAGCCCTTCTCACACTGTCCAAAACCCCATCCACATTCTGCCCATTCTTCTGGATGGGTAAATATGGCTCTTGTTCCAATCAGAGCTGGGGAAAGTGACAGCCAACTAGAGAGAGTCACCTCGGTCTGTCCTCTCTGCGGTTAGCCCACAGAGGGGCTTTGTCATTATTCTCCTCCATACCATATTCTGATCCATTAATTGGCTCTGTGATCCCAAATTGTACACACTAGGACTTGTGAGAAGCTATGTCTTATGCTGTCTCCGCAGCCCATCTGAGCGCCATCTGAGCTGATTTCACACAAAAGCCCATCTTCCTTGGCTTCTATTTTTTCTCTCCTTCTTACCACTTCCATTATCAAAGCCAAGAATTACTTGTTCCCAAACCTACAGAAATATGCTGGGCATAACTTACAGAAATTGAGTTGTCAAGAAGAAAATATCTCCATGATGAGAAAGATGCTTCTTGATTTCCGTTAGTCTTGGCCTAACTCAAAACCGCCATGTACAGCTCTACAGTGCAAAACCCATGCTCTGAGCATGACAGTCCTGGCTGGCTGCCTTCCCCTGCTCTCCCTTCAGAGATTCACAGGGCGATTCCAGTGCACAAATCATAAGGGAGTGGCACAGTGGAAGTCAGTGGCCATGTGGATGAAAAACCAGAGTCTTTCTCTATAACAAACTGTACTTGTTGTCACCAGTAGAGTGTTGGCTGTATATTCTGTGCTTTGGTTTTACTGGTCATACTGTAAGAAGCAGAAAAAAAAAGAACAAGAAGTCATTAATGACCTCTTGAAGGGCAGGCCCTCTCAGGGTTTGTCAGTAAGGGATGTTAAAGGACACCATCTAGTCCCCCCTTTCAGGACTTCTGAGTTCATTTTCTCAGCAGTCAGGAACATTGGGCAATTCTGAGTCGATGTCTGTCTGTCAACATTGCCTTCAGCCAAAGGAAGCTGTCTCGCGATGGTTACACTCCCTCTCTTGATACAGCTCACTTCCAAAGACTCACCAGTGTGAAATACAGTCTCAGTGGGGGACATTTGTAGAGCTCTTATGCTCAAACGTCTTCTATCCGATCAGCCAGCACTCATCACAGGTGCATTATAATTCAGCTTCTCTTCCTGTACAAACCTGCTTCTGCCACTTGCTTCCAGACACCTAAGTGAAGATTTGGAAGCTAGACCACCCACTGGATGTCAGGAGGTAGAATACTGATCACCTCTGAAAGGCACAAGTGAGGAATTGAGGTGAGATATAAATGAAAGCGATTTGCTAATGGGAGCAGTGTCTCACGCAGGCATTAAAGGCTTAGGGGAAATAATAATTATATGGATTATAGAATCAGATGATTATTGCTGGGTGCAATGGATGTGTGGAAGCAACAAAAAAGAATGCTGCTGATGTCTAAGCTGAAATATGAAAACCAGGGTGCCCCATCAAAACACATAGAGAGACTCATCTCCTGCAGCTATAAAGTGCACAAAACTGAGGGCCAGGTCTGAGACTTGTTATACAGACTGTAGCACTCCAGAAAAGATCAAATCCCTACTCTCGTAGGTTCTGTGTCAAGTTCAAGACCCTTATCAGGTAGAAGTGAGAACCTGGGGCTTGGGTTGAGAACACAGACCGATGCCCATGGAAATTGTGCATTCTCAAATTCCTTGATACTTCTGAACCCAGAAAAGTGGCCACGCCACTACTCTACCAAGAGAAGGCACCTTCCCCCGCCTTCATGAAAATGCATCAAATGTTGCTTTGCAAGATAACTATTTTAACATAATTGATTCCTACAGAACATTGTACACAACAAAAGCAGAACACATATTCTTTTTAAGTGCATGTATTTACCAATACAGACCGCAAACTGCTCCATAACACAAGGATCACTAACTTTACAATAACTGAAATTAATGGACAAGCAATAGGAAAAAAGACAGAGAGAGGAAAAATTATTGTAATCTAGCATGGGCAATGTATCCAAACGTGTACCTTGACTTAGTGTAATTGTCTTACATAAATTTACATGTTTTTTAGTCTGTTATTCTGGTGGTTAATCTATATTTATAATAATAAAGTTGATAAAGACATGAAACAAAAGACTGATACTGGCAAAAAGAGTGCTGAAATAAAAGGGGACAGAGGAGAAGGGGAAAAAAGAATTGAAATGTGTTGTGTACGTTTACCAGTTCCCCAAAGTGAATGTAATTGTGTATTACTAAACATGTATAACTAAATTTTTAATTAAAAAATAAAAGAACTGGAATTGTACAAAATGTGTACTCTAACTTCAAGAGAATAAACTTAGAAACTAGTTACAGAGAGAAGTCTTGGGAAAACCACTAGTAGCTGAAACTTAAACTACAAATTAAATAACCTGTGGATCAAAGAAGAAATCACAAAAGAAATTTGAAATGTTTAGCCATATGTAGAAAAGAATCTCAGACATATTTAGAAAAGAAAAAAGGAAAAAAAAAACAGTTATCTAAGCTACTCCTTAAAGAATCTAGGAAGAAAAATAATGGGATGACGGATTTTCCAACATTGCTGCTTAAAATATAAAATCTCACTACTATTTCAGAAAATGGTTTAGCAGTTTCTTATAAAGTTGAACATATGCTTATCATATGACCCAGAAATCTCACTCCTAGGTATTTACCCCCCTAAAAATGAGAACATATGTCCACACAAAGATAAAAGTATTTATAGTAACTTTATTCATTGTACACCAAACTAGAGATAACCCAAGTATGAATCAAAAGGTAAGTGGCTAGAGATCTTGTGGCATATCCTTATAGTGGAATACTGCTCACCAGAAAAGGGATGGAGACACTGGCACATGCAACAGCATGGCTCAGTTTTAAAAAGGCAGTGTTCAACAAAAGAAGTGACAACAATATATTGTATAATAAAACTATAATACTATATACCATTAATATCAAATTCTAAAAAATACATAATGTACCTGTAGAAATATAGTGAAGAATTTTAGTAATTTCTTAGAGTTAGAAGTAGGTGGAGGAATCAAGTGGTGATTAAATACAAATGAACATAATGAAGCTTTCAGGGGATAATGGAAATGCCCTATTCTTAATGATGGTGAATCAGAACTCATTAAATTGTGCACTAAGGACACATGCATTTTAAAAGTTCATGTTTTAAAACCTTTTTAAAAATGTAATACCTGTGTCCAATTATTTCTGACTCCACTGCCAACAGATAGGCAGCCAAGGACAAGGTTGATCCTGCTACATAGATCCATGCATCATCATGTGATGTAGAGCTTTTCCACACACATGAAGACATAGGACAATACACTCTGGCACCCACGTGATATCCAGGGCTATCTCCTAGAACTCCTTTGCCAAGGTTTAACAATGAATAGATAAATGCAGCAACTATGGTCTGAGAAGGTCATAGCTGTAGCGATGTGATGGCCTGGATCATCCTACCAAGTAAGTCACTAAGACTAGCAGAAGTTGAAAAGAGTAAACAGGTAGTAGAGGAAGATGCTAAATACTGGCTGGTCTGTGACTCCAGCTGCATTTATGAGACTGCATTTTCACCCTAGTACTTTTATCTTGCAAGCATCTTCAGGAAAAGAGACCTATAGGAACCTAAAGGTGCCCCTCTTTAAGGGATGAGCCAGGCAAGGGGTGGACTGTGGTGGTCACTGGACCACACAGATGCCTCTTTATTTATCCTTGAACTATGGTTATTGACTGTTGAATGCTCATTGCTGAGTCCCATCCAGGGCTTTGCCCTTGGACACAGGAAGCTGACTTGCACAAAGTTATCCCCCCTTCCTGGTGGGTAAAGACTTGTCTCAATGATTATAAGAAGTAATACATGTTAAATTGTGAAAGTTGAAAATACTGAATATCATCAAGAACAAAATATATAATTTTTAGAAACTAGTCATGCAGAGAAAACTATTTTTAACATTTTGGCATGCCCCTTTCTAAGCAACTGAATAAACAGAAAAATAATTCTTATAAATGTATATACTTTAGATTATACTATATAGTCACACATTGATGAATGATGGGCTTACAACCTAAGCAATGTGTCATTGCCAGTTTTGTTGCTGCACCAACATTGTGGAATGTACTTACACAAATCCAGATGGTACAGGTCCATTATTCAAAGATATCTCTTGATGCAATCAGGTAGTCTGATGCTTAAGGACTCTCCCAAGGGTAGGTAGCAGGTAGGGAGAAGCCAGCCCAGTCCCCATGCACATGCAAGCTGCCATTGGGTCTCTCCTACAGGTAAACAGCACAGGCAAAGAGAAGAAGCAGCCAGCCCCTCCTCTATAAGCCTGTCGGCCACCATCATCTTCAAGGACCTGCAGCCAGCATGGGCTAGAAGAACCAACCAGCCATGCTTTGGAGAAGCTACAAGTGTCTGAAGAAGTCTTCCTTGTACCCCACTGCCTCCCCAGGAAACTGGGTTAGGAGAAACCTCCAGGTCCCTGACCCAACCCCCACACCATGGATGGGTAACCAATGTGGGAAGTGCCTGGACACCACCACCTGCTTGTCCAGAGGAACCCAGGAAAATGTCAAAACAAAAGGGCAAAAGACAATCTCTGACCTCCAGCCCAAACACAACAAATCTAGGAGACATGGACATGAAAGAAAGTAGAAGTTGCACACCTGAAATTTCTGGGATGATGGCAACTGAAGTAAAGAAAGTACTTCATGACACCATAAAAGAAATTAGATCAGAAGTAATATCTCAAGTAAAAGAAGAAATGTAAAACCCTCATAAAAGGTTTGCTGAGTGTATCTAAAAAAGACATTGATTTAAAAAAAAAAGAGGAGCATAGCAGAATGAGGGAAACCTTAAATGAACAATGTAGAAAAAAATTGGAATGCATGGAACAGACTCAAAAAGACATCTGGGAAATTAAAAACTCCTTGAAAGCTGGCAAAACCACTTTAAATAAATTGAAGATAGACTTTCAGACCTTGCAAACAGGATGGCAGCTAGTGATCCCAAAAGGAAAGATCTCCTAAAAATAACAAGGAACCAGGAAATAACAAGTCAACCACTACAAGAAGATGCAAAGAAAAATAACTTAAGAGTGATAGGTGTCAATGAAAAAGCAGGGATCAACACAAATGGCAGACTATTTACAGAAGTAATAGCAGAAAACCTCCCAAGCATGGGTAAAGGAACTGACCTACCAATAAGTGAGACATATAGAATTCCAACTAGCCATAACCAAAATAAATCTACACCCAGACATATAATAATCAGGATCCCAGAAATTCAACACAAGAACAGAATATTAAAGGCTCTTAGAGAGAAGAGACAGATCACCTATAAAGGAAAACCCATCAGAATCATGACAGACTTTTCAACACAAATCCTCAAGTCAAGAAGAGCTTACAGTGATGTATTTGAAATCCTGAAAGAAAACAGCTTCCAACCCAGATTGATGTACTCTGAAACACTACCTTTCAAAATTAACGGAGAAATTAGATACTTCCATGACAAAGAACAACATTCATGACTACCAAACCAACCCTACAAAGAGTGCTGAAGGATATTCTAGAGAGAGATAAAAATGACCTTGGTTCCAGGAAGAGCAGCAGAGTGGGATCACTGAGCAGGGAAGGCATTTGAATGGAGGAGAAAAGTAGGGAGCCAACAGCAGGAAAAGAATATGGAAGAGATGAATCAGTGCATGTTGGCTGTAACCATTAATGTAGATGTCCTCAATTCACCAATAAAAAGACACACAGGCAGAACAGATCAAGAAACAAGATCTATCAATATGAGGTATACAAGAAACACATTAACTCAAAAGGAAATTCATAGACTGAAAGTCAAAAAGAGAAAATAACGCTCCATGTGATGGAGAACCAGAGAAAACCAGGTGTAGCTTGCCCATCAACCACAGAATGGATTAGTAAAATGTGATATTTTTATACAATAAAAAGTTACTCAGCTATAAAGAAGGATAATCATGAGGTTCTTGTGGATAAATGGGTGCAACTTGTGATCATGCTCTTGGATGAAATGGTTTGGACTCACATAGGTGAACATCATGTTGTCTCCCTAATATAAAAAACTGAAGTAGTTAGTGGGCTCCAAAATGTACAATAGATATTGTGAAAGTGAAAGAGGAGGAAACATCTTAAAATGCAAAGTGGTAGCAATTGTTAAGTCCCTATTGTCTTATTTTAAAGTCCTGTATCATTTTCACTATTTTGTTCTGATTGGTTGTATTCTACTGTCTTGTTTGATTTTAACATGTCTGATGGTATGGACAGCTATTTTGAGGATAACAAGAAGCTTTACGGTAGCCTTTGTTGATTTCTTATCATCTTGTTTTGAAGTCCTGCATCACTTCCCTTTTTTTTTCCATTGGATTTATTCTGTTTTATTTTGCTTGGTTTTATTCTCCTAAAAATATAGTACAGAAGATACACAAATCAGAAACATCGTCACATATTATCATTATCAAATATGTGCCATAAATAACTATATGTGCTTGCATGTGTTTATATAACTGACAGCACAGTAACCACAAACACATGAGTAGTGCATGATGCTACAATATATAACGACATAACCTTTACTGAGTGAGAGTGATTCTTCAGATCACTTACAATCTCATGAGGACTCTGTTGCGCATGCATTGTATCATGGGCCAACTCACCATCACATGGTGCCTGATTTTGCACTCACTTGAGAGCCCTGCCCTTTTCCTTTATTGTTATGTCCTCTGCATGTATAAATACTCTTTCAGTGGAGACTGACAGACTGTGAGCAGTGATAGGGTAAACAGAAGAGCAGCTCTCTGCTAACAGAGCTCACCTTGAAGATCTGAGTATATCATCCTGCTCTGGGCATCGACTTTACACTGGACACCTTAGTCCTTGGACAAACAAAATGTTATGATATTTCCCCAATATTACTCTGCCCATCTTTTCCAAAACTTTTTTTTTATTTCCCGTATCTAAAGCCAAGTTTACACTCTATGTTTAAAAAAAAGTTTAAAAGAAATTTAACATCGTGTATCATCCTAGTTAGATTTAGGAATGGAGCCTAAACCTAACTATCTGGCTGCTGAGACTTCTGTTCAGGGCATATTTATCTCTGTTGTTTGGTAAAGAAATACACACCTACAATGCAGGAGTACGCTTCAGTCATGTGCCTTGCATTCTACCTCTCAAGTTTCTCTACTTTCTCTATCACAGGGTTTTCAATCTATTTTAATAGCCTATGAAATCAGTCTAGTGATCCATTATTAATCTTGTAAAAAGATAATAACTAACCAGGTGGTAAAATATGAAATGTCACATTGTGCCCCACATACTAAAGGTAAGTTATGCTTCATGCAGCATTTTGGACAGTATGCATGTGTATGTAACATGTCATGACCCAAAATGTACCTTTATTTTGTATCATAAAAGCTGTTCTCTCCTATAATCTGCACAAATGCTGAAAAACACAACAGTCAAATGAGTGTCCAGGTTGTCAAAGATCTGTACCGTCTGTCCCCATATGTCCTGCTTCTTGAGGACACATATGCTGCCTACATATCATCTGGCTTCCTTCCTTCCTTTCTTCCTCTCTTCTTTCCTTCCTTTCTATGGTTTCTTTTAATTTATTTTTATTAGTCCATATTTTTCATAGTTATCACATTCATCCTAGAGAATTTTTACATGGACATAATATGTCTTAATTCTTCTTTTTTCCCCATTCTCCTCCCCTCCATTCATCCCTTTTCCCCTCCCCATTAACAAAGTCATTGTTTGCATTTTTTCTGTCCATTCTTTTTTGAAAATCCCCATCGCCTTTCTTCTCCTCTCGGGATCCCCTTTCTTGTTCCTTTTTCTATTCAATCATATTTTTCCTATTTCCCAACATCTGTCCTCCATTTTTTTAAAATTTGTGGGAATAAGTTTAAGGATGGCGATAATGGCAAAGGAAGAGATAGCAAAGAGATAGATTTTTTTTTTTTGAGAGAAGGTCTCACTCTGTAATTCAGGCTGACCTTGAACTCACTGTGTAGGACAGGCTGGCCTAGAACTCATGGCAATCCTCCTTCTTCAGCTTCCCTGGTGCTGGGATTACAAGTGAATACACCACACCCAACCAGCAAAAATAAATTTAAAGTAAAGGAAAAATACCAAAAGAAGGGAACCTACCTATGAACCTACTATTTATTATACAGTTATCTCCTGATAATGGGTCTACAGATGATTTTTAACTGTGGCTTTCACTTGTTTTATAATTATCAAGCTCACTCATAAACTAAAACCAGAGAAGCAGTCCCATAGCATCTGTAAATAAACATAATGCTCTAAGCTTCTTAAACAGCTCTTGAGTGTTTTCATGTAAGATCACGGCTCCCACTCAACACACTTAACCCAGAGCTCTCTGTGTTCCTGTTGGGATTGCTGCAGTCAGCAGAGTTGCTCCTCATTTTCCTGGGCTAGCTATAGGCAGTCAGCTTTGTCATTATCCCGTGTTGGTAGATAATTTTGCAGTGCAACTGAAAACCAGATTTTATAATATTATGTTGCATTGAACAGAACAATGGCAATGTTCCCATGGCTTCATTTGCTAGTGAGTTTTTGTGCTTTTAAATATTAAGCTTCAGGGCCAATATCCATCAGTTTACAATGTTGAAATGTTTGTCTTCACCTCCCAAAGCCTTGCTCATTCACAGGGGCAAGAAAGTATAACCAGGGAGCCCTTGTTTTATCCCACAATACATTTCACATGAGTTCAGAGGCCCCATAAGCTTCTCTAGCTCCCTAAATAGCTACTGTCCTGTGACCTCGCGTGAAAGGTAAGGAAGCTTACAGACTCCAGGTCATTAGGACCCCAAAGCATGCAGAGTTCAGCCCTGAGTTCCAGCCCCATCCTGCCTTGAGCTCACTGAATGACTTTGAGAAAGTCACTTTACCTCTCCCAGTCTCATTTTTTTAATCTGTGAAATAAATGATTTGAACTCGTTTACTTCTAAGCTTTATTCTAGCTTTAAATTTTTATTCTTCTATCCTTTGGCTAATGATCCCATTAAAGGCATATAATGTAGTACATCAATAATACTAATGAAATTCTTTAAGATGTGTGACTGTTATAAAATTTTTCACTATCATTCAAATCTATTTTTAGAATAGCAGTAGCTGTCTGATTTGCTCTTTGGGAATCTCCAACCCCAAGTCTGGTGGAAAAGAGAAAAAGAGGTAGAGAAGAATACGATGGAAGCAGGCTTAAAAGTTGTTTTACATCCTAATATTTTGGCATGAAGTTATTATATATCCAATATTTGGTGCATGACATATAGGAGGTTAAAACAGAAAATGCCATTCCATAAAATAATAAATTCTTAGTTGCTAGAAACATCTTTGTTATCCTGCTAGTGATGGTGGCATCAGTCTCAAGACATTTTTCTAGAACCAGTTTATTCCAAACACATGATCCCACTTTGCAGAATTCCACAGTTTCATTAGTGACTCCCTTTCTATTTCATCTGCAGTGTTCCCTAAAGGATCATATCACCCTTGACCTTCACTGTTGCTTGTTCTCCAGCCGTGATTTAAATGTACAGTGAATGAACTCTAAGACTGGTAAATTTATTGTTGAGCCCCAAATCAAAGCACGTTAGGATTATTCAGAATGCTGAACCTACCTGGTAGTAATAAATTTTACTTTCAAATTTGTGAATTCTAAGCCCAGAGTACAGTTTATATGAACCACAAGTGGAGCATTTGAAATTCAAATGCTTGCTCTACTTCTAACATCCTACCGATGCCATCAGACCTGTGATAGGGTGATTCCGACCATGTTAGAGTCTGAATAACAGCAGCTGTCTTCTGTTAAACTCTTTTGCCAGCCACTCTGCTCTGCACCTTGCATCCATCATCTCCTGGAATTTTTGCCACAGATCCTATTGCCCATTATAAATGAGGAAATGGAGGCAGAGTTAATATGGTCAACATGCCTCAGATCACATTGTTAGAGAGAGACACAGCTGGAATTTATATGGAGGTGAGGCCGGCTTTAAGAGTCTAAACTCTTAGCCCCAAGAATCTCTTCCACCAGCCTTAGAAATTTGCTGTGAAAGAGTCCCATCTACTCTGCAATAGTTTAAACTCTTAGGCACCAGGCTAGACAGGACTGTCTCATAGCAACTTTCTAAGGCTGCTGGAAGACGTAATCTAATCCAGCCCTAGGCTCTGAGACAGTAACTGTGTCCAAACTCACCTGGATTGTTAGGGGCAGGCTAGGACCAGACCACTAGAGTCTCTGGCAGATACATTACAACAAACAAGAGCCGAGGTTTCATGAGTAGCAGCAATATGCCAGGCCCAGAGCTATGCATACCTAGTGTATATTAGCTCATTAGTTTTATGTACAACTCCAGACACTATTTTTATCTCCCCTCTCTGAAAGAGAAAATCGGATCACAGTTAGACAGAGCCACACTGCTAACAACCCAGGATTAAAGTTTGCAAGTGTGTCTCCAAAGCACATGCTTATGGTTGCCACCTATAAAGACACACATAAGGAATGTAGCCCAGCGATGTGGTTCCAAGCTTCCTCTGCTCCTGGGACCTGAATGCCACAGCCAGGATTGTGTCCTGGCACTAGTCTTCCTGCCCTCATTGTGTGAGTACACTCGCTTCTGTGGTTTGACACTGACCACAGGCCATCCTGAGCCACTTCCTCAGGATCGTCTAGAATCCTTTGGCACTGACGCACTTCTTCAAACTACCTTGACGTCAGCCCTGCAGAGTGCAAGAAAAATCCCCAAGTGGGTTAACCCTAGAAAATATTCCCCAAGAATTATGCAAATGATATGAATAATTTCATGACTCTTGGTACATGTTGCTAAATTGTCTTCAAAAATGATTGTGAAAATATATTGTCAACAAAAATGTGTGGGAAGTATGGGAATATCATAATATCATTAGCACTGGGTATTCTTATTATACTGCTTTAGCAATTTAAGAAAACAAAAAATTTTATTATTTATCTCTTTGACATACTGACCTGCTTTCCTTTGAATATATACCCAGTAGTGGGGATGATTGGATCTCATGATGATTCTACTTTTAACATTTTTAGGAAATGTTATACTATTTTCCAAAATAGCCATACTACTTTGCATTTGCACCAATGCTATGCAAGTGTTACCTTTTTTTCCCTAACCTTCTCCAACAAGTTACCTCTTATCATTTTGGTGATAGACATTCTAACAGGTGTGAGGTGTTATCTCACTGTGGTTTTAATTTACATCTCTCTGATTGTGATATTGAGCATTTTTCATATACTTATTAGCCATTTGCATGTTTTCTGTTGAGAAATATCAATTCAGGTCCTTTGCCCATTTTAAAATTGGGTTATTTTTTATTAGCTATAAGGGTCCCTAATTAAACATTTAAAATCTGAAATGCTCCAAAATCCAAAAATTTACAAACACTAATATACTACCACAAATAGAAAATTCCTCACCTGACCTCATGTGATAGATCACAGTTAAAATGTAAGAACTCTAAATATTGTGTTAAATTAACGTCAACGTATGAGTACAAGGCATACATGAAACATGAATGCATATTGTGTTTAGACTTGGCTCCATCCCCTAGATATTTCATTACATATAAGCAAATATTCCAGAATTTGAAATAAAAAGTACCTGGAGTTCCAAACATTTGAGATAAGGGGTTTTCAACTTCTAGAGTTCTTAGAGTTTTGTATATATTCTGGATAATCTTATTGGGTATATAGTTTACATGTAATTCCTCCCACTCTGTTCAATCCTTCATTTTTGTTGTTTGCTTGCTTGGCTGTGCAGAAATTTTTCAGCTTGATGTAGGAATCTGCACCGATCACAAGAATCCTTAGTTGCCTTCTTGCAGAGTAACACTTCAGAACCACTGTTCAGGCCACTCCTGCCAGTAGAGTTCTGGTAAGGTAAACGCTGCAGTCTGCCCTGTCTGGTGTGGAAGCTCCGAGAAACAAATAGCTACCAGGTGCTGGACATGCAGCCAGTGTGACAAAGGTAGAGAATTTTAAATGTCAGTGAATTTTAATGACAAATTTAAATTTAAATCATCACATGTTAGCAATGGCTGCTACACAGGGTAGTGTAGATATGGACCTTTACTTCTTTCTCACATACAGAGTCCAGAGTCACAAAGCATGGATGACTGAAGGGGCTGCTGAGTGTAGGCATGGTTGGTACTTGTGTCTGCAAATGACTCTCTAACATTACCTGAATTTTTTTTAATTTTATTTAAATGGGGGGGGGAAGCAAAACAGAAAAAAGGGTAGAAACAATACAGAATTTCAAAAAAAAAAGTAAACAGTAAGAAATCACTATTTGATACATTGCATATTGTCTTCTTGGATATAGTTGTTCAAGCTATAAAATTAAAGCATACAAAGTGGACATTCAAACAGTGAGGCTGCAAACAGTTCTGTTCACCGATCCAACAAAAACTTAGTAACATGGTTATCAATCCTATACACTTAAGTATACATACAGTTCTCTCTTAGAGCACTTTCTTTTCCTCCTCTTGCTTTTTTAAAAAAAATTTTTTTATTTAAAGAAAAAATTTTGAAACAGAAAGAGGGTAGAAAAAATACAAAATCTCCAAAACAAAACAAAACAGAAAAAAACCCAAAAATAGTAACCAGTAAAAAATCGTTAGTTGATAATTACATACTTTCCCCTTAGACGCAGTTGTTCAAGTTACAAAAGTAAAGTCCACAAAGTGGACATCCAAACAATGAGACTGCAGTCAGTTTTGCTTATCCATCCAAATAAAACTTGAGCAACATGGTTATTAATTCCACACACTCATATATACATGCAGTTATATCCTTTAGAATACTCTCTTTTCCTTTTTTTCTTTACAATAACTATAATCCATTCTCATAAACTACTTAGAAGTTCTACACAAGTATAAGTCTCTACACATATACCTAGCCTTTCTGTATTAGAGGGAGAAACAAATCAAAACAAGTCAGCAATACAAATTCCTAGAGAAACACGAAATGAAAAGAACATACAAAAACACAACACTAGGTGATCTACAGTAGTCACTATGATGTCTCTTGTTATTTTCAGTAAAATTGTCTATATCATCAACTATAATATAAACTTAGCATTTCTTTACACTATTAATAAAATCTAAACATTGGAGACATTATAGGACTTCAAAGGCAGTTAACAATCAAATCAGAATGAGTATCATATTGAATCCTGTCATCTTCAGAGTAGTTGCCCCTACTCTCAGACTTGATACTCTCAAGCATACCAGATTCAAATAAAATCAGTCAAGATAACACAGTGATATAACCAATTTTCTCTGTCTTATCTCTGCCATACTATTTTTTTGTTGTTATTTGTTTACTTTTCTCCTTCATTCCACTGTCTGCTCCTTTCTTTGAGGCCTTTCTGCCATTATTCCTGGAACCCTGGTGATTTTCTTCTCTCTCTCTAGAATGTCCTTCAGTATTCTTTGCAGGGTTGGATTGGTGGTCACAAACTCCCCCAGTTCCTCTTTGTCATGGAAATATCTTGTCTCTCCATTAATTTTGAGAGATAGTTTTGCAGGGTACATCATTCTGGGTTGGAGGTTATTTTCTTTCAGGACTTGGAATATTTCACTCCAAGCTCTTCTTGATTTGATGGTTTGCATTGAGAAGTCCGCTGTGATTTTGATGAGTTTTCCTTTATAGGTAATCTGTTTCTTTTCTCTGACCACTTTTAATATTCTGTTCTTGTGATGGATTTCTGGGATCCTGATTATTATATGTCTGGGTGTAGATCTGTTTGGGTTGTAGCTGGCTGG